>JAHDVF020000763.1:2215000-2815000 GCA_022606425.2 Lepidostoma basale
AACGCCGCCCATGGCGCCCACGGATCCGTCCATGGAGCTTATGGCCATCTTGCCCACGCTGGACTCGCCCACGCCGGATACGCCCATGGCGGGTATGCCCATGTTGGACTCGGTCACGTCGGTCTCGCTCACGGATACGCTCATGGAGCCGCCCCTCTGGGACATGACGGTCAGGTAGTCGATACCCCCGAGGTTGCCCACGCCAAGGCCGCCCACTTCGCCGCTAAGTCTCATGCCGCCCATGGATCCCATGGTGCCCATCATTATGGCTCCCATGGACAATGGTAAACGTTACTCTACAGTAACGTGCCCTTAATCCACCTCCCCTCTTTATGTTATTGTAGTTGTAGCTTCCACCTTGTAAATATGTATCATATTTCCATCCTCAACTCACAGTCCACTATCATTTAATATCCATGTATATGTATGTATTTTTTTTCCATACCCCTCATATTTTATATATATTATATAATGTATGATTTATAACCATATTTTTCCACTCCGCACCCCATGTCATTAAAAAGCAATCGAAATAAATCGAATAAAAAATATTTACTTCTTTAATTTAAAAAAAAAATGATCTATTTAGGCAATTAAAATATCAACGATTTTACAATTACGTTTCCACTAGTTCGTCCTGATCATTACATACATGTTTATCTTTATTTTTTGTTTTTAAATAATTGAATCAAACTCCAAAGATAAAATAATAATGATTATACTATAATTAGAAGGGTTGATGCTTGAAACAAAGTGAAAAATACACTTAGTATTACTGTAAATATGATTTATCACAAGAGGAGAATCGAGCAATAACAGACACCAAGTTGAGAAAAATAATAAAATTTCAAGAATATGAACATTTAATCACTTCTGTAACTAACTAACTAACCATCACGCCGTCTCCCCGAAAGGGTAGACAGAAAGAATGGACTGCCACACTTTAATCGATGCGGCACTCCATCCTTCTCTTTTCGCCATCGCGAGAGATGCGGTGTGATGGGTTGCGAACCTCATTAATCACTTCTCAATAAGTAAATACTACACTACCAGGTTAGTTATCATTAAATCTGCAAAATTGGGTTGCGCGATATCCCACTGGTTATATTCATCATCAGCCCATCATCATCAGCCCATATCCGTCCACTCCTGGACGTAGGCTTCCTCCATCTGGTTCCATGTCTGTCGATCCTGGCCAACACGCATCCACGTCGTACTAGCGGATTCTTTAATGTCGTCCCTCCATCGAAGTTGTGGACGTCCTGAGTTTCGGGTTGCAGTTATAGGATACCAACAAAGGAGGCGTTTTGCCTATCTATCGTCAGAATTTGTTATATTAGATCTTTATAAATATTTAGGAAATTGAAAATAACTTTGTTTAATCCACAAAATATTTAAAAAAAGGTGTAAAAATATACCCAAAGATGGAGGTGTCCTCCGAAACATGTCGCGTTTTTAATTTTTTTTAAAAATAATTTGTGGATTAAACAAAGTTATTTTCAATTTCCTAAGTATATTACTATAGAATCCCACAGTGCTAATGCCTCAGCATTCAATAAGTTGATAAATTTATTTAATTAAAAATAAAACAATTGATTTATTTTGAGTAACAAACACAGACTTTTTTTAAATGCTTATAAGGATTTATATCCATGGTATTAGAATTTAGCATACTTTATTTTAACTGAGTTAGGACATAGAATTTTTGTCAGTATGAATAAGAAATCGTGCTTTGTCCAGGTTTGAACCCATGTCGTCCCTTGGATCATGAGGCTAGTGTTTTGTCCACTAGTCTACCATACTAATAAATAATAATTTTAACAAGGTGGCAAATCAGTCCGCTTGTAACATGTTCTATGTACACCTAAGTGAATCACATTGACAATTTGACTGATTTTAAATCTAATTAAAAAAAAAACAGCTTCTAAAAATATGTTTTGAAATATAAATTTCGAATACTTGGTCACTAGTGTCAGATGCAGCTCTTATAACAAAATATCAGTCCAATGCGCCCTTGAAGTAAAGTTACTCATGATAACGGCGCTATACAAATTAGCCTTATTATTAATATTATTAAAACTATATCAAATTTAAAAGAAAATAAGAACTCAGATTCAAATAAAACATTTGCAATTAATACGAATGAAAACATCTGTTTTCTAGAAGTTTTATAATATTTTTTGGTTTATTTCTAGAAAACAGAAATTTTAGCATGTATTAATACATTCATAATTTTTTCTTTATTAGTTTCAATAATATGGCCCTTGCTGGTGCAAAGATATTAATTATTATTATAAATGTTTATTTCTATATATTGAATTTAATTTCAAGTCATCAAGCTCTGGGGTCCAAGGGCTATCTATATATCCGACATTCACTTTACTGCTGAGAAAACCATGGAATATAAATACACTAAACAGTGCCATCTTACTATTTAAAATTTAAAGTGTTTAAATTTAATTTATTTAACATAATCTCATTATTCGTATTTATGTATTTTTTTTATTAATTTACTATTTTATTCTTATGTAAATTAAAGTGTATTAAAATATACGTACACTTTGAAAATCATTCATTGATGTAAAGTGCTCAACATACATTATCTCTGAATTACAAAAGTGGGCTACTTGATTACTAAAAAAATATATTAAAAAAAAAAATTATATATGTAAGTGAACGAAGGAATAATATTTTTGTATCGACTGTTTCGTATGAAAGTGAAGCATGGAAGGGTAAATTGTTGTATAATAAAAGTCAAATAATGCCAAAGAATTTAGATATTTTACAAAGATTCGTGTAAATATCCTTACTCCGTTTCACCGTATAATAAGGCAGAGAGGACGATCCAACACATTGCACTAATCTGACACTCCACCTTTTCGATTTTCAAATGTGGCCAGCTTTTTGTAATTTATTAATTTGATCATGTCATGTTTTTCTCGGCCTTCCTCGGCTTTTTTTCGTTTACATTGCTTTTTGCAATTTTTAACCATTCTTCTCTTATTTATTCGTTCCGTGTGTCCAAACCAATGTTGAACTAAACTCGTGAAGGATATTTACCATATATGATAAAGTGCCAAATGCAGATATGAATAGTAAATTTACTGCAAATGAAATCGTTATAAACAAAGTAATGAAAGATTAATGTTTATTTTTAAATATATTTTGTATACAACACTCACTTTTATTAAAAAAATAAAATAATATCAAACATGTTTCGGACTAACCAGCCCTTCATCGGTGATATTATATAAATAATTAATTACATACTAAAATTGTTAACAAATGTGGTCAGTTTCGACAGATGTTATAATTATATTTGTTGATATTTCTTATTTTTCACTGTCTAACCATGTCTGTCCAGGGAACTCTGAGCATTCGGCGATGGAGCCACATTTCAAATGCTTCCAGTCTGTTCATTGAGTTAACTTTCAAGGTTCACGTTTCACATCCGTACAATAAAACAGACCACATATAGCATTTGATCATTCTCTGGCGGAGTTTTAAGTTTACGTTATCATTGCAGAAGAGTGATTTCATTTTATTAAACGTAGCTCTTGCTGCCTCAATTCTGTATTTTATCTCTACATCTGGGTCAAGAGATTGCGTTAGTATGCTGCCGAGGTATTTAAATTTTTCCTCCCTTTCAACGTTACGGCCCAATGATTCATGACCCAATGTAGTCAAGCCGTCCGAATGTCATGTTGATATTGAATTCACATGTTTGATATTTTTTTTTTTTAATAAATGTGAGTGCTGTATACAAAGTATATAAAAAAGAAACATTAAACATCTACAACAGAAAGTTACGGCGAACATAGAAGAAAAATAACTGAATGATTCATTCAGATGTTTAGGACACATCGATGTAAAAAATGAATCTAAAATTGTGAAATGAAGTAAGACGAAAAAAACAGAAATGGATTAAATATATCAAAATTGATTTGTCGATTAGGTGAGGAGTGCATGGGCATTTGCACGTGCACTTTACGAATGTTGATGATTTGAAATGTATGTCGGGATATAACAGCGTCCTTTCCTTTCTACCTTGTTTGTTAGTTAATTTAAATACAATATCTTGCAAATATATAGTCGCTAATACCTAAGACGACGAACTTTGTGGCAGGGTGGCAAGAGTTAAGACTGCCACAAAGAAGGTCCCGGATTCGATTCCCGGCGATGGAAGATGTAAGTGTCTCACACTGTATGTAGTCTGGTGTAGAATTCACGTAACAACTAAAATATTTTATTTTAAACAAAAATGTTTATCCTTAACAAAATGTTTTTTTTAACAAAATGTTTATTTTAACTTAATGTTTATTTCGACAAAATGTTTATTTTTAGCAGAAATGTTTTTTTTTACACAATGTTCATTTTAAAAAAATATTTACTTTTAACAAAATGTTTATTCTGAACCAAAATGTTCATTTTAACTTAAATGTTTATCTTCAACTAGTTCATAAAATGGAGCTACAGCGCCCTCGAGATGATAAGTTCATAAATCATCCAATTTATCATTATTATTATAATTAAATGGCAATAGATTAGCTTCCTATTACATGCCATTAGAATCATATTAAAATAGTTTGCTGTATATGTAGAAAACAAAGGGAAACCACAACAATTAAGGCCCAAGTGGCATAACAAGAAACAACAGAAATGTTACATTTTGTTAGAAACCAAAACTTTGTATACGAACTAGTGAAGAATACCAAAGGGTCTCCCAAACTCCAGGTTTCATATGTTTACTTCCTAGGAAGTATTAGAGCGTAGAACATGTCTACGAATATGTTAATCTAACATTATCAAGGCATCGTTTTATTTACATAAGGAAAAAAATGTGATTGAATTTATATATTCTCCATTACTTGTACTGCGTATTATGAAAGTCATGTCAGCAACTTTCGGTCAACCATTCGAACTCTCAAGTTCAATGCAATGCTTTGCAGTGTGACTTGTACTATCTCCGATAGAATGTATTCCACACCCCCTCCCACGCGACCCGGCTGAAGGCTTCCTGTTGGTATATAACGCACGGTAAGATTTTCCAGAGCCATAAGCAGTTTTCCTCTACGAAAAGGCTCAACACATCAATCATGAACTCTCTGGTTAGTTCATTTTTAAATATATTATTTATTACAAGTGATTCGAAGCAGTTAAACATCAAAATAATATCGTTATCACAAGTGATTTTTGATTCAAAGATTCATAACCTACATAACACAATTACGATTAGTGCTTTCTGGTTCATATCTAGATATAATAATCGATTATTTAACTTTATTCAATATATAAGAATTCCACTAAACGTTTATTTAATCAGGGCAAATACTGAAGTAATTACATTCTTCGATAGATGCCTTACTACAAACACAACTAAAAGTTGTTTGGTAATTAATCAGTTATACGTTAAAAACTATATTTATTGTAAATGTTACAATAGTTTTTAAACGTGCAGTAAATATTTTAATCTTTAATGATTTTAAAATAAAAACCTATATGCCAGTTATATTTTAAATACATCATTAAAGAGTATCGATACTACATATTTAACATTATTTTTCGAATGAAGATACCTTTTTTTTCACAATTAAGTTAATGACTCTTGACATGTTTTGAAGATTTTATGCCTTCATCACCAGAAGAACGATATAAACTCAAGTATTAAATGATAACAAAATGTATCATTATTTAATTCTACCGTGTTAATGCATTAAGTTTACATAAAACATATATTTTCAAATAATAATGAAAGATTGATTCAAATGAAATGATTGTTTAATTTATTTGTTTGGTAATCGCATTTTCATTCCAATTAACCATCTCCAAATGGGTAAGCAGAAACAATGGATCACCACAGTCTACTTTCTTGACATACTTGTATCGATTCCTCAACATTCATATATCGTGTAATGCACGCATGTTTGTTTCGAATCTTTTCTTCGGCAACGCCGACATTAAGTGTTTGACAGCTTTGATAGTGTTTCTTTTTCTAGGTCTCTGTCTATTTCTTGTTCAATTATTTTTACGTATGTCCAAACAATTTAAATGATCGTATTTTTATGGTTATTCAAAATTGTGATTACAGTTCTTCGCCACTTTCCTGTGCCTGGGAGCCCTCGTGGCCGCCCACTATGACTCGCACGACGATGGCCAATGGAAGGGAGAGGGTCTGGCCGAAAGCCAGGACCATGGCCAGTACGACCATGGATACGGCTCCCATGCCCACTACGCCGGAGCCTACCACCACGGTGCCGCCCCTCTGGGACATGACGGAAACGTGATCGACACCCCCGAGGTCGCCCACGCCAAGGCCGCCCACCACGCCGCTTTCGCCAACGCCGCCCATGGCGCCCACGGATCCGCCCATGGAGCTTATGGTTCTCTTGCCCACGTTGGACTCGCCAACGCCGGATACGCCCATGGCGGATATGCCCATGTTGGACTCGCTCACGTCGGTCTCGGTCACGGATACGCTCATGGAGCCGCCCCTCTGGGACATGACGGTCAGGTAGTCGATACCCCCGAGGTTGCCCACGCCAAGGCCGCCCACTTCGCCGCTAAGGCTCATGCCGCCCATGGATCCCATGGTGCCCATCATTATGGCTCCCATGGACAATATTAAACGCTACCTTCACAGTAACGTTCCCCTCAATCCACCTCCCCTCTTTATGTTATTGTAGTTATAACTTCCACCTTGTAAATATGGATCATATTTCCATCCTCAACTCACAGTCCACTATCATTTATTATTTATATATATGTATGTATTTTTTTTACACCCCTATCATTGTATATCTATTATATAGTATGCATTATTACCACATTATTCCACTCTGCACCTCGTGCCATTAAAAAACAATCGAAATAAATCAAATGAAAAATATTAAATCTTTTATTTAAAAAAAGAGATCCATTTAGGCACCTACAATATTTACGATTTTACAATTTCGTTCCCAATAGTTCCCTCCTTCACGACACTAACATTTACCTTTAATTATACTTTGAAATAATAAAATCAAACCAGAATTAAATATTAATAATGATTATAGATCATTTTAAGGGTTGGTGCTGGAAACAAAGTAAAATATACACTTACAAGAGAAGGGAAACAAATACATGGCCATTAAGAGTAAGATGAGAATCTATAAAGCATGCGTAAGACCAATAATATTGTATGGCGTCGAAGCAAGGGCAGACACAGTAAGGACCTAACAGGTTTTGGGGACTCTGAGAATCAATTCAAATCAAATCAAATCAAATCAAATCAACTCAAATCAAATCAAATCAGTTTATTTCATCAACAGACATTACAAATTTTATTTTTAAGGCATCTATTGAGAACAGGTAAAATAATCGGGGACAAAAAGCCGAACACCCTCCAGTACGGCCAAGTTCTCGAAGTATCCCCTAATTAATGTCCATCTCTTCGAAGCTGTAGAGAATTGGTTCCGAGCATTCCCAAAAGAAATGCCGTGGGAAAGAGTCACGGGTAGCTACCATACTCCCTCATGTAGAAATACCTCAGAATTTTTTTCTGAACCCTCTCCAGCATATAGAAGTTCCCGCCACATACCCGAGGCTGTTATAGGGCGTAGCGGCGCCCTTTTATCAGCCTCGCTCGTACACTCCCTGGGCCTGTCCCCGGTCCATCCGGGACTTACATTTAAATACGGCAACAACAAGGGGGTGCCAGACCACATTTAATCTACTCAATTTCACTTCTATGCTCCGCTGTACTTTATTGAATAAATAAATAAGCATAATATATAATACATGAACATTTGAGGAACATTATATAAAAGATAAAATATACACCACAGGAATATACAGCGGGAAGAACAGGAGAGGCAGAGGAGACAAATGCGGGATGGGAAAAAAAAATAATAATAATAATAACGTAGAGTACAGTTTTTGGCATGTAGGACAAAGGACGAGGTTTAGGAAGCATTTCATAATATTAAATAAATAAATAAAACCACTGCACAAATTATTATTATGGCCAACAGGGAGAGGAACGAGACCCGTCACAGAGGGGAAACCTCCCTCTCCCAGCTGGAAAACAGCGCACCCTCAGAGGGCAGAGGGCAGCGCACCCTCAGAAGGCACCCTCCAGCATAACGGAATATCTCGCATCGTGAGGACTCCATATCACAGAGCCACCTTCGAGTCTGCTCCGAACCAATGCGTTGTATAAGACTCTGAGCACATTGGGGAGAATATGACACTGAGGACGATAGCAGGCAAGAACTGAGAGATCGCGTGATGAACACCAGAATAAGAGAGATATGTGAGGTTGAGGATATTTTAATATGGAGCAGACAACAAAAAAGGGACTGGTACAGGCATGTTCAAAGAATGGACACCACCAAACTCCCCCATATTGCACACCATAATCAATCTCATGGGACTCGTCCTCGTGGGAGACCTCCTAAAAGATGGAAGGACAGCTGGAAGTCTACCTCACAGGAGGAGCAACACTCTGGAGAACAGACCACATAGGTCTACAACAAGGAAGAAGAAGAAGAAGGAGAGAAGGGCACGACATAGAAAATTGACTTCAGAATAGGATTTAGCAGGATTATAGTACATTCTAAGGTCGTTTAAAGTCAAAGTAAGAAAGCGCAATAGATAGGCAACTTATTGAAAAAATATTCACTTTTGCTTATATATTAGGAAATAAAACGCATGATACGGGATTTGAACCGGAGACCAACCGGCTTACAGAATAGAAAAAGCAAGTTATTGAAAATGGTGACAAAATTTCTAATAAATATGCAACAGTGAAAGGTTTAAAGAGTTTTTTCTAGAATTTGGCTAGCTATTGCACTGTCTTACTTTGACTATTGTCGACTCTTAGATGATACCACTGTGGGGGTTTTTGTGGTGCGAGTTGAACACACGTGGATGTCGTCGGCGTTTATGGCCGATCACAGGTAACACTACGTTAACGTTATGAAGTACTTGTGATGGAGCGTGGCTGGATGTCGATGGCAGCGGGGCGGAGTCCGGTGGTGAGTCGTAGAGGATGAGGGCTCGCTGGGCGGTATCGTCGAGTGGCTGGAGCGAGGAGTCGTCGGAGGTTTCTCGTACGTAGACTGCGTAGTGGAGACTCGTGTCTCTTCGAGATCGCGATACTGGCTGACGTTTAGAGTTGACTGACGTTTAGAGTGGACTGACTTAGCTTCGTAGCTCGGCGTCGGAGGGAGTCCGATATCCCTCGTGGCGTAGACTCGCGTCTGTTAGAAGTCGTAAGAGTAACTGATCCTATTGGGTGCTCGGAAGTACTGCTTTTATATACTTTGCTTTCGTCATCTACGATGCCCGACCTAATGACCAAACCTGAACGAATCTAGGCCTCCGTGTCATCAAATTTGATTAGTAGGTCTTGGGTCAGCGTTTTTGTGTTTATTCGTGTCATGTTTTTCTTCATGAAATATGTTTATCTGGGTTATGCATTTAACCCCGACACTACAACCCTTTAATATTTCATTCAAAAGTCAATTTCCTATGCCGTGCCTTTCTTTTTTCAGTATTTCTGTCAATAAAAGTAATAAAACGATGAAGAGGCAGCTCAAGTTCAGGATCATAGGAGGAGGATCCTGCAATAACAGACTATTAAGTTAACAAGGTGAAAAAGAAGAAGAAAACTTCAAGTAAATAGGCATTTCATAAATACTCAATATGAAAATACTTAACAACTGGGTTTGTTATCACTAAAACTCACAAATTGGGTAGTGTGATATCCCACGGGTTAAATACATTGTATAAACATATATTTTTTTGATTTATAAATTGTTTTATATAGAGTAATAAGCACATATTTTTTTAAATACTAACACCAATCAATAGCATTGGAATTAAGTGTACATTCTCTTAACTGAGGAAGGTCGAGTCCATGCTTGAACCCATGTCCCTTCAATCATTAGGCAAGTGTTTTGTCCACTACTTTCCCACACTACACAAAAATATGATAAATAATAATTTTAACAAAGTTGCAAATCAGTCCGCTTGCTTTATTATTCTTAAATATTTATATATTTATATATTTTCTTGTTTTATTAAATATATACAAACGTGAAAATTGTAGGTTATTTAAATAAGTTCTAAATGAGCCATTTGAAAACCGATGCGCTACAGTCAAATGGAATGTTGTAAAAACGTATAAAAATGTTTTTAATAATAAACGTATAATAGAAATTTCATAAAAGTTATTATTGAACTCAAATATAAGCAATTGTGCACCTTAAATATGTACTCATTTCGACGATTATCATATTGTTTATATATTTTGGATTTGACCTATGTACAACTTGTAGAACCGAGTTCATATTAAATAAACGATATAAGATTTGTAAGGTATAAACATAAGTATTCTAGTAAATAAATAATACGAATATTTATAAACAACATGAATGAAAACATCTGTTTTATAAAGTTTTAGAAAATAGGCGTTTTAATTCGTGTTAACTATGAGTTTTGTAAGAGAGAATGTGTTCGTTTAATTAATAAATGTTTAAATGATTTGGTTTAAATTCTTCGTCAGCTTGTCTCTATCCACTGCTGGATGTAAGCCTCTCCGACCCCACGCCATTCTCCGGGAACTTCCCGCTGTCGACACAATATCTTCGCTCCACCTGGTACGCTGTCTCCCGACACTTCTTCGGCCCATCCTTGGCCTCCATTCAGTAACCCTCTGGCTCTATCTTCCATCATCTCGTTGGCACACATGTCCAGCCCATTGCCACTTCATTTTTGCAATGCATATTCCTATATCGGTGTTGAAGTGTGGAACCATGTAACGGCAAAATAAGATTAAAGTATATAAATGAAAAACAAATGAAATATCTCATACAGATGTGTTATAATTATTTATTTATTATGATAAAGTATCGAATTCAGATATAATAGTGAATAAAATCGTTACTAACAAAATAATGGTACCTCTTCTATATTCCCTATTAATTTGTGTAGTGGATTTGTAATTGAACAATATTTTGTTAAACTTTGTAATACAACACTTACAAAATAAAATTCAAATATTTATTTTGCAAACATTATATATTATAATATGTAACTACACTGATGAAGGGCTTCTGTGTCTCGAAACATGTTTATTTTCAATTTTAATTTTATTTCTAATTTATATATTTCATGAATACATAATGGTAAAAAAATCACTAAGTAACGAATGAAACTAGCAAAAAATTAAGTAAGACCAATAAGGACATGTAAGATGAATAAAAAAAAGATTTTATAAATATTGAATGTTGTATAAAAAAACAGCGTGAAGGTACATAATTTCTATTTTGTTAGTAAGTTATTTGAGTTTTTAAAAGTCCTAATACATTTACCTAAGGGCCCGCCAAATGTCCACAAATGTGAAAAACAACGGAAAACTACAAAATAAAAGCAAAAATGTAACACTTTGTTACAAACCAAACCTTTGCTTTAAATCGAACGAAGAATACTAAAGGGCCTGCCAAACTTCAGGTTCAATATGATAACTAGCTAGGAAGCATTGGAGTCTATGAAATATCTATATAGTAAATGTGTTAATCTAATATCATAATGGCATTGTTTTTTTTACATAAGGAAACAAAATTATGATTGAATTTATATAAACTCCATGACTTGTATTGCGTATTATAAAGTCATGTCAGGAAATTTCGGTCAAACAGTCGGACTCAAGTTCAATGCAATGCTTTGCAGTATGGCTTGTACTATCTCCGATAGAATGTATTCCACACCCCCTCCCACGCGACCCGGTTGAAGGCTTCCTGTTGGTATATAACGCACGGTTAGATTTTCCAGAGCCATAAGCAGTTTTCCTCTACGAAAAGGCTCAACAATCCAATCATGAACTCTCTGGTTAGTTCATTTTTAAATATTTTATTTATTACAAGTGATTTGAAGCAGTTAAACATCAAATTAATATCGTTGT
The DNA here is from genome assembly GCA_022606425.2 of Lepidostoma basale. NCBI lineage: Eukaryota > Metazoa > Arthropoda > Insecta > Trichoptera > Lepidostomatidae > Lepidostoma > Lepidostoma basale. The sequence continues at coordinate 2,226,945 of JAHDVF020000763.1, forward strand.
AACAAGTGATTTGTGATTCTTAGATTTATAGCCTGCATAACACAATTACGATTAGTGCTTTCTGGTTTATATCTAGATATAATAATCGATTATTTCACTTTATTATATAACATATAAGAATTCCACTAAACATTTATTTTATCAGGGCAAAAACTGAAAAAATACATACTTCAATAGATGCCTTACTGATATATAATATAACCAGAACTCAAACTTGTTTGACAATTAATCAGTTATATAATATGTTAAAAAGTACATTAATTTAGACAATTTATTAATATAGTTAAACGTGAAATAAATATTTTAAAATATAACGATTTTGAAATGAAAGTTAAAACACAATTATCATTTTGATTACATAATTTATGAGTTACATCTGTTTATTATTATTATTTTTTAAATGAATAATAACACCTTTAAGTTAATCGAATGATTTTACTGAAATCTTTTGATGGAAGTTCATTTTAAATATTAAATAAACAAAACTACGTTTTTAAACTACTTCCACTTTTGTCTTTATTTCGAAAGAGACCGGTTTTGCCAGGCTCGTTGGCAGTCTGTTGACCAGTCTTTCGATGCCACGAGCCTGGCAAAACCGATCGCTGCTGAAATAAAGACAAAAGTGGAAGTAGTTAGAAAACATCGTTTTATTTATATATGAAATAAACACTGTTTTTTCACTATTGAGATAATCTTGACATGTTTCGAAGATTTTACACCTTAGACGATGTAAACTTAACTGGTTATTCATTTTAAAAAAAGTGCGATTATTGAATTAAACTGTGTAAGTGAATTAAGCTTATAAAAAAATATTAATTTTTCATTAAATAATTAATAAACCTTGAATTGTAATAATATGATTGTGTAATTCAATTGATAAGTAATGGAATTTTCATACTTACTCACCATCTCCGAAAGGGTAGGCCGAAAGAATGGATCGCCACAGTCTACTTTATTGACAAACTTCTCTCGCTTTCTGAATATTCATATTTCGTGTTGCACGCATAACTATTTTTCCTACTCCTCTCTTCGGTCACGCCGACATTTAATATTTTATTCTGTTTAGATAGTGATACGTTTCCTTAGGTCTTTCTCAACTTCTTGTTTTATTTAAATAAGATAAACTATTTTTCTTCAATCATTCTTTTTGTTTGTCCAAACCATCTTAGTGATCGTATTTTTATTGTTATTTTAAATTTTGTTTTTAGTTTTTCGCCACTTTCCTGTGCCTGGGAGCCCTCGTGGCCGCCCACTACGACTCGCACGACGATGGTCAATGGAAGGGAGAGGGTCTGGCCGAGAGCCAGGACCATGGCCAGTACGACCATGGATACGGCTCCCATGGAGTCCACTATGGTTCCCCCGCCCTGTACGCCGGAGCCCACTACGGCGGAGCCCACTACGCCGGAGCCTACCACCATGGAGCCGCCCCTCTTGGACATGACGGAAACGTGATCGACACCCCCGAGGTCGCCCACGCCAAGGCCGCCCACCACGCCGCTTTCGCCAACGCCGCCCATGGCGCCCACGGATCCGCCCATGGAGCTTATGGCTCTCTTGCCCACGCTGGACTCGCCAACGCCGGATACGCCCATGGCGGATATGCCCATGTTGGACTCGCTCACGTCGGTCTCGCTCACGGATACGCTCATGGAGCCGCCCCTCTGGGACATGACGGTCAGGTAGTCGATACCCCCGAGGTTGCCCACGCCAAGGCCGCCCACTTCGCCGCTAAGGCTCATGCCGCCCATGGATCCCATGATTCCCATCATTATGGCTCCCATGGACAATGGTAAGCGTTACTTTGCAGTAACGTGCCCTAAATCCACCTCCACTCTTTATGTTATTGTAGTTGTAGCTTCCACCTTGTAAATATCTATCATTTTCCATCCTCAATTTCATATCCCCCATCATATATATTATATATCTATATACTTATTTTTTTTACATCCCTTTTCTTTTATATATTATTTTTATACAAATTATATCGTGCTATAATTTTTCCTTCCTATACATCTTCATTAAAGCAATCGAAATAAATCGAAACAAAAAAAATACGTTGTATTATTTCAATCATTATAATTTATTCTTTTTCGTATACACATTCCAGTCATTTAAATAACACATTTTTATTATTATAAAAATCTAGCATAAGTTTTTAAAAGCCACAAAAATTATTAATACGAATGAAAATTTTCGTTTTCTAGACGTTTTATGGGAATGACATTTCTTAGGCATTATCAATTGTAGCGAAAATCAAACGCATTATTTCTTTTGTACACGAGGTAAAGGAACAGAATACGGTAATAAAGGAAATTAATGTGGCTCAATACATTGTAGACAATAATTAAGGGATAAACCTTTGAATACTGGGAGATATTTCCTGTTACTAGTTAAAGAATTTTTTTAGTATTTATGAATGAAATATTTACATCCGAGTATATAATGAATTCTAAACATGAATATGTAGATAATTCTTAATCAGACATAAATAACTTTTTAAAATATATTATATACTATACTCGTATATAAATATATACCAAAAAATAAGGGGCTGATAACCTAATTTGGGGAAAGAAGATGGATTAGAGTTGCACATGATGTTGGAAGTAGGAACAATCGACGAGCGTGGTGAATAAAAAAAAATAATATAAGTTTTAATATAATTAATGAGAATGATATACTCGTATTACGGTTTGCTAAAGCTTTATCAAAATTGTTGAAATTCTTTGTGTTAAATTTGATAATGTTTAAGCAAGGATATACATGTTGTTCCCATAAACATTGGTACAACTTATTAATAACAGAAGCTTCTATTAGTATTAATGAACTTAGAAAAACTATTAAATATTTACGCAAACTTCTGTTTTCTAGAAGTTCTGTTAAATAACATTAGATTTGAATATGCCTTAACAAGGCAATACATATCATTCCTACGTACTCCACTACTTCATAGATCTTTGCAAGCTCGTTAAACTGAACCTTCGACAGCCAACACTATCCGTAAGATAAGAATCTACAAATAAACTTTTTGTCCCGCGGCGCCAACGGGCTTCAAATTTCGCGCATCGTTCTTTTGACATCGCGGGACCGGATTGCCCTACTGTTTTTGCAATCAAGGCAACGAAAGAGGTTTCAAGAGCTTCTTTAAACCTTCCTTTTTAAGATGAGCTTTCCAGACGAAGAGTACTTTTGAAGTGAACTCTCACGAGAATGGCACTATAGAAATCATCATCATTATCATCATGATAACATCGTTTTCTTTCGGTGCCGTGTCAGGTCCCCCAACGTTGGCGATCACTGCAGCAAAGGTATATTTGTCCTGAGCCACTTGGAACAAGTTCTGAACTTTTGTAATTCCTGTCTACTCTTTTATGTTCCGCAGCCAGGACAACTGCCTTCTACCAACTCCCCGGCGTCCCTCCACTTTACCCATTATTATCAGTCGAATGATAATATAATATAATAAACCTTACACATTAAATAAAACGATGTTTTTTTAACTACTTCCACTTTTGTCTTTATTTAGACAGCGACTGGATTCGCCAGGCTCGCTGGCATCGACAGACTGGTCTGGCATCGCTGGCATCGACACCAGTCTGTCGATGCCAGCGAGCCTGGCGAAACCGGTCCCTGTCGAAATAAAGACAAAAGTGGAAGTAGTTAAACATCGTTTTATTTAATTATTATTTAAAATGAACTTCCATCAAGAGATTTCAGTAAAATCATTTGATTATCTTACACATTAATTACTTTATAAAAAATACTTATTGATAACTATTTAATATGTTCAAAATGAACTTTTACTTCATTGTTAAAAATAAATAAATGAAATATTCATAAATATGGTTGTGAAAAGTATTACTTTACACACGAACACAACTAAATATCGAAGCTTAATGGTTTACAGAGGGTTCAAAATGTATCTGCAATTTAAAATTTCTGTTAAACTGGAGATGGCTTTGTGGAATTCCATAATTCTGTAATTTTAACAAATCAATCCACCCTTTTTCACTTCCGCTTGGTCCTGAGGATTGGTTTTCAGCAAAGTCTTGCACCTCGTCTTTTTTAAATCAATATATGAGACGCAGTTCATGTCTTCACACACCTATCCCAGATACAGCATCATCAGATGGTGCTCCTTGTAAATTATCTCCTCAATCATTATGTCGTGCAGGAGAGCATCGTGGCTTATAATGTGGTCGATCATTTAAATTCGCCCTTCTGCGAGAGTTTTAACAAACTGCCATGCTCTTCTAATTCTACTGCGAACCTCATCATTCGTGATGTGTTCCACCATGAAATTCCTTATATTCTTCTGTATTTCGAGTAAGTTGGCTAACTTCAATAACCTGCTCCATTATTTTCATAATTCTTTCACCATATGTGCGAATTCATCAACCTCTGGTAATGTCAGTAAGGAGAACATTTATATAGCTTAACATTATCGCTTCGGCACGATCAAATATATCAAACATTGAATGAGGAGGAGTCAGAGAAATCGACGCGCGTGCATGACACGATGTATGAATGTTGAGGAAGCGAGAAAAATATGTCAGGAAAAAAAGTGTGGCAGTCCATTCTTTCTGCCTACCCCTTCGGGGAGACGGCGTAATGGTTTGTAAGTTTTTTTTTATCTTCATGTTAATTAAACAATTTTAACAACGCTAAGAATACTCTTGTATTCTTGGGTCAAAGCATCGTTCCAAATTTCTGATTTTAAAGTTTACTTTTGGATCTCCATTTGCAAAACATGAATATTAGTTTGAAAATAATTTTCAATAAGTATTCAGAGAAACATTTTTTAATAGGAACATTCTTATTAAATATATATGAAAGGTATTCGCAAAATTTATAAAAAGAATGTACGAGTATGTATTAAATACAATTGCGTTTTTAATACGTACTCGTATTATAATGGAATTTTATCAAATTAAAACCACTACTTTTATTCTTTTTCTTATATGTTCGCCATACATTGTGTTGTAGATGTTTATATACTTTGTGTACAACGCTAACTTTTTTTATAATTTGGCGTTTGATGCTACGCTTGCATTCAGAATTTCTTCTATGTTCGCCATAGTTTGTGTTGTAGACTATATAGATAACCACTACCATTAATAAATAGAGAGTAAGTAAATTAATATTTTTTTTATTATCACATGAAGAAATATCAAATCATTCAAAGAGTACAACCGCTTGGATAAAACTGTTAAATATTTAACGTTTTTTTCCTGATTTATAATTTCTTGATTCTTCAGAAACTATAATGGTGGTGTGTTTACACATTGATAATTAAATTAAATATTTAATTTGAATTCAAGTAACTTCGTTTATCGATCAAAATAGGTCGAGTAAATCATAAAATATATTACACTATACAAACACATTTATAATCACAAGTTTTAAGGGTGGTAAATCGGAAGAATGAAATCTAGTAATGGTGTCCATGGGAAGCGCCAGACACGGCAGCGAAGTGGGCAGCCTTGGCGTGGGCGACCTCGGGGGTGTCTACTACCCTTCCGTCGTGTCCCAGAGGGGCGGCTCCATGGGCGTAGGCGCCATGGGATCCGTATCCGGCGGCAGAGCCGTACACAGAGGGGGTGGCGTAGGCACCATAAGCGGACTGACCACCGTAGACGGAAGGAGCTCCGTAGACTCCATGACCACCGTTGGCGACGTTGGAGACAGCGGCGTAGTGGGCGGCCTTGGCGTGGGCTACCTCAGGGGTGTCGACTACTCTGCCATCAGGACCCAGGGGGGCGGGGCCATGAGCGTGAGCGCCGTAGGATCCAGCTCCGTAGGCTCCAGCTCCGTAGGCACCAGCTCCGTAGGCTCCAGCTCCGTAGGCTCCAGCTCCGTAGGCACCAGCTCCGTAGGCTCCAGCTCCGTAGGCACCGTAGGCACCGTTGGAACCATATCCATGGTCGTACTGGCCGTAGTCCTGGCTTTCGGCTAGTCCTTCTCCCTTGTAGCTGCCATCATCGTGACCTCCATAGTGGGCGGAGGCTACAGCTCCCAGGCACACAAGGGTGGCAATAAACTAAAAATAAATACATTATTTTAGTACGATATAAAACAGGCCGTTCAAAATGGAGTTCTGGTCCCATCCCTAATGTGTGGAAGCGAAGAATGGAACTGGCAGAAAAAGGATGAAAGCAGAATAAATGCGATAGAGATGAGGTCCCTAAGACGCATGTGTGGTAGAACAATATACGATAGAATCTCAAATGAAGAAAGGAATGTAGAGCGGAAAAAGGTAATATGACTAATATTATGAAAGGACATCATGGTATGACCAAATTAATCAATTACTAAAAGGCGGCCACATTCGAAGTCGGAACAATCGACGTGCGTGCATGGTAAGATGTATGGATGTAGAGAAAGCTCGAGAGGTGTGCCAGGACAGGCCAGTGTGGCGATCCATCCTCTCTGCCTACCCCTCCGGGGAAATGGCGTGATGGTTAGTTAGTTAGTTAGTTAGTTATGAAAGGATCGCTGCGATGGTTCGGACATATGCGACGCATGGATGGAGAAAGAATGGTTAAGAAAGTATATGTTAATGGACTACGGAGTCGAGGAAGACCGAGGAAAACATGGTATGACCAAATTAATCAAATTTTAAAGATTGGTCATGTTAGAAGTTGGAGGAATCTAGAGAGGTGTGCCAGGATAGAGTAGTGTGGCGGTCTATTCTCTCTGCCTACCCCTGCGGGGAAACTGCGTGATGGTTAGTTTGTTTGTTGTATAAAACAGTTGAATTTTGTAAATCGAAATTCGAAAATCCTTTTTAATATATTTATTATCGGATTTTTTAAATTTTATTCTAGAATTACTAAACAAACGAGTATTTTTCTTCTGTTTTAGCCATTACTTTGTGTTGTGAATTCATATTTGAATAAATATAACTACACCTCGTATTTTTAAAACACTTTATTAAAAAATTTTACAGACATGTTTAAGATATATTTTATAATTTGTATTATTATGTATTTATCATATTTTATAATTTGTATTATTATATATTTTAATTTGTATTATTTGTATGGTGAAAATTTGGAACAAGTGGATGAATTTGTTTATTTAGGAAGTATGTTTACAAAGAATGGAAGGGTGGAGAAGGATATTGAAAGAAGCTTTGGGGCAGGCAACAGAGTAAATGGTGCACTTAAAGTTGTCATCGCAAACGAAAGCCTATCCAAAAAAGCTAAGATGGCAGTGCATAATGGTGTTCTTGTGACGACCCTTGTATGGAAGTGAAGCGTGGAACTGGCAAAAGAAGGATGAAAGTAGAATAAATGCAGTAGAAATAAGATCTCTAAGACGAATGTGTGGCAAATCTGTATATGATAGAGTGACAAATGCAAGTAAAAGAAGTGAATGTAGTGCGAACGAAAGTGTTATAAACAAAATAAGAAAGGGCCATTGAGATGGTTTGGACACATGGAAAGAATGAGTGAAGACAGAATGGTTAAGAAGGTTTATGTAAACGGCGTGAACGGAGCTAGAAATAGGGTAAGGCTGAGAAAAACGTGGCACGATCAAATCAATCCTCACGTGACCGACATTCAAAATATTGAATGTCGGTCACGTGAGGAGTCGGAGAAATCGACGTGCGTGCATGACATAGACATGTCCTTTTTATAGACATGTTTCGGTTATGTCCCAACTTTTGAGGATAAATACACAACTAACTAACTAACAAACCTCTAGGTCTAGAGGAAGCGAGAGAATTATGTCAGGATAGTACAGTGTGGCGTTCCATTTTTTCTGCCTACCCCTCCAGGGAGACGGCGTGATGGTTTGTTAGTTAGTTAGTTATGTATTTATCCTCAAAATTTGGGACATAACCGAAACACGTCTGTGAAAAGTGTAAAGAAAAATACAAAGTGTAGTTATATTTATTTGAATATGAGTATTTTGACTAAAGTATAGTTTAAATTTCGTAAAAATATTTTTGGTTATATCACTGATTACTTACCAGGGCGTTCATGATTAATTTGCTCGGCCTTTTCTGAGAAGAAAACTGCTTGTGATGCAAGAATCGCGAAGTATAGAGCTTATATATGACCACTGCTGAAGAAAGAAGGGGTTAGCAAAAAACTTATACGTTCATACGTTTATTTTTGATACCATATCATTAAATGCAATCTACGCAAAATTTCTCGTGTACGTACAGAGCGTATAGGTTTTACAACTAATCTACAATAAATATTTTTTTAAGGAAATGTTAATATTAACAATTAATACGAATGTTTTCTATTACATAAATTTTATATTTTATGTGAATAAAATATTTCCCCCGTATTAGGAATTATAAAATTTGCGAAAATCAAACGCGCTGCTGTTTACATACATAAGTTTTACGATCAGAATACGGTAATTACGGTAATTGACGTGGCCCAATGCGTTCTTTTTCGCTACATTTGATAATGCCTTAGACAGGCAAAACATATCATTCACATATAATATATTTAAACTGCTATAAAATAGACGTTTTCATTCGTATTAATTATTTAATATGGAGTTTTACGTCATTGTTCAAGAAATAATAAATTAGTTTTAACAAATTTTATTAATGATTAAAATTTTATATATAGGAGAAACATCATTCACTTTGCTAGGAGATAAGCTTCAAATTGATAATAGATGTTGAACAAAACGTCTGTTTAAGATTTATTTAATTTTGTTGAGTGGCATGTTTTGCCTTGTTTGTATAATATCAATTTATACGAATGAAAAAATCTTTTTTTATGGAAAATTTTAAATGTTTTATGGGAATCACAAGTTTTGCTTTGCTAAAGCATTATTAAATGTAAAAAGGCGAAAAATGTATTTTCCATAAAATGTAACGTTTTCATTCGTTTTAATTACTTAATATGGAGTTGTACATCATTATTGATGAGCTGCTTTGAACTGTCTATGCAATGGGTATAAGCAAACATTTGATCTTTTTCTATGAAAGTAAAATATGTCGTTCTAATATTATATAATAAAACTTCTAGAAACCAAAGATTTTAGTCAATAAAAATACTTAATATCAATATTTATTTGAAAGAAAACAATAGTTTTTTTTTGTGCAGTGGTATGAATATTTTTATATGAAATTTCATTGTTTAGATCAATGTAAATAATGGATATAAAATACATTATAATTGTAATTTTTTTAATGTATTGTGTAACAACATTTTGAATGTATACAATTTCTTGTAGACAAATACTGGATTTCACCCATTGCGGATAAATTATTTTTATTTTACAAGGATTAATTGTATCTCAATAGAGACGAAGATGCAAATTGTTTTCTGGGAACAGAAGGTGGTGGTCGAGGCGCTTACAGGACTTATGACCTGTCATTGGTTGGGTTGAGCGATCGCTTCACGTTTAACAACATTCCCCATTCCGCCGTTATGACCACCACGTCTGACAAACTTTTGGAACTTGTATATATGGTAGGTTTCTACACCTATTCTGTTCCCAGAAAACAATTTGCATCTTCGTCTCTATTGAGATACAATTAATCCTTGTAAAATGTATTGTGTATTTATTATAGTTAATATCCATAAATTTTTGCGTCCTCGACCAGTTAAAGACATTAAAGTATTAGTTATTTTCATATTTTAACAAAGATATAAAACTCCGTAATGAATATTGATGATAACATCCATTTATTATTAAAAATATATTTCACAATTGCCTAAATCGGTCAAAACTATTAGAATTGCGAGTGTAATAAAAATGTAAATTTGTTTAAATATACATTTTCATTATCGTTATTTATAAAACAACGAAATTCAAACAAAAATAATCTTTAACCAATGTTAAGACCATTTGCATAAATCATTTAAAAAAATATAATTTTTTTTGAAATTTCATGGTAGTAGTACAACGTAAATAAAAAAATGTTAAAAATCTTTAAATCTAAAACGTATACTAACTAACTAACTAACCATCACGATCTCTCCGAAAGGGTAGGCAGAAAGAATGGACTGCCACTTATTTTTTCTTGACATGTTTCTCTCGCTCCTAAACATTCATACATCGTGTCATGCACGCGCGTCGTTTTCTCCGACTCCTCACATGGCCGACATTCAATATTTGATTTATTTGATCGTGCCACGTGTTCCTTGGTCTTTTATATTTCTGGTTCCATTTACATCGTTATCATATAATTTTTTTGCCATTTTTTTTTCATTCATTCTTTCCATATGTCCAAACCATCTTAATGATCCTTTAATGTTTTGGTACATAACACCATCATTCGCAACGCATTCACTTCTTATATTTTCATTCGACACTCTATCATACACAGGGTATCCATACATTCGTCTAAGAGATTTCATTTCTACTGCAATTATTATTTTTTCATCCTTCTTTTGCTAGTTCCATGCTTCGCTTCCATACATAAGGGGTGATTGAAAACAGCTTTTTAAAATGTAAATTTAGTTAAAATCCACTAATTTTTGTGTCCGACCGGTTTCGTCAGCCCGCTGTCATCTTCGTATTGAAGACACAAACATTCGTGGATTTTTTCTATTTAATCATTAACTTGTATATTTAAAGTGTAAATTAATACACTTTAAATATACACGCTGTAAATGGAGTACGGAGTCGAGATAGACCGAGAAAAACATGGCATGATCAAATTAATAAAAATGTTAAGTGTGTTCATGTTAAATTCGACGTGCGTGTATGACTCGTTGTATGAATGTAGGAGGAAGCCTGTGGAAGTTGTGTCAGGATAGAGTAGTGTGGCGGTCCATTCTCTCTGCCTAGAAACAGCGTGATGGTTTGTTTTTGTTGTACACTTCAAAAATATTTTTTAAATTTATTTATAATTTTTAATTTAATCATTGATTAATCATAAACATATCTCCTGCAGAATCTTTAAATCTAATTTATAATAAGACACTATTTTACGCAAAACAGTAAGTTATGTTTTAAAAGCTTATCACCAATTTACGTTGCACAAATGCAAATTTTTTTACTCCGAAGAAGGACGAGAATCATTCAAAATATTTTTGTGAAGTAAGTTGTAAATTTTTGTATTTTGTTTTTAAAGATCTTCAAATGTGAAACTACGAGTACAAATAACTGTATTAAAAAATACTTGAAATAATAAACTTTTATTTTTAATTTTGGACATGTTTCTACGCATGAGCCATATTGTTTTAAGTGAATATTAATGGGTCCTCTTTAACTTACAATACCGTAATTGTCTGTCTACACAGTAACTTCTTATTTGACTAAATACTGGTTCCCTTTATAGACTATAAACTGTATACTAGATATGAGCCGTTAATTTTTGAAGTGGAATAAGCCAACTTTCGTAAAAAAATTAGTCCACAGTAATTTTGGTAAGGTATTGATATCCTCGTTTTATATTTATAATTATACATTCAATGGATCACGACTCGTTCTTTAAATTTATCATTAAAAAATGTGTAAAATGTTAAGCCAATGTGAATAAAAATGTGGACCTAATTTTCCTCTTGTGTTTATTTCTTACAAAATATTATTTTTGAAAGCAGAATAAGTCCACAAGGAACTAAAATACATTTATTTGGTTTAACGAATACAATAATCATTATTAAATTTTAATGTTTAATAAAATAAAACTCGTTAAAACATCACACATTTGCCAATATTTTTAAATTTATTCAAACGATAATTCTTATAAAGATTAAATGTTTCTCAATAGAGACGAAGATGTAAATTGTTTTTGGAAACAAAATAGTCTTAATAGATAGCGAACGTATAGATTGAACTAAAAAATGTGAAATGTTCCTCAAAATAGTAGCATATATTAGGTCCTTACATATGAAATTGGCGTTTTGCCGTACTGGCAACTTTGATCTCAAATATCTTCTCTTTGGTTAGGAATTCCAAATTCAAATTTATACAGCTATTTACTAGCTATTTGTGTTTCGAAAATTATAATTCATTTGTTTTTTCCTCAATTGTTTTTTTTTCTTTGCGTCACTTTGTTTACAAAATGGAAAACTTGAAATATCGCGTTATTTACGAGTACGAGTTCCACCGTGGCACCAGTGCTGCAGAAACGGCTCGAAGGATTAATGATGTGTATGGCGACGATGCCGCAAAAGAAAACACAGTGCGTTTTTGGTTCCAACGTTTTCGTTCTGGAAATTTCGACCTGCAGAACAAGCCCCGTGGACGGCCGGAGACCAAAGTTGATAATGAAGAATTGAAGGCTATTGTGGAAGCGGATCTATCGCAAACCACGCCCGAGTTAGCTGCAGGCTGCGGTGTTAGTGATAAAACTGTTTTAATCCACTTGAAGCAAATTGGGAAGGTGAAAAGCTTGAAAGGTGGGTAACTCACGAATTGAGTGAAGCAAATCAACAAACGCGCGTTGACTGCTGCGTTGCATTACTCAACCGGCACAATAATGAAGGGATTTTGAATCAAATCATTACCTGTGATGAAAAGTAGATCCTGTATGATAATCGGAAGCGCTCATCGCAATGGCTGAACCCTGCCGAACCAGCCAAACCATGCCCCAAGCGAAAATTGACTCCAAAAAAGTTACTTGTGAGCGTTTGGTGGACTAGTGCTGGTGTCGTTCACTACAGCTTTCTTAAATCTGGCCAGACGATTACGGCAGATGTCTATTGTCAGCAACTGCAAACCATGATGGAAAAGCTGCTAAACAACCGAGGCTGGTTAATCGCTCTAGGCCACTGCTGCGTCATGATAACGCTAGACCACACCCTGCACAACAGACGGCTACCAAATTAGAAGAGCTTCAATTGGAATGTCTAAGACATCCACCGTACTCTCCGGACCTTGCCCCAACAGATTACTATTTTTTTCCAAATTTGGATAACTTCTTGCAAGGGAAAAATTCAACTCCGATGGGGCAGTCCAAACCGACTTCAAAGATTTTATTGATTCCCGTCCGAATGTTTTTTTTTTAGTAAAGGGATCGATGAACTACCTATGAGATGGCAAAAGTGCATAGATAGCAATGGTACATACTTTGATTAAATAAATATATTATATTTAAAAAAAATCAACTTTATGTTCCTCCCATACAAAACGCCAATTTCATATGTAAGGACCTAATATACATCTTTCAAAAACAATTGTCAGATGTGATGGTCGTAAGAAGGGGAATGTTGTATTGCATAAAGCGATCGCTTAACCCAACCAATGACTAGTCATAAGTCCTGTGAACGCCTCGACCACCATATTCTGTTTCCAAAAACAATTTACATCTTCGTCTCTATTGAGATACAATTAATCCTTAAATGATTAACCCGCAATGGGTAAAATCCAGTATTTTCTACAGGTATTTAAAGATTTTAAAAACAAAATGATAATGCTTATATGTCTCGAAACATGATGACATTTTCAAAATGAACGGATTATATTATTGTATTATATATTAGAAATATTTGATTCTTTTTTGATATATATATATGTTATTATAATTAAATAATAAATTAAATTAAACAAATATATTAAAATACCCAAAGAAGTACTCAAATAAGGCCAATTCCATGTTACCACAAATATAAATGAATCAACAGAGTCAACATTGTAGACTTATGAAACGAGATTTAACTAAACTAAAATCAAGATATAACTAACTAAGGTAAAAGTATGAAAATTAACAAAAAGATAATAATAATAATACAAGTAAAGGAATATAACATTATAGCACTATACACATCAAAAAAATATCTACAACTATTTTTTTTTTTTTTTTTTTAAATACTAACATCAAGGATTTATATCGATGATATTAGAATTTTTAATTAAAATCTTCAATGTGAGCAGAAAATAGCTCATTATTATGAAGAATGAATCTGGTCGTGTGTCCAGGCTTGAACCCATGTCCCCTGGATCAGGAGCCAAGCGTTCTATCCCCTAGACCACCACCCGATTATATATATGTTTAAAATTATATGATATTTGTTTAAAATTATAAGCGTTTAGGTGAAAACATCAATTGCATTAAAATATTAAACAAATTTCGTTATAAGTGTCGCATATCCGGTACATTGCCGCGCTCTGAGCGTAATTGGTGCGATCAGCAGGAAGGTGGAATACTTGGCTCGCGGTGTGTCTTGTACGAAACATAGGGGTATTAATGGTCAATTTGCTAAGAAGTTAAATCAATATAAATCATTTGGAACATAAAATCACTTAAGACTTAAAGCACTCACGAACAGATACTCGTACGTAAGAGAGACATTTCAATTTAATTGAAATGTGAATCATTGATTGGGAATTTATTATTGCACTACTTTTAGCGTTGAGGGCATTGAAACGTGCATTACATTTTCAAATAACTAGGCGAACTTTCTATCCATCGCGTGCCTTATCAGAGATGAAGCAATACATCGAGAAGGCCTCCAGCCCAAGCCGAAAGGTCACTTCCCAGCTGCACCCGAAAAGTTTTTGTTCTATTAAATTACTTGTAGCGCCTAATGTGTAACAGGTAGAACCGATTTCTTTACAAGACCATTTTTTCTGAAATCCTTCAACTTGTATTGATTGATGCTACGAACAGTGTGACCCAAAAAATACGTATACAAAATAAAGATTTTATTTCTGCACACAACTTATCGCAATATTTTGAATCAAAATACATTTTATTATTATTATTATTATTATTATAATTGTTTTGTTGAATCACGCTTTACATCATGACAGCAAGAGCCAAATCGATGTAAAGGGTATTATAGCTATCATAGTGATTCTCGTGACATGTGATAAGTAGCTAATCTATCGCCATTTTATAGTCACGTGAATTCTACACCAGACCAAATACAGTGTGACAATCACACTGCCCTCGCCGGGAATCGAACCCAGAACCTTCGGGGTGACAGTCAATGCACTAACAACTCGAGCACGAAGGTCGTCGTTGTTACAATAATTTTTAAATATAAAGGGTTTTTATGTGTCAGGGAGATTTGTTAACACTTGCCAGTGACGCGAGGGTTCATTCTTGTGGCGATTCTCGCGCACGGGCAAGACGTGCGTACAAACATTAGGTGTGTACATTTTATGGATTAACTTATTCTAATTCAACTAAAATAATATAGAAAAAAAAGCAATCAAATTCGTGGACCGGCATCCGAAGTGTGGAGGAGCTGTTCCGAGCGGCGCAGAACAGGAACAGGTTCGCCGAGATGATCGCCAATGTTGGAGGGACCCGACAGGGCACTTGAAGAAGAAGAAGATATACGAATATTATACGAATTTTTATTTAAAAAAATATGTAATATTTTCACTGAAAATTCTACCAAGTAAAGAATGAACGACATTAATTTTCGTAGACATGTGCCAATGCTATCTTATAAATATTTACCAGGCCGTAAGTATCATAAACAATTCTTCCAAAATGGAGATTTATGGGGCCATATGTAATCATATTAATATTGAATTTCGCAAAGTTACCAGTGTCTCGGCAGTAATCTTATATTATTTCGATAATAAATAAATAAAATATGGCTTTGATTTTATTATTACTCTTTAAATACTTGTTTCAAACATTTAAATATAATACATTTGTGCTTCAGTGTTAGTATATGAATTTGGCTGCCTAACCTCTCTATACTGAAGATTCTACATAATATTTTCAAAGAATCTGATGTAGAATCATCTCCATTTGTAAATTACCAAAAAAGTTGTTAAAAACTAAAAATTTTATGGTTATTAATTGTTCCGAAATATTCACGATATTTTTTTTAAAATGTTGGCAGTTGACTGTTGTCAAATCAGATCGGTCCCACATATTCAATATTACGTGCTGGTAAACATTGGTAAATAGAATAATTTAATAAAACGATGTTTTTTAACTACTTCCACTTTTGTCTTTATTTAGACAGCAACCGGTTTCGCCAGGTTCGCTGGCATCGACAGGCTGGTGACGCTATTGTAAACTTAGTCCTTTATATACATACAGATCAAAGGGGTGGTAAACATGATTCTATACAAAAATAATCTTCAAATATTTATGTAAAATTTACTGAATTTAAATATTGGTATTACAGGTATTCAAGGAGGTTCATATTTAATACAATGGATTTTAAATTTTATTATCGCTAGTGTAAGTTTACAATAGTGTCACCAGTCTGTCAATGCCAGCGAGCCTGGCAAAACCGGTCGCTGTCTAAATAAAGACAAAAGTGGAAGTAGTTAAATAACATCGTTTTATTTAATTATTATTTAAAATGAACTTCCATCAAGAGATTTCAGTAAAATCATTTGATTGGTAAATATTTCCGTTGAGAGTTTTAAAATATTAATCAATTCCTTCGTCGTGTCACGACTAGATGATTGCAATGGAGTCAACGCGAACATCCCTTAAGAGCAAATAAATAAACTTCAGATGGTCTTTAAGACGTTACATGGAATGGCACCAGCTTATATATCTGAAATCTGCATCAACGAGAACCTGTATGCCAGACAGTCTACATTGCGATCAGCGAAGTCTTCTGCGATCGGTAGATTGACTGTGCAAAATCGCTGTCCTTTGGCGACCGAACCTTTGAGCCCCGAACCTTCAGCCTGGAACTATCTTCCAGCATACCTCAAGTGCATAGAGAATCAGTCAGAGTTTAGATCGATACTCAAAACGCACATTTTCAAAATATTGTTTCCTGATTAAAAGGGTTGATCGACTACGTCAGGTACAGCGCTCATACTACTCGTATATGTGTTTATTTTTTTGTTAGTTCACAAAACAGAGCATTTTCTACACGGCTCTTGTGATGAGTGATTCATAAAAATGGCGCTCTATAAATTATCCAATTTCTTCTTCTTCTTCTAATTGTAGATCTTACTTCTGTTTATGCAGGATATCAACTTTCTTCCTGTGATGAAGACGACCAGCCTTCTCTCTATTTCTTTGGTGGTCGTCCTGGAAGTCGACGGCCCTCTGGAGTCTCGTGCAACACGATATTAGGAATTCTTGCTGGATCCATTCTCTCGATGTGGTCCCTCCAGAATCGTCTTCTATGCCTATTCCATCTCACTATGCTACTCCATCTCACTTATCTAATTTATTATTATTATTATATTAAACAGTGATTTTGAGATGGCATTGCGTGCTCGAGGACTTAATTACAATCTATGTTTTTTTTAAATATACATTTTAAATAAACATTTTACTTGTACCGACCCTTATGTGTGGAAGCGAAGCATGGAACTGGCAAAAGAATGATGAAAGTATAATAAATGCAGCAAAAATGAGATCTCTAAGACGAATGTGTGGCAAATCTGTATATGATAGAGTGACAAATGCAAGTATAAGAAGTGAATGTGGTGCGAATAAAAGTGTTATGAACAAAATAAGGAAAGGGTCATTAAGATGGTTTGGACACATGGAAAGAATGAGTGAAGACAGAATTGTAAAGAAGGTATATGTAAACGGCGTGAACGGAGCTAGAAATAGAGGAAGGCCGAGGAAAACGTGGCACGATCAAATCAATAAAATATTGAATGTGAGTCACGTGAGGAGTCGGAGAAATCGACGTGCGTGCATGACAAGATGTATGAATGTAGAGGAAGCGAGAGAAGTATGTCAGGACAGAAGAATGTGGCGTTCCATTCTTTCTGCCTACCCCTCCGGGGAGACGGCGTGATGGTAAGTAAGTACATTTAAAAAAAACATATTTTATATTTTTTCAGTGGTATATTATGTTTTGGGTTATTCGGCATATGATCTTTTTATGAACTTCCTTATTGGGACATTCCAGTGGAATGCTGCGGCTGGCGAGGGTTTGCGGTCATTTAATTGGTTACTCATAGTTATTACGATAAATAAAATAAAATAAAAAAGCTAAGTATTTGAATACCAGCAACTTTATTACTATTACCTCCTGCAAACAAAAAACGAACGTTGTAATGCGCACGCGTTGCTCTTAATAACTAAGCAGATTGGCATTTGAGCAATTAAATGTTTGCTGAAAAATTATGATAATATTTATGATTTATTGACGAGGCTTTCTTGTGGTGATCCATTAGAATATTTTATGCAGGTAAAAGACTAATGTTTGACAGCGAAATCCGCAGAGCGACTAGATCTAGATACTTTTGAGAGAAGGGTGCTGCGCAGAATTCTGGGACCTGTGAATGACGGTGAAGGCTGGAGAGTGCGGCATAATGACGAGCTGTACCATATTTACAAAGCTCCCAGTCTCTCCACACAGGTCATATTGAATAGACTGAGATGGGCCGGTCACGTGCAGAGGATGCCGTCATCGCGGACCCCAAAAAGATTGCTGGAGTGGCACCCAGGTGGTAGAAGATCAATTGGACGAACAAGGCTGCAATGGGAGGATGAAGTTGGGAGAGATGGGGCTAGATTGTTAAGAGTGTCAGAATGGAGGGTCGAAGCGGAGGACAGGAGGAGTTGGAGGCGAAGAATACTGGAGGCTAAGGCTCGATATGGGCTGTAGGGCCATCGAAGAAGAAGTAGAAAGTGACTAATGTTAATAATGAAGTCTCGAAATCAATGTTCTTCTTTATCATTGGTTTCTAAAAGGGGCCAAACCGCCACCCTGTAGGTGCTGAAGCCCCGGGGGGCAATGACGGACAAATATATGGCATTGAAGCAGTCAAGGGGGGCATACGCATTTTAATAATAATAATCAAATACTTAGTTAATTTAAATGTATCGAATAGACTATTTAATATATTATTTGAATATAAACATTTATGATATATAATAAATATATATAAAGTTAATGAATAAACATATTTAAATTTTGTAATAACGATTTTTTCATTAATTGAAACACTGTTTTTTCCACTTCTAAAGTGTTTTTAATTTAGAAAAAAAACGCCCTATTTTAATATTTGAAGAGGTGCTGAATATTTTCTTGTAAAGGATACTGTGTACGAAAAAGGTTGGTAACCTATGATTCCCATGATATAAATTAGATTTTGCACAATTCATGGTGTCCATATATAAACACAGATCTCTTGGATTAAAACATTGTAGGTCATTGAAACCATCTCCTGAAAACAAACCTGTATTTTATTATCTAACACAAGAGTAGTGAACGACCAATTTCGCTTTCATTGATATTTGTATACAATATTATTTGATATTTAATTAACTTACTAACTAACCATCACGCCGTCAAAAAGAAGAGACCATCACATTGTTCTGTCCTTACATACATCTCTCGCTTCCTCTACATTCATACAACGTGTCATGCACGTGCGTCGATTTCTTAGACTTTTCATGTGATCGACATTTAATAATTGATGCCAAGTTTTACTCGGCTAACCTCTATTTCTAGCTCCGATCACGTCGTTTACGTATAACTTTTTCACCATGTTGTCTTCACTCATTCTTTCCATGTGTCCAAACCATTTTAACGACCCTTTCATTATTTTGTTCATAACACTTTCATTCGCAACGCAGTCACTTCTTATATTTGCATTTGACACTAAATCATATACAGATTTACCACATATTAGTCTTAGAGATCTCATTTCTACTGCATTTATTATTTGATATTCATATTTTTATATAATTTTTTGATATTAAGAGATTGTAAGTTTTACCTTTTGGAGGCAGAATTCAAGTATTTTATTAAAATTTTGAGAAATGGTTTTCGAAATTTCATGAAAATCTAATCTATTGCAGCAATTTTCTCAAAATAATACGAATGAAAACGTCTGTTTTCTAGAAGTCTTATTGTATTTCATGTGAATCATATATGTCGCCTGTCTAATGCATTTGATAATCATTCACACAAATTATAATCGAACTTCTAGAAAACAGACGCTTTCATTCGTGTAAGTTTTTTTTTAATATGGAGTTAAACATCATTGTTTAAGAAACAGAAAATGCAATATTCTCTCCTATTCACAAAGTATTTTTATTATTTAATCTATCAGAACATGCTACCTACTTGTTTGATAACTTCGTCATAAAATGATTGTTGAAAGGTATTATAATTACATAACAGGCTAGCTTTAGTGTTATTGTTTCATATACCCATTAAAAACAAAAAAAGTCTGACTAGATTAACATAATGATACAGTTTCTAAAATAACTGTAGGTATGCCGTTTTTTTAAAACATTCTCCCTCTTACGTGTCCGGTGCAGCCGTATATAAGCTATGCTCCGTGTCCTTTGCATCACAAGCAGTTTTCTTCTCAGAAAAGGCCTAGCAATCCAATCATGAACGCCCTGGTAAGACACTACAGAAGTCTGACATTCAAAAAATATTATTTAATTAAATAAAAATATTTTGTTTTACATTAATCTGATTTGTGTTTATTATCATATTAAATAATAAAATAATACTTATTTCTAGTTTATTGCCACCCTTGTGTGCCTGGGAGCTGTAGCCTCCGCCCACTACGGAGGTCATGATGATGGCAGCTACAAGGGAGAAGGACTAGCCGAAAGCCAGGACTACGGCCAGTACGACCATGGATATGGTTCCAACGGTGCCTACGGCGCCTACGGAGCTGGTGCCTACGGAGCTGGAGCCTACGGAGCTGGTGCCTATGGAGCTGGAGCCTACGGAGCTGGAGCCTACGGAGCTGGAGCCTACGGAGCTGGTGCCTACGGCGCTGGATCCTACGGTGCTGGAGCCTACGGAGCTGGTGCTTACGGAGCTGGATCTTACGGAGCTTACTCCGGCGCTCACGCTCATGGCCCCGCTCCCCTGGGCCCTGACGGCAGAGTAGTCGACACCCCTGAGGTAGCCCACGCCAAGGCCGCTCACTACGCCGCTGTCTCCAACGTCGCCAACGGTGGTCATGGAGTCTATGGCGCTCCTTCCGTCTACGCTGGTCAGTCCGCTTATGGAGCCTACGGCGCCCCCTCCGTGTACGGCGCTGCCGCCGGCTACGGATCCCACGGCGTCTACGCTCATGGAGCCGCCCCTCTGGGACACGACGGAAGGGTAGTAGACACCCCTGAGGTCGCCCACGCCAAGGCTGCCCACTTCGCCGCCGTTTCCGGTGCTTCCCATGGACACCATTATTAAACCATACCCAACCTGATCCTGACTGCTGATTCTCTAATGATACGAAGATATTATTTATTTATTCATTGTGAAGACTATTTCACCTACGTACTTCACACAGTAACATATAAGTCGTAATAACTATGGCTTATTTAAAATATATGCATTGTACCTGTAGATCTTAGAGTTCAATCTTAGAGATCCCTTCGAATCTTTCTAATAAAAAATCTATATTTTAATAATTTTTATTTATTTCATCTATCCTTCTACTTCTACTTATAGATTTTTTAGATATAGCTGAAAATGACACACCATCTCTCAGATAATTAATTAACAAAAAGGAGTCTTTATAATTCATACAATTTACTATTATTATAAGACGTTATAAAATTATATAACACTATAAAAAAATTATATATTTCAACCCCTATATGATTATCGGCGTACTATTTAGATCAATTAATCATATGTCAATAATTTAAAAGTATTTTTTTTTTAATTAATACGAATGAAAACGTCTGTTTTCTAGAAGGTATATTTTAACATTCTGTCATTCACATAAAATATTTTGAAAAAACTTTGAATAAAAGATTTAAATGGAGTTTTACACCATTGTTCAAGAAACAATTATTTTTTCTATTGAATATAATGAGAAAATTATTATGTGTGGTGGTTTGGATGTTCGCTTATATTACACTCTTTTTGAGAGTTCTCTATGACATACCATAAAAAGAATCATTGGTTTTGAAAACATTAATT
The DNA here is from genome assembly GCA_022606425.2 of Lepidostoma basale. NCBI lineage: Eukaryota > Metazoa > Arthropoda > Insecta > Trichoptera > Lepidostomatidae > Lepidostoma > Lepidostoma basale. Next base: position 2,248,676 of record JAHDVF020000763.1, read on the forward strand.
CATTTCTACTATAATCGTCCTCGCTATGTTTTGAAATTTACATCTGGAAAACATGGTAACCTCTTTTTTAGACAATTCATAACAATACGCTTAGGAAATTGTAAAGATATTTGTTTATTATATGTTTATAATATTAATGGCGCTAGTATAGAGTGAACTCTAAAAAAATATGAAGATAAGTGCAGAATTCTAGCATATATACATCTTCCAAAAATTTGTCAGACGTGGTGGTCGTAAGAAGGGCGAAATGGGGAATGTTGTTAAACATAAAGCGATCGCTCAACCCAACCAATGACAGGTATTAAGTCCTGTAAGCGCCTCAGCCACCATATTCTGTTCCCAGAAAACAATTCACATCTTCGTCTCTATTGAGATACAATTAATCCTTATAAATAAGACATGTTTCGGAGGATACCTCCATTTTTTGTAAATATATAATACATTAACACCTGAAGATGGAGGCATCATCCTAAACATGCCGTGTTTTTGAATATTTTGTGGATAAAAAACAAACTTATTTTCAATTTCCTAAGTGTATTACTATGGAATTCCACAGTCTTAATGCCTTAGCTTTCCACAATTCATAACGCTTTTTACAAATAATAATCAATATTTTATTTTATTTAGTTTTATTTCACTTCTAGTTTTGACTGGTTTCGGCTTGACTTGCTGCCATCTTCTGGGCGAAAACTAGAATTATACGTGGGTTAGAAAACAATATATTTATTTACATTTATACTTAAAACATAAAATTTTAATATTCGGAATGAACTTCTAACTAGAAATTTCAATAAACAACCAAAACTGTAGCCTTTCTGCCAGATCCACATCGTCTTTCAGTCTTGTCCATGGGAACCTGATATCTGTCTCCACGAAAGATGTGACCTAGACAGGAAATTTTGAAGACATTAGTGCACATCATCAATTCATTCCACAATGAGCTCTCTCTCTCTCTTGTAAATGATTAAGTGGACAAAAAAAGGTTGAGAGCCCATGATTCTAATAAAATAAATAAGATATTTCACAATTCATTAATATATAACCCCAGATCCCTTAGATTAAAACATTGTAGGTCGTCTAAACCATCACCTGAAAACAAACCTATAATTTATTATGTAACATAAGAGTAGTAAACAACCAGTTTCGCTTTCATTGATATTTGTATTCAATATTATTTAATATTTAACTAACTAACCATCACGCCGTCTCCACGAAAAGGTAGGCAGAAAGAATAGACCGCCACACTGTTCTGTCCTGACATACATACTTCGTGTCATGCACGTACGTCAATTTCTAAGACTCCTTTCGTGACCGACATTTAATATTTGATTGATTTGATGGTGCCAAGTTTTACTCGGCTATCCTATTCTTCTAGCTCCGATCACGTCGTTTACATATACGTTCTTCACCATTTTGTCTCCACTTATTTTTTCCATGTGAACAAACCATTTTAACGACCCTTTCATTATTTTGTTCGTTACACTTTCATTCAATATTTGAATTTGACAGTCTGTCATATACAGATTTATCAAATATTCGTTTCAGAGATTTCATTTCTACTGCATTTATTATTTGATATTTATATTTTAATACAAAAATTTGATAGTAAGATATTGTGTTCTTATAACCCGAAACTACTGTTATTATTATATATATAAATAAACCTTTCGTTTTATTTGTTGTATGTAGTATTTAACTTTTTTATTAAAATGTTGAGAATTGGTTTTCGAAAATTCATGAAAATCTAATCTATTGCAGCAATTTTCTCAAAATAATACGAATGAAAACGTCTGTTTTCTAGAAGTCTTATTGTATTTTATGTGAATAACACGTGTCGCCTGTCTATTGCATTTGATAATATCATTCCCACAAATTATAATAAAACTTCTATAAAACAGACGCTTTCATTCGTATAAGTTATTTATTATGCAGTTTAACATCATTGTTTAAGAAACAGTAAATGCAATTTTCTCTCCTATTCTTAATGTATTTTTATTATTTAATCTATCAGAACATGCTACCTATTGGTTTGATAACTTCGTCATAAAGTGATTATTGAAAGGTTATAACATAACAGGCTAGTTCAAGTATTATTGTTTCATTTACCCATTAAAAACAAAAAAAAGTCTGACTAGATTAACATAATGATACAGTTTCTAAAATAACTGTAGGTATGCCGTTTTTTTTAACATTCTCCCTCTTACGTGTCCAGTGCAGCCGTATATAAGCTATGCTCCGTGTCCTTTGCATCACAAGCAGTTTTCTTCTCAGAAAAGGCCTAGCTATCCAATCATGAACGCCCTGGTAAGACACCACAGAAGTCTGACATTCAAAATATATTATTTAAATAAATAAAAATATTTTGTTTTACATTAATCTTATTTACGTTTCTTATCATATAAAATAATAAAATAATATTTATTTCTAGTTTATTGCCACCCTTGTGTGCCTGGGAGCTGTAGCCTCCGCCCACTACGGAGGTCATGATGATGGCAGCTACAAGGGAGAAGGACTAGCCGAAAGCCAGGACTACGGCCAGTACGACCATGGATATGGTTCCAACGGTGCCTACGGCGCCTACGGAGCTGGTGCCTACAGAGCTGGAGCCTACGGAGCTGGTGCCTATGGAGCTGGAGCCTACGGAGCTGGAGCCTACGGAGCTGGTGCCTACGGCGCTGGATCCTACGGTGCTGGAGCCTACGGAGCTGGTGCCTACGGAGCTGGTGCTTACGGAGCTGGATCCTATGGAGCTTACTCCGGCGCTCACGCTCATGGCCCCGCTCCCCTGGGCCCTGACGGCAGAGTAGTCGACACCCCCGAGGTTGCCCACGCCAAGGCCGCCCACTACGCCGCTGTCTCCAACGTCGCCAACGGTGGTCATGGAGTCTATGGCGCTCCTTCCGTCTACGCTGGTCAGTCCGCTTATGGTGCCTACGCCGGCCCCTCCGTGTACGGCTCCGCCGCCGGCTACGGATCCCATGGCGTCTACGCTCATGGAGCCGCCCCTCTGGGACACGACGGAAGGGTAGTAGACACCCCCGAGGTCGCCCACGCCAAGGCTGCCCACTTCGCCGCCGTTTCCGGTGCTTCCCATGGACACCACTATTAAACCTCGCTCAACTTGATCCTGACTGCTGATTCTCTGATGATACGAAGATATTATTTATTTATTCATTGTGAAGACTATTTCACCTACATACTTCACACAGTAACAAATAAGTCGTAATAACTATGGCTTATTTAAAATATATGCATTGTACCTGTAGATCTTAGAGTTCAATCTTAAAGATCCCTTCGAATCTTTCTAATAAAAAATCTATATTTTACTTATTTTTATTTATTTAATCTATCCTTTTAGATATAGCTGAAAATGATACACCATCTCTAAGATACTGAACAGAAAGTAGTTTTTATAATTCATACAATTTATTATTATTATAAGACGTTAAAAATTATATAACACTATAAAAAACACTATATTTCAACCCCTATATGACTATCTGCGTACTACGATGATTTGGATCAATTAAACATATGTCAATAATTTAAATATATATGTTTTAATTAATATGAATAAGAACGTCTATTTTCTAGAAAGCATAAGTCATTTAATTAAAATATAAAAGAACTTCTGGACAAGATATTATTTATATGGAATTTTACACCATTGTTCAAGAAACAATAAATTTTTCTATTAAATATAATGAGAAAATTATTTCCAGTGGTAATGTGTGATGGTTTGGATGTTCGCTGATATTACACTCTTTTTGAGAGTTCTCTATGACATACCGTAAAAAGAATCATTGGTTTTGAAAACATTAATACATTTCTACTATCTTCATTCATACATTCTACTATCATCACTTCATACATTACTACTATCTTCTGTCTTCGCTATCATCATGCACATCATCAATTCTTTCTACAATCAGCTCCCCTCGAGAGCTCTCTTCAACCGTGGATGAAATCTATCAACGGTATAAGAATCACTTTTCCGTGTAGGATCTTAATAGTACGCACATTCACATTCCAGGCTTCAGAACCACACAACAGAATATACAAATAAAAAACATAAATAAATATTCATTGTTTCTTAAATAATTACGTAAAACTATGTATTAAAAAATATATTTATTACGAATGAAAACGCCTGTTTTCTGGAAATTTTATTATATTTGATGTAAATGATACGTTTCGCCTAGCTAAAACATTGTCAAATGTTTTAGAATATTTTATAATAATTAAATGCTGAATGGTATATTAAGATTTCATTCGTTATTTGAAACAGATTCACAATTGATAATATATTACCAAGGCGAAACATGTCATTGCCATAAAATATAATAAAACTTCTAGAAAACAGACGTTTTCATCCGTATGAATTATAAATATATTTTAAAAAGAACCTACAATAAATTTATTCCATTTTTAAGGTAAATAAGGTGAAGAGTGTTACCACTACCATTAAACATAAACAAAACATAGATTAACTGTTTAATTACAAAAAAACTCTGTTATAGATATCACAATTGATTATATTTTATCGCGACAGTTGTTTTGCTAACCAATGTTAGCATCGTCAGGTCTTACAATCAACTGTTGATGCTAAGACCTGACGGTGCTACCATTGGTTGGCGAAACAGCTATTGCGAAAAAAATATAATCAATTGTGATATTTCTAACAGAGTTTTTTTATTTTATTTAAACAGTTAATAATGTTGAAAAATCAAAGTTTTTCCGTCAAAACATATCTATAACACATAAACTAAACAATATTTTACATAAGGTTAGGTTAGGTTAGTCCAGTTTAGTAACGTTTAGGGAAATGACCTTTGCGTGCTATACGCGAGACCTTCGCTCTATAATTTCATAATATTTATGGTATGCGAAATGCTAGAGAAAGATTGCATTCGTTATTTGAAATCAAATCAAAATAATAGTTTGCGCGGTCTTTGATTTATCGGGCCTCGCCTTTTTTCAAAAGGCTAAGTAAGATTTTAATAAAGATTCTAATATTTATCCAATAAAGACATTTCTCTGGATCTATGCGTATTGTTCGTTATGTGTTTATGTGATGTTATATATTATGGAAGTCTGGACACTGACTGATGCGACAGGAAAAAAGAATACAATCATTTGAACTCTGGATATATAGAAAAATACTTATAAAGTGGTTACAAAAAAACCTAGACACTGTTTTTATTTTATTTTTTATGAATAGAAAAAGGAAAATAATTTCAATAATGTATTGTATTCAAACATGTTCTATTTTATAAATACGCTATCAACTTCAATTGTAATAATCAAAAAAATAATGTCCATCAAATTGACATACAAACATGCCCTTCCGCAAATAAAATAAATTTATTTGCCAAATTTCGGGATAGTAGAATGGTCATGTTTGATATTTTATTTTGATTTTATTTTTTAAATGAATGTGAGTTTAATAAAAGAAGTTTAAGTATCTAACTGTGCGCGGGAGATGCCAATTGGTGGCGATGAGGTTCGCAACCCATCACACCGCGTCTCTCGCGGGGACGAAAAGAGAAGAATGGAGTGCCTCATCGGTTAAAGTATGGCAGTCTATTCTTTCTGCCAACTCTTTCGGGGAGACGGCGTGACGGGTAGAATACTTATAAAGTATAAAGAAAATATATAATTCTTCTGAAAAAAAAAACATGTTTGTTTTGTAATATTTAATCAATAATGTTCAAGAAACAATAATTAACAATGGATTAATTCAGATAAACATTTAATCAGATTTTTAACTTAATTTTATGTTAAAGCATTATGTTTTTTCACACACTTCTGAATTATTTTAATAATATAGTAATAAAATCACCCACGTGCCAGAAATAATACAGTTTTAATGCGATTATTTTAGTTCTAACATGTTGTTGGTAATTACACATTAAGTCTAAAAAAGTCTGCGTACATTTACATTTAATGATATGGTGTCTAAAATAACTGTATGAACAATTGGGATTTTTTGCATTTCCCCTTCCCTCGTACGGCTTAGTCGCTTTAGTATATAAGCCGAAACGCGTTAATCTTGCATCACAAGCAGTTTTCTTCTCAGAAAAGGCCTACCAAGACAATCATGAACGCCCTGGTAAGAAAATACTGATAAGAATAATATTATAATTAGTCATACAATATATTTTTATTTATTAATTATTCATTTAACTTATTTTTCATTGAACTATTTCACATTTTAAAATAAGAAAAATCCTTCATTGACTGACCGGTTTCAGCAGATTGCTGTCATTTTCTGGAGCCAATGGTGGTGATAAATTATTTTTATTATTAACAATGAACTTCTACCTCTTCTTTCCTTTTGCCATTTCCCATCATCTGGGGTCGGCCCTCCTCGTACAAAAACGCCAAATTTTTCTATTTTGACTCATCTCTACTGTCAGGTTCTCGCGTTGGAGCTTATTTTCCATGTTGGCCCACTATGCTGCCATTAGGCGACCTCTTCTTTTTGGTTTTGTGGGAATGCTGGGGGCTTTTTGATAATGTGTTCACTGTCTCTTTGCGTCACATGACCGTACCACCGGAGTCGAGATTCTCTTAATTTTTCCATTATTGGGGTAAACTTAAAGCCACCCCTCAAGTATTCGTTCCTTACGTGGTCCAGCCTTGTGACGCCTCCAGCCCACCTCAACATTTTCATCTCGGCAGCGTGGACTCGAGTTTCGTGGACTTTTTTGTTGGTCCAGCACTCTGCTCCATATAGCATGGCGGGCCTCGCTGCAATGAACTTCTACCAATAAATTTAAATTCTTCTTCTTCTTCTTGTACCGTGTACCCCTTAACATCTTTACTTAACCTTTCTTACTTTCATATTCGACAATAGTTCTCTTTTGGCTCCGACTCTCTGTAGTACGTCTGCATTTCTGACCTTATCAGTCTACGGTATACGAAGCTTTCAGCGGTATATCCACATCTCAAACGCCTCTTACCGGTTCATTTCATTCACTTTCAAAGTCCAAGATTCACAGACACTTTATAACATCAAACCATTTTTTGTCGGAGTTTCAGGTTAAGATTATCGCTGCGAAATAAGGTTCTTATTTAATTAATCGCAACACGTAAAATTTCATTTCTAAATTTTATTTCAATATCCGGGTCAAGTGTTTACCTTGTTTTAATTTCAATTAACAATATTAATGAATTCTCTCAAACTCATAAAAATAAAATTCGTATTCTTTTTCTTTGTTGTAGACCTATGTGGTCTGTTCTCCAGAGGGTTGCTCCTCCTTTGAGGTGGACTCCCATCTGTTCTTCTATCTTTAAGAAGGTTTTCCATGAGAACGAGTCCCGTGAGACTGATTATATAAAGCAATATAGGGGAGTCTGATGGTGTCCATTCTTTGAACATGGCCGTACCAGTCCCTTTTTTGCTGTCTGCTCCATCTTATAATATCCTCAACCTCATATATCTCTCTTATTCTGGTGTTCCTCGCGCGATCTCTCAGTGTCTTCATCTCGGAGGTCCTCAAAACTTATTTGTTCCTGACTGTATCTGCCCTGACCTCAACGCCATATGTTGTAATAAAATATGATACGCAATAACTATGTTTTAAAATTAAATTTTGTATTAATAATTTTATATTTTTTGCGATAATCAAATGATTTTACTGAAATCTCTTGATGGAAGTTCATTTTAAATAATAATTAAATAAAATGATGTTTTTTAACTACTTCCACTTTTACTACAAGGGAAAAGGCTTAGCCGAGAGCCAGGACTACGGCGAGCCTGGCGAAACCGGTCGCTGTCTAAATAAAGACAAAAGTGGAAGTAGTTAAAAAACATCATTTTATTTAATTAATATTTTTTGCAGTTTATCGCTACTCTGGTGTGCTTGGGAGCTGTGGCCTCCGCCAACTATGGAGCTCATGATGATGGCAGCTACAAGGGAGAAGGCTTAGCCGAGAGCCAGGACTACGGCCAGTACGACCATGGATACGGTTCCAACGGTGCCTACGGAGCTGGTTCCTACGGAGCTGGTTCCTACGGAGCTGGATCCTACGGAGCTGGTTCCTACGGAGCTGGATCCTACGGAGCTGGTTCCTACGGAGCTGGATCCTACGGAGCTGGATCCTACGGATCTTATGGAAATGGTGCTTACGCTCACGGACCCGCCCCCCTGGGCCCTGACGGCAGAGTAGTCGACACCCCCGAGGTTGCCCACGCCAAGGCCGCCCACTACGCCGCTGTCTCCAACGCCGCCAACGGTGGACACGGAGTCTATGGCTCTCCCTCCGTCTACGCCGGTCAGTCCGCCTATGGCGCCTACGCCTCCCCCTCCGTGTACGGCTCCGCCGCCGGCTACGGATCCTACGGTTCCTACGCCCATGGAGCCGCCCCTCTGGGACATGACGGAAGAGTAGTAGACACCCCCGAGGTCGCCCACGCCAAGTCTGCCCACTTCGCCGCTGTGTCTGCCGCTTCCCACGGAGGCCACTATTAGACTGACCCTCTACCCTGACCTACCCCCTTCAAACATGTGATTGTAGTTGTATATAATTTTATATATATTATGATTTGTGCTACCCCTGTTCATCACACTGCACTTGTAGTGCGATTAATCAGGAGTTCAAGTATTGATTTATTTTTAAAAGTGATTCTTTTCCAACAAATATGTTCACACGAAAAATATTTAGTCTAAATTATATTAGACTAGATTAAACCAAAAAATATGTATCTTTGTACCTGTTGATCTGATTTCAGATCCCTTCGACTTTTCATATACAATTAAAGTTCTATATTAAAAAAAATCTTTTATTTAATCATATATTCTAATCACTCGTACATTCTTGTCACTCTTATTTTCTTGTAACCTGAATATTATTATCACTCTCATATTCTTGAGGAGAAGTCGGAGAAATTGATATTTGTACATGACACGATATATTCTTCTGCTTAATTTAGGACAGTGTCCTGTTATTTCTTGGAGCCTGTTCCTGGGATACAGATGTCCAACTATCTCACTATCTTTTAGATGATCTTTTAGATTTCCTGTTGGTACTTTATTTGCGGCTATATTTATCACTCTTTCAGAACATGCTCTTTCCACATGATCTCTCCAGTAGCGTCTTCTCAGTCTTCCCCATCGCACGACATCTTCTACATTGCAGATCTTTCTTATTTCAGAATTTCTTATTCTGTCTCGGAGTGTCGTTCCCGCACCGGATCGGAGAGTTTTAATTTCTGTGGTTCTTATGAGAATTTTTGTACTGATGGTGTCAGCTCTCGTTTCGATTCCATATGTCATTATAGGACGTACGCATGCCTTGTAGATTCGAATGATATATTAATGAAAGAAACGAGACAAGTCTGTAAGAAATTAATAGAGTAGCGGTCCATTATTTCTGCTTACCCTTTCAGTAATGGTTTATAAGTTAGATGTTTTATATATCAGAAAACTTTCATCCTTTTTTGCCAATAAAGTTAAAGCCACGTAACGAGAAGCGTGGACGATGTGTGAACATGATGTGGAAGCAAAGGAAGTATTTAAGAAAATAACAGTGTGGCAGTTCTTGTATTCTGGCTTCCCCTCTCAGGGAAACGGCGTGATGGTTAGTAAATTGTTTGTTTATCGATAAAAAATTGAATGTTAGTTTTTCATGCCATTGTATTATATATTTTTATATGTAATAAATAGCCGATAGTTCGTTGCCATTGACTGGTCAACTATATCTAGTATTTATAGATAAAGAATTGATAGTTTGGACATATGGAAAGAATTAATGAAGAACGAATGGTAAAAAAATTATATGTTAACGATGTAAATGGAACCAGAAATAGAGGAAGACCGAGAAAAACGTGTCACGATCAAATAAATCAAATATTGAATGTCGGCCATGTGAGGAGTCAGAGAAATTGACGCGGATGCATGACACGATTTATGAATGTTGAGGAAGTGACAGAAATATGTCAGGAAAGAAAAGTATGGCAGTCCATTCTTTCTGCCAACCCCTTCGGGGAGACGGCGTGATGGTTAGTTTGTTAGTTAGTTAGTTAGAATTTCTCAGGCGTATATGTATATTTAGCCTTCATAATTTTGTTAGTATTTTTTGAGGAGTCAAGTTACTAAAATGGCTTGAAAAGAAATACCAATTCCACAGTATCACAAAGGTTAAATATGGCTATATCAGTCAGCAAAACGAAAAGTCTCACAATATCCAGAAAACCTACACGGTGTAAGCTGACTGTTGATGATATACCTGTGGAGCATATAATGAGCTTCAGATATGGATGAGTAGAGTTCTGCAGTCATAATGACCTTTATACCGAAGTACGAGAACAAGTCAATAAAGCCTCTGTCGTGTCAGGACTGTGAAGAATCTGGTCTGAAAGGAAAAGCTCAAGTGTATCGACAGCAAGGTTAGAATTCATAAGATATGCGTGTAACCTATTATGACGTATGCTGTAGAGACGCGGGCTGACACTGTACGAACCGAGAGTCGGCTTAGAACATCTGTTACTAGAAAAAATCTTAAAGATCAGACATAAGAAAAATTTCCGAAAAAGAGGATATCGTTCGATGGAGTAGATCCAGAAGAAGAAACTGAAGGGACCATGTAGCCAGAATGGAATGACTCGCATATACAGCCGCTTACGAAATCCCCTCCGGACATCGTCCACCTGGAAGATCGCCTAAGAGATGGAAAGACAGCTGGACCTCATCACCCCACGATACATAAATTCTGTTTCATAGATCGTAGACGCTGACAGCATGGATGATCTACAGGTTCTAGTGTCAAGAATGTACGAAGTATGCAATTAGTATGACCTTGTGATGAACATGTCAAAGTCTAAAGTTATGGTATTTAAAAAGGAAGAATGTATGACGAGTTGTGACATAAGTTCGAACGCTGAGAAATTAGAGCAAGTTACCGAATTTTTATCTTCTGGGAAGCATGTTTACAAGAGATGGAAGAATAGAGAAAGATATCGAAAGAAGGGTTGGAGCTGGAAACAAAATAAATGGTGCACTCAAAGTCATTACCGCAAATAGAAATATACCGACTGAAGCAAAGATGGCAGTGCACAATGGATTTCTAGTCCCGACCCTAACGTATGGAAGTGAAGCTTGGAGTTGGCAGAAGAAGGATGAAAGTAGGATAAATGCCATATAAATGAGGTCACTAAGAAGAATGTGCGGAAAAACAGTGTATGATAGAATATCTAATGATGATGTTCGAAAGGAATGTAAGGCGGATGAATGCGTGATAAATAAAATTAAGAAAGGGTCACCAAGATGGTTTGGACATATGGAACGATTGGATGAAGGAAGAATGGTTAAAAATATATATACAAGTAGTGTGAATGGGAAAAGAAGTCGAGGAAGGCCAAGGAAAACATGTCATGACCAAATTAATCAATTGCTGAGGCCATGTTTGAATTAGGAACAATCGACGAGCGTTCATGTCATAATGTGTGAATGTAGAAAAGGCGCGAGAATTATGCCAGGATAGAACAATTTGACCCTTTCTGATTAAAAAAAACGGTGGATACGTGGAACATAAATTAAATAGACAATATGTGCACCGTCTACGAGTAAAAATTGTAAAAAAACATTTTGTGTTAAATTTACTTTATTTTGTTTTTTTTATTTTATATCATTGTATTTTATATTATTTGTTTTAGATTTATTTTGTGGATGTTGGACGATCGAAGTGTGCTCGGGAGATACCTATTGGTGGCGATGAGGTTCGCAACCGATCACACCGCGTCTCCCGCGGGGCGAAAAGAGAAGGATGGAGTGCCGCATCGATTTCAAGTGTGAAGTCCATTCTTTCTGCCTACCCTTTCGGGGAGATGGCGTGAGGTTAGTTAGTTAGTTAGATCGTCAGATATATTAAAAGAAGAAGAAGAAGATGAGTCAAGTACTATTAAACCATTTGTGAATTGTTAAATAAACATTTTATTTACGCTCGATTTTAAGAATTTAGGTTGTCTAAATAAATATGCAAGTACTTACGTAGTTTATTTTTAGAATTTTAGCATATGTCGATTCATTCAAGATTTAACAGTACCTATAGTGAAAATTAACTGATATGTTAATAATAATTTAATCGTAACTTTTGCTAATACTACTTTGTTCACAGAACCGAACTCACAAAAAAGTAAAACATTTTTTATACTGTTAAATTAAATAACTTTGTTTTTTGTATCACAATTGTATTTTAGTTTACGCGACAGCTGTTTCATCAGCCTATGTTGACATCATCAGTAATATATTAAATGTCAAATTTTCGTGATTTTTCTAATCTTTATGTGTATTTGTTCTTACGTCAATTTGAATAATATCTTTGATATAATTTTGAAGTTCTTGCTGAAATTGAGTTAGGTACCTATATATTTTAATTAAAAGTACGGTTAACTACTATTTATAGGAAAAAATATTAAAGTTGGAAAATATTAAAATAAAATAATAATAATAATAAAACAGTAATTAGAAGGAACAATTAAACATAATAAATAAAAAACGATAAACAATAACAGGAAGTATATGTATATGTAGATTACATTAAGAGGAAAGGTGACAAAAGTTTACTAACTAAAACTAACTAACCATCACCCCGTCTCCCCGAAAGGGTAGGCAGAAATAATGGATTGCCACACTTTAATCGATGCGGCACTCTATCCTTCTCTTTTCGCCATCGCGAGAGACGCGGTGTGATGGATTGCGAACCTCATCGCTACTAAAAGGCATCTCCCGCGCACACTTCGATCGTTCAACGTCTACATAATAAATCTAAAACAAATTATCTGAAATACAATGATATAAAATAAAATAACTAAGAAAAATAATTTAACACATAATGTTCTTTTAGATGGTGCACTTGTCGTCAGCTGGACGATCCGGACATTTGTGTTTATTTAATTTTTATTCCACGTTATCCACTGTTTTTTTTTAAATTTAGTGTAATTAGGCCCTTAAAACAATCCAACACCAGCAAGAACTTAAAAAAATATTGAAGAATTTATTCAAATTGTCATTGGAACAAATGAAAAATTTATTTTTACACCTGTCAAAATTCTTTTTATAAACGAAAAAACTTATATAATTTTAACACCAAAACAGTAAAAACGTATTTTTTTGTCACAAATAACTATCATAAAGAGCGGCAATAATCAAATTGACCCAAACAATTCACATATACACGAAATATCTCCAAATTGACGGTAGCACCATATGAACCAAACGAAATTTTCAAAATCAGAACTATTTATCATAATATTTTATATAATAGTTTAAAATACAGTCTTATTCAACGGCAACCAATGATAATCCATTATTTTGGTGGAAACATTTAGATAGACAAAAGTTTAAGGTAGCATTATTATTTTTTAGCTAGATTGTACAGGGGAAAAGTTTTTAATGTACTATAAACTAATGGGGAACAAGAAGGAATTTGGTTATTTATAACATTTAGTTAAACATTTTTGGCCTTTAAAATTTCTAAATTTTCTGATTTCTCTAATTTTTGAGGATTTTTTGCTATACGAGTCTCGTATGTAAACATTTTGTGTTTTTGGTCTCGAAATGATGGTCAAAATTCAAACAAAGATTATCCATTTCCGAAAAGATGTTTCTGTTTTTGTATGAAAATTTGTGTTCATATAACACTCTATAGAGTCAAATAATATAGACCTAAAACTGAGAATACTCCTCATCAAGACCTATGTATGGAGTGTCTTGATGTACCTATCTTGCTATACTTGAAGGTGCCTATCCGAAAGGGATAAGCGGAGACTAGAGGCTTTTGAGATGTGGTCCTATAGAAGACTCTTTGGAATTTCCTGGAGAGACCACATCACGAATGAGGAAGTTCTTCAAGGAATCGAAGGAGGAAGGCACCTGCTCAGGACCTTGTCCGAAAGGCGTGCAAGATAGATCGGCCATGTAATACGTCAAGAAGGTCTCTTGCATGCCATAATGGAGGGTATGATCGAGGGGACAAACTCTAGGGGACGCCCACGCCGAGAGTACCTGGAGGACCTGTTGGTGGACGAGCGCTGCTCATCATATGCAGATTTCAAAAGAGCCGCACAAGACAGGGAAGAATGGAAGAGAATAATAGAGGAAATTGCTGCAAACCAATCCCAGGATTGAAACCAGAGAAGAAGATAACCTCTTCAAAAATGATCGACCCGTCGTCAGGAATCTGATGCCTCACAGCGTGTAGGATTCTGAAGGAATCCATCCTCTTCACGTGCACATTCAGTACCTTCTGCGTTTACTGCCCCATCTTACGATATCTTACAGTTTGCAAGTTACGCGGATAACCGTGTTCATTATGAATGTGTGAATTTTTAAATTATATAAAATTTACCGAAGAAATAAAATATTTATTATCACTACAACTTGTAGTTCATGCTCGTTGTCTGCAAGTAGGACAGCGTCATCCGCATACAAGAGACAGCTCACTGACACTCCGCTCATTTTGGCACCTACATCCAACCCTTTCAGCTCTTTCATACAATATGTAACTCCCATTAAATATCATAAAACTTTAAGACAATTCAAGAATTCATAAAATACACAAGTTTAAAATAATGTTTTAGATAATATGTTCAATATAAATAAGGTATGTTAAATTTTTACTAATGTTGTTATTTGAAATTTCATTCAAGTTCGTTGTTAGTAATGAAAATATTATTATTATTATTCTTTTTAAATTCCACTTATTCCACTGGTTTCGGAGTTAACCCAGATGACATCGAGCTGCTTAAACCGGTAGAAGCCACAAACCTTCAAGGAATTTAATTAAACTAGACTATAAAGAAAATGGTTTTCCTTTTTTTATTAAGTATTAAAGTTTTTACAACTGAAATATTTTTTTACTTAATAATTTATGTATTTTTATTATTATATGTTTTTTTTATTGAATAATGATGTGAGCTTCCATATTTTATTTTAAATATAAATATATACTATAATTTTAATTAAAACTGAAACGTCTAAACCATGTTTTTTTATTTACAGTGGTGAAAATTTCAGATTTTATATTCAGTAAAATTTTAAGAAAGTCACATTTTGCATTGCTGGGACATTATCAAATGACCCTTGCAAGATCTTAAAAGGTCTCTTTCTTGAAATAAAATAAAACTTGAATGAAATATAAAAATATTGTTCATAATATCAAATAAAAACATAGTGCATACGTTTCAGGGCAGCTTTCGGAAACATGGGTTGCATCCGGAAAATACCGATCAACCTGAAACGAAAAATCTATGAAACCTGCGTTCTGCCAGTTGGTTCTTATGATTTTGAAGCTGTAACATAGTCCAAACAAAGGCCCGAGAAACTACGAGTGACTCAAAGAGCCATGGAAAGGGCCATGTTAGGAATAAGCCTAAGAGACAGAGTCAGAAACGATACGGCGAGAGAAAAAACAAAGGTCACTGACATCATCTACCGGGTGGCGACTCTATAATGGCAATGGGCAGGTCACGTAGTCGTGGAGACCGTGGATGCCAAAGAGAAGAGCAGGGCGACCGCAAATTCGGTGGAAGGACGATTTGAACAGACACGTCGGAATGACCTGGATGCAGTCTGCACAGGACAGAGTGACATGGAAGCGAATGGAGGAAGCCTTTGTCCAAGAGTGGACGGAAATAAGCTGAGGAAGAAAAAGAAGCAGAAGACATACGATTCGCTCACATTCATTTATATCCTTCTATTACATTTAGATTGTAGTAAATATACTCAGATGATGACGTCATAATTGTCAAGATTATTCCTTAATTACAATATATTTGTTTAAATTTCTCTCCTACGAATTTAGAAGTTAAGATTCATCTCTTTAAGCCTACAGACTCTGAAGAGGCTAAAGAAGATATGTGGGAGCACATTTAAAGTAGGCGGTCAGAATGTATATTTTACAAAGGCGCGTTTTCAACATCAGAAATTAACATGTGTTTTGATATTTTGACGTCATTTATCATGACACGTATTAATTTGAACAAGCATTGCATTAAATATATACAAAGTCACAGGTTACAACACCAGTAGCTAGGTGCATCTTTCAATGTATCGTTTATAATACGAATCATGCTGTGACGTTGACAGAGCTTGTACCATGGAAGACGAATATCTTAATTAAACAAGTATATTAGGTGATTTTTTTATGAATTAGAACATTGAATTTCACACCTTAAGATTCCCTGGTCATAGAAGTCTCCCGCCAGGCCGTGAAGGTAGCTCAGAAACTCTTCTTTCAGCTCCTATTCGTTTGCAAAATGCATTTCACCGAGGTGTTTCTTCAAATCAGGGAAGAGATGGTAGTCGCTAGGGGCCAAGTCCGGACTGTATGGTGGGTGTAGGACGGTCTCCCATCCAAATTTCTCATTGAGCTTGGTGGTGACGCGGGCTGTATGCGGACGAGCGTTGTCTCCATTTGAACACTCATGCACGTTTCTTCATACACTCCTGTCAGTTGAGAATGAATTTCCTTCGCTAAATGGACTTTGGCACACAAAAAACGAATCACTGAGCGTACTTCACACCTCGCGGGCGATACGTTTGGGAGCTCCTTTCTTTACGGCTGCCAAACCGACACTGAGGGTCGCAGCGAGTTCGGCTGGGTGCGGATGTGGAGGGAGAAGGCAAAGCTATGATCCAGTGTTGCCGGATCGTACGTAATAGCGATCCGCGCGCCCGTGGGAAACAGGGAAACTTATTTTACGGACAACTCTCGTATGAAGTACCTAATTTATGTTATAAAATTTTAAGAAACAAATTAAATACTTAAATATTTTAAGACTTAACTGAAATCGCTTGATGGAAGTTCATTTTAAATAATAATTAAATAAAACGATTTTTTTATAACTACTTCCACATTTGTATTTATTTCGACTATTCATTTTTGATTATTTATTGGAAAAAAAACATCGTTTTATTTAACGATTTCTTTAATATTTTGTTTTTACCATCATCACATCATTTATTTTGGAAGAAGAATTTCCAATTTTTTCTATATTTATAATTGAACAATATTTTTACTTTATAAAACAACACTTTAGGTATATAAAATGCAAATGAAGGAGGTATTCTGATCTAGGATTTTAAAAAATCCGCTTTTTTCTTGCATGTTCTTCAGATTAGACATTTAAAAAATATATTTAAATTCTATTTAGAAGGAAAATATATATATATATATATATATATATATATATATATATATATATATATATATATATATATATATATATATATATATATATATATATATATATATATATATATATATATATATATATATATATATATATATATATATATATATATATATATATATATATATATATATATATATATATATATATATATATATATATATATATATATATATATATATATATATATATATATATTAGGGTGTCCCTTATTTTTCAAAGTTTTAATTTTACAATGCATAGGCTATTGTTTTATTCATTTGGGCCTAAAACATCCGAAACCAAACTTTTTCCTTATTCGGAACAGTGTAACCCGTGCCGACTTGCGCGCAAAGATGTCCCATACAAATTGCGTCACAGAAGCGGCGCGTTATCGTTGTTATTAGCATTTAGTTTCGGCTTATCGGGTAGGAACCATGGATTGTTTTATATTTCGAAAATGTCAGTAGAACTAAGAAGCAATTAAAAAAGTATTTTCTTGGTTGGTGAAGTAAATCATCAAATAACAGGTGCAAACAACTATCTAATCTTCAAGTTCTCGCAGTTCTATTTTTCAAAATACGTGAAGTTAATTTGACTGTTAATGAAAGCGCAAATCTTGTCATTCTGGAGTCCAATATATTCTGAAAAAAGGCTAGAATACCTACCAGAGCTGTTCGTAATTATGTTAAGAAGTTAGTGGATCTTTATCAGGTCTGACGAGAACTGCAAAAAAATAGCAAGAAGATTCAGGGCTTACATAGGCGCCACGAAGAGAACTTTCAACTTGAATTAGATAATTTATTCGATACCGCACACGCCGATGCTCTTGAATGTGCTATGATACAACAGCATCATATACAGGATACTTGAACGGAGCTTGTGTGCAAAAACTAGAAGGAGGTTTGTTATTCTTTGCTGGCCGCCATCATATATAAGAACTGATGCTCAAAAGTGCGTCTGAATCGCAAAATCGATTGTACGAGATGATTATAGGGAACTCATATTGATCATGCTATTATTTTTCTGGGTGGAGGCAATGAAAATAAAATAAACAGACCTGCTGGCCCAATGCATCAAGCACGATAGATGGCAAGAGCTATTTACTCCTTAAAAATACGTTTGCTGCAGTCCCAGTTTAAAATGTGCGCTAAGGACAAACAAGCTTTACCAGATGTTTGTTTATTTATTGTGTCAGTTTATGTAAAGCCCTGGCTTGAATGTAGTTTGGCGATAAAAGCTCCAAATGAAGATTTTTGTTTTTTAAAGACCTTAAAAGATTACGAAGAAGTTGACGATTTCCAAAGCGGCTTTAAACAAGTTCAGTCAACATTTGTGGTACTTGTCAGAGGAAATAGCCGTCCTTTTGATTTTTGATGACAACGTTGATGAGCAGACCAAAGGAAACATTGTAGAAAACTTACAAAAATAAAGTTTTGGTGAATCGGGAAAGAGATATGTTCCATCGAAGGAACAGATGTCTGGCTCTCTATATGGTACGTAAGTAGTGTTTAATCTGGTATTCAATTTAGAACTAATTTGTTTTATTTATAGGTATTACAAGTATTTGTTATCTTGTTTTATGGAAATCTTTGAGTTATTTTGTTTCTGTAAAGAGAAAAGATTTATTTTCACAACTAAAACATGATAGTAATTTCCTCAAAGAAATTGTATCTTCATAGAAAGACAGCGCGGCGTTTGTGGAAGTTAAAAAGAAGGTTACTAGCTTAAAAGCAGTAAATGACACAGTTGAAAGAGCTGTTAATCTTATGACAGACTTTCTTGGTTTGACTACCGCAGATGAAGAACATAAGCAGTTCATATTATGTTGTGTGCCAGAACATAGAAACATTTACCCAGACTGTAAAAAAAGAGACTTCGAAAAGGAAATATCCAAGTAAATAAATATAAATAAATTTCGATCTTTTGTGATGATTACAAGAAGAACATTATATAAATATGTGTTTTCATCAATATTTATCTAACATAGTGGTTTTATGTGATCATCTACAACTACATTTAAGATACACTTAAATCACCTATTTTCCAAAACTTTGAGGGCAAGTCGGCACGGGTTAGAAGTAACGTAGGAAGTTGAAATTCTGTATTTGGGTAACTAGTAGACTATTAAACATAATTAGGGGGTATGCGTTTCAATAATCCAAAAAAAAAAATTTGCCCATATAAGGGACACCCTAATGTTTACATATATATATATATATATATATATATATATATATTATATAGCAGCATATATATATGCATATATATATATATATATACACCATATATATATATATATATATATATATATATATATATATATATATATATATATATATATATATATATATATATACCATATATATATATATATATATATATATATATATATATATATATATATATATATATATACCAACTATATATGTCTCTATATATATTTATATATATACATATATATATATATATATATTAATAATATATTTTTTTTTTTATACCTATATAACAGATTGCTTGAACCCAACTACTGTATACAATTTGTTTTTGAGCTGATACATTGATTTTCGTGACATGTGATAGGTAGCTAATCTATCGCCATTTTATTGTCACGAAATTTCTACACCAGACCAAATACAAAGTGACAATCACAATATGTCTCTTTATAATGATATATTTATAAGGATTAATTGTATCTCAATAGAGACGAAGATGTAAATTGTTTTTGGACAACATTCCCCATTTCGCCCTATTCACGACCACCACGTCTGACTAATTTTTGGAAGGTGCTAGAATTCTGCACTTATCTTCGCATTTTTTTAGTTCACTCTACACTAGCGTCATCTATTAAGATTGGGAAGCATTAATTTATCCGCAATGGGTAAAATCCAGTATTTGTCTACAATAATTTCTATACATTCAAATTGTTATGATATATTTAATTGAAGAACAAATATATAAATTCGGACCTGTTTTGTAAGTCATTCAACGCCACAGGCAATTATGTTATTACAAAACTAAGAACAAGAAAAAATAGTCTACATATTAATGGTCCGTGGTATGCGAAACATGACGTGCGTAATGATAGATATTACAGTGAAATGATAAGGTTAATTTTTAGTTAAGACTACGACGGAAATATGTTATACGCTAATAGGCAATCTACACCTCGGTGTATGAATGCGGATGAAGTGAGCACAAGGGCGTGCATATACCCGACTGTTCCAGTGGCGAAGGGTCCGGGTTTTTTCTATCGAAAGGTAAAGCTCACGCACCTATAGTTATTGACGTCCTTCAATATTCAATCGCCTAGTAACAGGCTTGAAATTATAATGCCGCTTTGTATGATTGAAAGTTATAATGCTATTATATGACTGTCGTATATATAATCAGAGGGAGATTAGTGTCATATTAAGTACATGCATTTTATAAACAAAAACAATGGATGACATACAGAGAGGCACAAAATGACCTTTATGGCACCTTTTTTAGAATAGCAGCAAGAAATTGTGCCACTATTCAAAACCAAAACAATGGATTATCGAAAAATAATAATTAATTATTATTATTTTCAGATAATGCATTGTTTTGGTGGAATCATTGTGATATTTCAAAATAAGATTTTAAATTTTTTTGATTTAATTTAATTGGAACACTATATAATTTGTCTTTCAATTTTTTATATACTTTGTTTACAACACTAACTTTGAAAAAAAAATATCAGACATGTTTCGGACAACCCGGTCCTTCCTCAGATATATTATAAAGATATTTAAAATATTATAAAATTAATTGTCTTTTTATTTTTTTATATACTTTGTACATATATACAACATTAACTTATTAAAAATTACATATCAGACATGCTTCGGACAACCGGTACTTCCTCAGTGATATTATAAAGATATTATATTTAAAACATTTTAAAATTATTTGTCTTTTTCTTTTTTTATATACTTTGTATATACAACATTAACTTAAAAAGTGTTACATATCAGTCATGTTTCGGGCAACCGGTCCTTCCTCGGTGATATTATAAAGATACATATTTAAAATATTTTAAAATTATTTGTCTTTTTCTTTTTTTATATACTTTGTATATACAACATTAACTTAAAAAGTGTTACATATCAGTCATGTTTCGGGCAACCGGTCCTTCCTCGGTGATATTATAAAGATACATATTTAAAACATTTTAAAATTTTCACAAATATGATCAGTTTAGACAGATGTTGTTATTATCATTAAAACTGATCATATTTGTAAACAATTTTATAATATTTTCAATATCTTGATAATATCAACGTGGAAGGACCGGGTTGTCCGAAACATGTCTGATATTTCATTTTAATTTTTTTAAAGTTAGAGTTGTACAAAAGGTATATAAAAAAAGACAAATAAAACATCTACAACACAAAGTTTGACAAACAACATAAACGAAACTGTTATATAATATCACAATAGATTTAATATTTAGTTTCGCTAATCAATGTTAGCATCATCAGGCGTTAAAATCAACTTATTGTGGTTATTATTGATTGTAACACCTGATGATGCTAAGATTGGTATGCGAAAGAGCTGTCGCGACAAATTCATAGAAATTAAATAAATTGTTATATTAAATAAGAGTGTTTCAGTTAAACAGTTTATTATTTTTACAATATCTATCAAAAAAGGAGATTTCTTTTTTAATATAGATAATTTTTCTGTTATAATCAGTTTAGTTTCTTTCTTATAGATGATTTTAATGAACTATCTTGATAAAAGTTCATTTTAATCAATATTGAAATAAAACGATATTTTTAAGAACTCATTCCCCTTTATTTTTATTTTAACAGAGACCGGTTTCGCCAGGCTCGCTGGACCAGTATGTCGATGCTAGAGAGCTTAGCAAATTGGTCGCTGTCGAAATAAAGTGGAAAAAAGTTCTTAAATCATCGTTTTTTTCTGGTCCATGGTCTTTAGTCTGGTGTAGAACTCACGTGACAATAAAAAGGCCGACCGAAAGCTACCTATCACATGTCATGAATGTTGGGAATAAAATAATACCTGTGGCACCAACAGTGATGATAGACGATGAAATTATAGAAGAAATACACGAATTCAAATATTTAGGTGTCCTAATAGATAACAGACTAACTTTTTAACAAAATACAAAATATGTTACTAAGAAGATGGCTAAAAAATATCACTTCTGGACAGGACGATATATCTGCGCAGAAACATGCAAGACTGTATATAACGCAATAATTCTGCCTCATATCAATTACTGTAGCAGCATATTATTTTTAGCAAATGAAGAAGATATGCGAAGATTGAAAATTCTCCAGAATAAAGCAATTAGAATAATTTTAAGAAGCAGATATGCCAGGATCAAAGTGGTGCTGAAAGAGATAAAATTGTATCATTTTAAAAAATAATTACATACAACGTTTTATTACTTATACACAAAATTGTTAATAGGCACACCTCCCAAGAATTTTTAAGGAAGATAAAAAGTAACCAACATGAAGATCAATATGAAACAAGAAAGAAAAATAAACTAAGGCTCCCATTAAAAAATACAAATCTCAGAATTCTCTTATGTATAAAGCATTTAAAATTTATGAAGATATACCGGAGGATGTCAAAAATGTGCAGAGCATAATCAAATTTAGAATAGAATTAAATAAATATGTAAACAAATTGTAACCTTATATTGATGTGTTTGTGTATTAATATAATTGAATGTTTAATTGTTTTTATTTATTTAATAGAACATGTGTTGTGTACATGTGTACTTCTTCTTATTCTTCTTATTTTTGTCCTGTCACCTCAGTGGTGCATAGGGCCTCAAGGAATCTTCTTTACCCGACTCTATTGCATGTCTGATGCTTAAAATCATCCCAAGTGAGGCCTGCTGCCTTAACCTCGTCCTGCAGGGTTCTTCTCCAGGTGGCTCTAGGTCTGCCTCGCTTTCTCTTTCCCCCCATAGGGGACCAGTCTAGTGCATCCTGAGCGATGCAGGCTGGGTTCCGTCTCCGAGTGTGACCGATCCACTGCCATTTACGTCTAGCGACTTGTTCTCTAATTGGCTTGTGTACTATTTCAAGTAAATAAATAAATAACTAAAATGAGAATCAACATAAAAGCTAAAAATAAATTGTGTACAGTTATTGAGTTCGAACGATCTGTTGTATAAAAAATATAATACATATATTTCAATACCGTATCGACAGCAACACATTTATTGTCTTGTGTCGAGCTCAATCTCAAGGAGACCATAAATATCTTCCCAGTGAATCATTGTTCACAGCTGAGAAGATTGTCTAACACACGCATATATTAATTCCATTCTAAATATCATAATGCATTGTCTATTTAACAGAGTAATTTGTCTGGAATTCCTTATTTAAAAAAAACATAACATTTTTTTGTTTAACGCTTCAGAAAACAATCACGATTTCATTAAGATAATCATAGTATAACACTTTAGTTGAAATTATTGCTTATAAAACAGGTTATTTATGAAGAAAAAACACGTTAATTTATTTTTTTGTAATCATAGCAATATCTTAAGTAATTAACGAAATCTTTTACCCACTAACTATAGAAGAAAATTAAATACTATAATATAAAAGATTAAATGAATTAGTATCACGTTTCTCAATGGGAGTATAGTGCACAGTATAGAACGTCACACTATGTATTTTTAATATATACGTTAATACATGTGTAATATTGCTCTTTTTGAATTCACATAGAATTTAAACTTCATTTATAATATATTAGTATTCGTCTCCTATACGCTCGCCCCACATGTACATCATCCGGTCACATATTGGACTGGTAAATTACCATCACTTTGTTTCTTTTTTGATTGTTTGTTTTTTTTTTCTCAATCTCATGTACGTAATTTCTAAATTCTATTATGTTATGTTCTTTTCAATCTCATGTATGTAATTTCTAAGTTCTATTATGTTACGTTTTTTTTTTTTTTTTACGTAAGTTCTAATTTCTATTATGTTATGTTCTTTTCTATCTCATGTTCGTTATTTCTAAATTCTATCATGTTAAGTTCTTTTTATCCTATGTACGTAATTTCTAATTTACATTATGTTATGTTCTTTTCTATCTCATGTACGTAATTTCTAATTTCTATTATGTTATATTCTTTTCTATCTCATGTTCGTAATTTCTAAGTTTTATTAAGTTATGTTTTTTTTCTATCTCATGTTCGTAATTTATAATTTCTATCATGTTATGTTCTTTTCAATCCTATGCACGTAATTTCAAATTTATATTATGTTATGTTATTTTCTATCTCATGTACGTTATATGTTAGTTGTCTGTCTATTTGCTCAACATTTTAAATTACCTTTGTTACTAAACAAGTCATTTTTGTAAAAGCCCTTGCGGCGTTTATGTCAAAATAAATAAATAAATATATAAATATATGTTAATACATAACAGGCAAGACACTGAAGGATCGCTGGAGGAACACCAGAATAAAAGAGATATGTGAGGTTGAGGATATTATAAGATAGAGCAGACAGCAAAAAAGGGACTGGTACGGTCATTTTCAAAGAATGGACACCGCCAGACTCCCCTATATTGCATTACATAATCAACCTCATGCGACTCGTCCTCGTGGCAGACCTCCTAAAAGAGGGAATCTACCTCACAGGAGGAGCAACACTATGGAGAACATACCACATTGGTCTACAATAAGGAAGAAGAAGAAGAAGAATACATGTATATGGTTACCTCTGTATGATAACCATTTTTTAATTTTGGTAACATATGTGACGACCTTCGTGGCCGAGTGGTAAGCGCATTGACTGCCACACCGAAATTCCCGGGTTCGATTCCCGGGGACGGCAGTGTGATTTTCACACAGTATTTGGTGTATAATTCAAGTGACAATAAAAATGGCGATAGATTAGCTATCAATCACATATCATGAGAACCAATATGATAGTTTTACCCTTTACATCGATTTGGCTTGCGGTGTAATGATGTAAAGAGCGATTACACAAAATAAAAATAATAATAATATTGAGAAAGCAAAGTTTTTGGAGACTTTTTTTCAAGATTAACTTGGTTGCATTATAAAAATTGTAATTAGGTGTGGAAACTAAAAATAACTTCTTCTTCTTCTTCAAGTGCCCTGTTGGGTCCCCCCAACATTGGCGATCACCTCGGCGAACCTGTCCCTGTCCTGCGCCGCTTGGAACAGTTCCTCCACACTTCGGATGCCGGTCCACTCCCTCACGTTTCGCAGCCAGGACATTTGTCTCCTACCGGGCCCTAGGCATCATTCAATATTTTATTTATTTGATCGTGTCATTCATTCTTTCCATATTTCCAAACCATTTTAATGATCCTTTCATTATTTTGTTCATAACACCATCATTCGCACCGCAATCACTTCTTATACTTCCATTCGACACAGAGTATACGCACATTCGTCTAAGAGATCTATCTCATTTCTACTGCATTTATTCTACTTTCATCCTTCTTTTGCAGGTTCCATTCTTCGCTACCATAAATAAGAGTATCATGTTTTATCTTGCTTAAGCTTTGTCAATGCGTAAGAAATTTTAATGAACCAACAAAGCAAATAAAAATACTGCCATAAAATGCAATTAATATTATTGGACATGTGTCAATAAGATGTTTTGAATATATATAATGTCGACAAAAATGTGTCGATTTTTTTTTACTTTAAGGCGGCCATCTACGATGTCGGAATAATCGGCGAGTGTGCGTGTCACGATGCATGAAAAAAACAAAATAAATAAAAGATTATAAGAGTATTGCATTAATTTGCCCTGCCCACCCTACCGAAAAATGGTATAATTTAATGATTATTTATAATAGAAGTATTATTTTTAAAGGAGGATAAACTATTTTAAGAAATAAGTGACAAGACCTGCACACCAAAAGAAGAAAAAATATTTTTAGGAACTAGTTCCAAATTTGTTTTTATTTCGACAGCGACAGATTTTTCTAGGCTCGCTGGCATCTACAGACTGGTCGACCTGATGTCAGGGAACCTGTCGAAATAAAGACAAAAGTGGACTTCATTATTTAAAGAATGTTGTTTTATTTCATAAACTATTCTTTCTTCTTCTTATTTTAATAGATCTGATGATCTGTGATACAGAAATCTTATCTCGTCGAATGATGAGGTCCAGCTATTCTTCCATCTCGTAGGCGGTCTTCCAGATGGGCGGTGTCCGGAGAGGATTTCATAAGCGGCTGTATATGCAAGTCTGTCACCATCTTTTCGGGCTACATGGTCTCTCCAGTATCTTCTTCTGGATCTACTCCACTGAACGATATCCTCTATTTTGTAAGTTTTTCTTATGTCTGCTTTGCAGACACGATCTCGGAGAGTTTTTCCAGTATATGATATTAGGACCTTCATCTCCGATGTTCTAAGTAGTCCCTTAGTTCGCACAGTGTCGGTCCGCGTCTCTACAGCATACGTCATGATAGGTCGCACGCATGTTTTATAAATTCTGATCTTGCTGTCGATACGCATTTGCTTGTTCTTATAGACTAGATTCTTCAGACACCCTGACATGGCAGAGGCTTTACTGACTTTTTTTCGTACATCGGTATAAAGGTCATTATGATTTCTACTCCCAAATATCATTAAACATTATTGTTTAAAATGATAATAATTCCATCAAGAGATTTCAGTAAAATCATTGGATTATCAATTTATACCACATGTTTATTTAAATAAATATGTACGATTAAAACATTTGTTTTTGAAGATTCAAGATAAGATATAATATTCTTACCTCTTCCGGACCAGTTAGTAGAAAATGATTAAAAAATATTTTTTCCATTACAAAACAAAGATTTTGAATAGATTATTACAGTTGGAAGGAAAATTTCTTGGTTCTGGCGTGTAACCATATACCAAGGTCACAGAAGGTACCTGGTTGTACCACCCAAAATTGGTTCCACCTTAGAACCAAACAAAAAATATAAATATTTATTACGAAGTTATATTATTCAAACAATTTTTAGTACATCATTTAATTTTAGAGGCGAAAAACAATAAAATACACAAGCGACGATTTTTTTAATGATTAAAATACATATAAAAGTTTTACACCTACATCATCGGGAGAACGGTATAAATTTCTTCCGGTGATGAAGGTATAAAACCTTCGAAACCTGTCGAAAAAATAAGTCAAGTGTGGATAAAACAGTGTTCTAATTTATAAAAAAATCGTGATATCGGATTTCCACAATTAAAATTGTTTTTATTTAAAATTTATCAGTAGAAGTTCATTTGTATATCATGATAATGAAAAAAATTATAATTAAAAATTATTTTAAATTATTGAACGCAAAGGAGTGGATTTCCATAGTAATATACTTAGGATATTGAAAATAACTTTTCTTATCCACTAATTAATTATTAAAAAAATATTAAAAAAACACGACATGTTTCGGAGAATAACTCCATCTTCAGGTGTAAAAATATAATAAAAACTAAACAAGGAAAGACTAATATAAAAACGCATTTAAAATTCGATACAAAAATTCAAATTTAAAAATTAACTTGGGCTGTTTCTTATAAGTACTAACAAATATTATTTTTAACAGAAAGAACTAATAAATTATAAATAAAAAACTTCATATAAAATAATTAATTCAAATTGAAGCGTCTGTTTTCTAGAAGTTTTATTAAAGTTTATGGAAATGAAAAGATTCGTGTTTCAAAGTGCATAATAGTGTTCTTGTACCGACATTTATGTATAAATGGAACAAGAAATATAGAAAGACTGAGGAAAACGTGGCACAATCAAATAAATCAAATATTGAATGTCGGCCACGTGCATTATACAATCTATGAATGTTGAGGAAGCGAGAGAAATATGTCAGGAAATAAAAGTGTGGCAGGCCATTATTTCTGCCTTCTTCTTCGGGGAGACGGTGTGATGGTTAGTTAGTTAGTTAGAGTATGGAAATAATGAATGAAGAAATAAGTGTTACAGCTTTTTAAAATTAAAACATTTCGTGTAGTTAGTTTTACACGAAGCTTTAAATGTTGATAGGAATTCAAAAAAGGAATTATTTTGAATTTATTTGAAATTTAAATGACATATAAGAACGCACGTATCTCCTATTAATATCGCTGTAAAAACTAATGTATCGCACATGACCTCCTTACGGTTCACACCTCCAATTAATCATATCTATAATACGAGTACATGTACTATGATTTAGTTATCAGCCATGCGTTTACGATTAATAGTTTCACTTTCTCTCTGAAATATTATATACTTAATACATTTTATTATTTGTAATTATGCTCTTAGACGTATAAAAAAATATCACTTGTACCCGCCTATCGTCACCGGCCCACCGAATGAACTACGTAAAAAAAATTGAACCTTGACAGTATTAAAGCTGCGAACTGCATGAACTTGGGTGTATGAAATTTCTTTACCCCTCCCCTCCAGCCAGCTGGAAGAAGGATTTCTCCGGGTATATAACGCCTGACCGTCTGCCCTGAGATCACAAGCAGTTTTCCATTCAGAAAAGGCTCACACAAGCAACAATGAACGCTCTGGTAAGATTGCGTGACATCAATTATTTTGTAATTTTTTTGTTATCCGATGTTAAATGATCTGTGAATTAACACTTTACCCAACTGTATCAATTTTTTATTGCAAATCATTGCATCAGTACTGTCCCTTCATAAAATTGAAAAGTGCGTTGCTGTTCTTGGATTTTTCCTTTAATTGAATTTTTAACAACCACTATTTAATAGTCCATTGTTTTACCTGAATCACTATAATACCATTACATTTTAAACTGTTAAATTAAATAACTTTGTTTTATGTATCACAATTGTATTTTATTTTACGCAACAGCTGTTTTGTCAACCTATGTTGACATCATCAAGTGTTACAATAATATTGTTACATAGTTTGACGAAACAGCTGTCGCGTAAAATATAATGCAATTCTGATACATAAAACAAAGTTATTTAATTTAACAAATTAACCACTATTAACTATCAAAAGGTTTTTCTAATACACATTTTTTTACTATATATATATATTTTTTTTTTGACAACAATTTTAACCCCGAATACCACATATCATATGAAAATATTTAACATGACAATTCCGTGGAATTTATATAGTAAAACTACCTGAAAACTGTTATTTTGTCTATTATAAAATAAAATAAAAAAATCAAATACTAAGCCTAATTTTTTATGCTTATTTTTCCATTATTTCAAAATGCATATTCTATAAATATATATAAAGATAAACATAATGTCAAAATACTATTTTAAGTATTTAATTTATTTATGAAATACAGTGAAAATTCAACATGTATTTTATCTTTAGTTATATTTTTTATCTTTTAATGAATTTCATAGTTTACATATTAAACAATGTTTTGAATTTCCAAAGTAATTTCTGTGTTACACAATTTTAAGTATTCTTACGAAGACAAAAAAAAGTTATTATAAAAATATATATGAAAAAGCATATTTTATACATATTATACCTACATGTATTTGTTTTCGTGATTAAAAAAAATCGAAACAATTTTTTTTTATAAAAAATTACGTATATATTAAATTATAGATACACATAAACTGTTTTTGAATTTATGTACTTACACAACTACTGAAAATTTAGGAAGGAGTATTTAACTCTGTGTTAAACTAATTTATTATATTTTCCTTCTAAATTAAGCATGGAATCTAAATTTAAGCCTCTGTATAAAATATAAAACACTTGATACCGCTGCAAGAAATAATAATATTCATGACACTTATATCTATTTAATTAAATAAAAACGTATTTAAAACTGTACGTGAATTTATATATTAACTTTGTTATTTTATTTATAGTGCAGATAAAAAAAAACATTAAAGTTTTTCTATTACACTTCTTATAAACATATGTTCAGTACATAAAATAGCACATCTATCCATACAATAGCACATATATTTTGAATTTGTTAACCAATTTCTTATTTTTGTTTACAGTTTTTCGCAACTTTCCTGTGCGTGGGAGCCGTGGTGTCCGCCAACTATGGCGCTCACGATGATGGCCAATGGAAGGGAGAAGGTCTGGCCGAAAGCCAGGACCATGGCCAGTACAACCAGGGATACAACAGCTACTCCGGAGCCTACGCCCATGGAGCCGCCCCTCTGGGACATGACGGTCGCGTCGTAGACACCCCCGAGGTCGCCCACGCCAAGGCCGCTCACTTCGCCGCCAAGGCCGCCGCTTCCAACGGAGGTCACGCCTACAACGCGTACTCTGCCCCTGCCTACAACGCGTACTCTGCCCCTGCCTACAACGCGTACTCTGCTCCCGCTTACAACGCGTACTCCCACGCCCCCGCTCCCCTCGGTCATGACGGTCGCGTCGTAGACACCCCTGAGGTCGCCCACGCCAAGGCTGCCCACTTCGCCGCTAAAGCCGCTGCTTCCAACGGAGCTCAAGCCTACGGTGCTTCTGCCTACAACGCGTACTCTGCTCCCGCCTACAACGCGTACTCTGCTCCCGCCTACTCCCATGGAGCTTACGCTCATGGCGCTGCTCCCATCGGTCATGATGGTCGCGTCGTAGACACCCCTGAAGTCGCCCACGCCAAGTCTGCCCACCTCGCCGCCCTGGCCGCCGCCTCTCACGCTAGCCACTATTAAATCCAACCAAAATTAGCCATATTTATTTAATACAGCTAAAGTTGAGTGATATATTTATATGTTACGACTTCGGCTAAGTGATATAAGTGTTTAATTGTGTTCCAAATATGTATGAAGAGATTAATAGCATGTAGTTCCACTCTTGTGCAATAGTCCTCCGTTCATTAACCAAATGGTTTGTACAAGGTACCCACTTTTTTGTTTAAAATAATAAAAAACAGAGTTATTCATTGACATATTTGTTTGATTTCATAACACCTATGAAAATTGTGCACAGCAACACATGACCTAATAAGAATCTAATTAAATGTTTCTAAATAGCAAAACTGGTATATTTATAACAGACACAAAAAAGATATATAAATGTAACGTCAATTTTTATTTTTTATTACACAAATAATAAAATTCTCAGACCATTTAAAAAAGAATATTCAAAAGTTATAAGACCAATAAATAATATAACTCTCTTTGTTACCAACAAAGAGATTTAAATTAGAAAATTTAAATCTTTGTAAAATTACTTAGGAAATTGAAAAAAACTTTGTTTAATCCACTTATTATTAAAAAAATATTAAAAAATACTACTTGTTTCGGAGGACACCTCCATCTTCAGGTGTAAAAATATAATAAAAACTAAACAAAGAAAGACTAATATAAAAACGCATTTAAATTTTGATACAATAATTCCAATTTAAAAATTAACCAGGGCTATTTGTGTTAAGTAGGTACTAATAATGGAGGCATTCTCCCAAACATTAAGTGTTTTATTTAATTTTTTTTAATAATTAGTGGTTTAAACAAAGTTTTTTTCAATTTTCTAAGTATATTATTATGGAATTCCACCGTGTTAATGCCTTAGCGTTCAATACTTTGTAAAATTGATTGAATAATTTATTCTTCCATTATTCAACATCTTCCTTATCAAACAACACTTGGTTACTTTCATCTCATATGATTAAATTAAAATGGGTCTTAATTTTTTTTATACAACAAGTTATTTGAACCTAATTACTTTATAAAATCTTATAGCTATCGATTCTCATGATATATCGGTAAGTGATGGTCATGATAGGTCATGATAGTGGCCGAGTGGTAAGTGCATTGACTGCCACCCCGAAGGTTCCGGGTTCGATTCTCGGCGAGGGCAGTGTGATTGTCACACTGCCTTTGGTCTGGTGTAGAATTTACGTGTCAATAAAATGGCGATAGATAAGCTACCTATCACATAGTCACAGTTAGGTGAATTCCACCAGACCAAAGACAGAGTCAGAATGTTTGTTTTCACACTGTCATCACCAGATTACTAGCTTGGGACCTTTGGTGGGGCAGTCATAGCTGTTGCCACTTCAACAATAATAGTCAATTCAATTAATTTTTTTTGATTGAATAAAAAAACATGTGAAATTATAAATTAGGATATTAATTAAATTTTGCATCTATGGTAGGTTTAAGAAACATTTCATAATTTATCGACACCTTTTGTTTTTTTCCAACTTGCCGAATCAGCATTTTTAATGGTGCCAATTCAGAGAACAGTCTAAGTGGAGGTTAGTGGATCACATTAATGCAGCAGAACTCAAGTACGAGTTAGTGCAGATTTTTTGTTGTTGTTACAGAATCAGTATTTTTAGATGTTCTCATTGAGAGAGCAGGCCATTTTTGTGCATAATTACTTATTAATGCATTAAAAGAGTGGTGTCAAAGAATCGGGCAACCTGTATTTTAACTAACTAACTAACCTTCACGCCGTCTCCCGAAGGCTTAGGCAGAAAGAATGGGCCGCCACACTGTTTTTTACTAACACACTTCTCTTGCTTCTTCAACAATCATACATCGAGATCTTCTCCGACTCCTTAAGTGGCCGACATTCAGGGTTAGGTCAGGCAATAAGATCAATGATCCACTTAAAGTTGTCATTGAATACAAAAATCTATCCAAAAAAGCTAACAGTGGTGTATTTGTACCAACCCTTATGTATGAAATTGAAGCATGGAACCGGTGAAAGAAGGATGAAAGTAGAATAAATGCATTAAAAGAGCTCTCTCGGAGGAATACGATATGTGGAAAATCTGTGTATGATAGAATGTCGAATGGAAATATCAGAAGTGAATGCAGTGCGAATGAAACTGTTACAAACAATATACTCGTAATAAATAGATCATTAATGTGGTTTGGATACATGGACGAATGAATGAAGAAATAATGGTTATTAAATTATATATTAACGATGTAAAGAGAATTATGTATAAATAGAGGAAGATCTAGAAAAACGTGACACGGTCAAATAAATCTAATATTGGGAAATATTCGTATATATAAAAATGTACAACACATTGAAAAAAATAACTTCGCTGAGATAGACCGGCCATATAACGAGGACAACGGATGATCAGTAGACCAGACGCACCCTGGAGTAGTGACCGAGAACCAGCCACATAAATCCTGGCCTGATGGTCTGATGACATCGAGAGATTGTCAGGAGGTCAATGCCACAGAGCGGCGAGGGATAGAGAGTTATGGAAGTCGGTACGGGAGGCCTATATCCAATACTGGACGACTAAATAATGACTGATGATGATGATTGAAACAATAAGTTGTATTTTGTAGGTTGACAACCTACAGTTTTTTTATTTATTTATGATATGTATGCATGTTTTGTAATTAATGATTACGAATCAATTATAAAATCATTGACGGTAGAGCACAATAGTTCGGTTAGTCAATAACACATGTTATTAAATAAAATAAAAGATTATTGCATCCGCAATTTGGCAATACCGTGTAGGTAGGATGCTCAAACGATTAGCTCAAATATGTTCTGCAATAAATAACCGCTAACTAGATACCATTGAGGTATGAAACCTTGTGCTGTGGTGCATTCATTGTCTTGAAGAAATATGTTTACGCAATTTCTAATATGTACGCCTCTCTTTCATCAAGTGAATTTACATAGTAATTGTGCAGTTCTCGTTTTAAATGTAATATATTTTAATATACTGAATTCACCATATACTCAACGTGGAGATTTCTTTTTACTTGGTTGTCTTTATTAATTTATTAATGCCCTGAGTTTTGATTGTTCAGGGCGGTGTGGACATGTTGAATAGTGTTTCTGTAAAAAAATTACTTTATAGGGGGGGTGACCAGACCGACGTACCTGTAAAGAAAGACATTTATTTATTTATTAAGGGTAGCCACCAGCGATATCAATAACACATACTCGTATATAATAAAACATTTAGAATAATTAAAATAATAGCAATTACATGCTACCACAAATAAAAAATAATAGTTAACAATTAACAAATGATAGTGTAAAACGAGATTGAAGTAAACTAAGACAAAATAATGTATGCGTAATATGTAAAGGTTAAAATACTTATAGCACTGGAAATAAAAAATTAAATTAAGATAAATAAAGAAAGTAATATACGAGTATTATAATATCATGTAACATCGTGGTCACATCCGCGCCGAAATGTTGCTCCGATCATTTTCTTAAAATTGCGCTCGTTGAAATGAAAAACATCAATATCTCCAAAATGCTTAAAGCCGCGCTCTGAGCGTAGTTAGTGCGATAAACAGGAAGATGGAAAACTTGGCTTGCAGTGTGTCTCGTGCGAGACATGGGGGTATTGAGTGACAATTTGCTGAGAAATTCAGAATTGTCAATTTTAAATTGAATTATTTTATAAAGCAACATCATATCATGAAGAGTACGTCTATTTTCAAGAGAGTCAAAGGAGTGAAAAATTAGGGCAGATTTGTAATCAGAGAAAGACTTGCACATTTAAATGTTAATTATTTGTTATTTATTTGCTTCTCGCAACCGATCCATCACTGTGGTTGCGAAGTCAACAAATGTGCAGAGTGTATCCTTGTTGCGGAGGATGGCAGGGAGATCTGTGATGTGGATGTCTTTCTTTGACATTCCTTCTCCAGTTTCCATCTCTCACGCGTGTGGATTAGACAGTGTGTGATGATATGTTCTAATGTTTGCTCTGTTTGTGAATCACAAAGACTGTGAGCCAACCAACCAACGTGGAGATTAGAATACGCACCAGCGTCACCTATATAGGAATACGCATTACGAGGATGAAGTGGCAGTGAACTGGTCATATGTGTAGACGAGATGATGGAAGATGGAGCCAGAGGGTTACTGAATGGAGGCAAGGTTGGGCCGGAGAAGTGTCGGGAGACAGCCTACCAGGTGGAGCGATGATATTGTGCGGACGGCGGGAAGGGCCTGGAGAACACTCGGGGGTGGAGAGGCTTACGTCCAGCAGTGGATGGAGACAATCTGACGAAGATACTGAATTCATTCACGTTTAATTTTTGTGTAATATAAAACATCGTTAAACAATAATTATTAAAATTTTGTTTTTCTTCTTCTTCTCAGTCGTATTCCTCATGATTGAGGATCGTGTCCATCCTATAAACCATTGACCATGGCACGCCATGCGCTCCTGTCACCCGTCAGTCTCCAAGCCGCAGCTAATGAGAGACCAGTCAGATTCCTGATTTGATCAGAACAGCGGCTCGGTGGTCGTCCTTGTTTGTAAAAAATATTAAATCACTCTCTGAGGGTGAGTAAGGCGGATGAAGGCGTGATAAATAAAATTGAGAAAGGGTCACTAAGATGGTTTTGATATAAAGAACGAATGGATGAGGGAAGAATACAAATAGTGTAAATGGTAAAAGAAGTCGAGGAAGGCCAAGGAAGACATGTTATGACCAAATTAATCAATTACTGAAAGGCGGCAATGTTCGAAGTAGGAACAATCCACGAGCGTGCATGTCACGATGTGA
This sequence comes from Lepidostoma basale, assembly GCA_022606425.2. Lineage (NCBI taxonomy): Eukaryota > Metazoa > Arthropoda > Insecta > Trichoptera > Lepidostomatidae > Lepidostoma > Lepidostoma basale. The sequence continues at coordinate 2,284,348 of JAHDVF020000763.1, forward strand.
GAATGTAGAATAGGAGCGAGAGTTATGTCAGGATAGAACAGTGTGACGATCCATCCTCTCTGCCTACCCTTGCGAACAAAACGACGTAATGGTTAGTTAGTTAGAACAGTACATTATTTTTTTGTGAAAATCAACCGGTTTCGCTCCCACCGGAACTTCTTTAAGGTTACAAAAGACACTTAATTAAAAATCAGAAAACCATGTGTTGTGTCTTTTGTAACCTTAAAGAAGCTCCGATGGGAGCAATCCCAATTGGTTTTCATACAAAATGAAGCGGTGTAAAAAATAATAAAAGTGTACTTATAATATTGTTTTTAATTGAGTTTTATAAACATATTATTCGAAACTTATATGAATATCACAACTCAATACTAAAGATTTTGAAAAATTAAATATAATCTTTGATTTGTTTCCTTTGTTGTAAGTAATTACCTGAACCCCAATAAGAACTTAAAATTATTATTTTCAATTGAATCAAAATATTTGTTATAACAAAAGCATAAACGTTCCAAAATAAATATTTATAAAATCTGTCAGTTCATGTAAACAACAACAATTTTATAATATTTTTATAAATTTTATCTTTACTGAGGAAGGATTGTTTGTCCAAAACATGTCAATATAATTTTATTTTTTTAATATCAGTGTTGAATATACAAAGTGTATAAAAAAGAAAAATAGTAATAAACCATCATAATAACACAAAGTAAGGCGTATATAGAAGAAATAATTTATTGTTTTTTTATATAATTGTTACCAACAAACGACATATCTCCTTACAATTAACAACAATACCTAGCTTAACAAATTCGAATCGGTAAAAATCTTAAAAGCTGTGAAATTGTTATAAATAACTAGATTTCTCCGTTTATCCCATTCTCCTGGAATACCCTTTCAACATTTAAAATTAATCTTTCTAGCTTTATTTATGCCTTATAGCTTTATATCCCAACATTAAAAAGTATTTAATTATTCCACAGATTAGGTGCATAAATATAATTTAGTAACCATTTTTCTCTCCATTAATTGGAAATATTATAGTTATTTGGATAAAATTAGAAAAATTCGCAGTGACTGGTTGCGAAGGGCACATAATAGGAATATGTAGATGTTATATTTTGTCATGTATTTTTTTCTCTGAATTATATCATTATATATTTTTGGACGAACAAAAATAAACCTTAAAAATAACTAAATTATTAAATAATAAAATACAATAAAAAGAAATGTGCTCTGCAAAAAAATATTCAAGGATTGGGGACACATATTAGATTATTAAAAACATAACTACCCACCTACAATACATATCGAACTGATTTTTAGATACTATGGAGAATTTGATTCACCAGTGGCGGTAAGAAAAATGCTCTTTTCGTAAATAATTATTTTATTAGCATTTTTATCTTGTTAAATTAAATATGACTTTTAATAATACCATACATGACTTCAACTGCAGTTGTTTGAAGTAATTATGTACATATGAATATTACATTTTTAGAAATTTTAAATCCTAGTTCTGAATGTGTAAAAAAGCACGAATAATTTTTATTTATTTATTTATTTTTCTTAAACAAAAATGTGATATGACGAACGAATAATATTTACGCGACTCATTTGGACACAAAACGGTTATCAAAAATACAATCTACATCTACATCTACATATAAATAAAACACAATCCGGGTTGTGTGTGTCTCCTTCTTTCTCGGTGATTCCTCAACAGATCCTTCTGAAACTTGGAGAATGGACTAAGTGGAATTCAGCGGTCGTCATAGGCATATTTTTGTTATTAATCGAGCTCTAATTAACTTTATAAATTAATCAATTGATTGAAAATTTTCGTACTGCAAACGAATATAGACCTTAATGTTCGTATCACCTGAGTATCAATCTTTTGAGTCTATATTCGTTTGACATGGTCTGGAGAGAATTCAGTCTCCATGTAATTTTGTGTACTGGCAACAATGTGTTTTGCTTTCTGACAGTCCAATATATTGCGTTTTACTTTGGGATGTATAATACTTAATACGTTTTACTTATTACGTACTAAAATAATTGGTTGTTTAATTGGTACAGTCTATTTTATTGGTGTTATTTTAATGTACATTAATGCAGACAGGTAATTATGCTTATAAATTTTGGCGAGTATAATTTTTACGCGTCATTTTGAGGTTATGAACGAAATTTTATTTTTTCGTGTGGCTGAAACTTATTCGTTTCTCTTACGTTCGACGGTGATTACTTAATGATAATCTTCCAATATTAATATGATAAATCAATTGAGCGGTGAGTTATATATTATTATAATTTCCATTTTCACATGATATTAAATATTACTCGCTTGAACGTTTGTGAACATATTTTAATTTGTTTTCTAGAATTCTAGCCGTTCGATTGGTCACGTGGTCTCTGAACTGTCAATCGTACGTCGTAATATTTATTTTGTAGGTATATTTATATTTCTAATTCATATGTATCTTCAAGTTATTCTATTTTGCCGTTGAAATGAATACATATTATATTTCCGCATTACATATTTCAAAGTTATAGCTCTAAATAATATCGAATAGAGAAGAAATTAAATATCGTTTTACTTACGTATCATATCTATGTAATTTTAGGTTATGAAGTTTCTGGGATTAAAAATATTCAATGATAATTAAATTGCTTTCAGGTTATTTCAAAGGATGATAGCGAAAATATAAAATATTGGACGTCGAGGCTCTCTAAAAAAATGTGAAGAAACTTGCTTCAGTAAGTATAATATAATATTTATATTTCTAATTCATAAATATATTTTCAGTTTATTCTATTTTGCCGTTTTCTTTATACGCATACTTTCGTCAGGGAAATTGTTACATTACCACAGCAACGGTAAGAAAGTTCTAATGATATACAATATGAATTACAATATGAATGAATGACACAATTCTTATGACTTTTTCCGTTTATTTCTAGGAAAATAAAGTAACAGATCAGAGATGGGACGAAAATTACCAATGCAGCGTGCAAAATAACTTCGTTAAAATGGAATTAGATCAGTCAAACAACGGATGATCAGTGAATTAGATGTACCCTGGAGTGGCGAATGAGAACCGGCTCATTTTCAAGCTATTTTTAGTAGTTTTCATTCATATATGAAAATTACATTATTAATTTCAGGTAAGGTTTTTAAATTTACAGTTTATAGACAATTGATTTATTCGTTTTACTAACGTGTCATTTTAGGTTATGACGTTTCGTAGTGTAATAATTAGTTATTTAATTGGTATAATCTATTTTAATAATGTTATTTTAATGTAAAATTATTCTGGCAGGGCGAAAATCTATATCTTTGGGATAAGATATTAAGTTTTGATAAAATAATTCACTAGAGGAGCCTGGTGTGAGAGACCACTGGTCTAATGGGGATATTTTTGTATTGGGATTGAAATTATTTTGTTAATGAGCCATATTGGTGCATCTGCATGTTGCAATTCTACTTTCTTTTCCATTCCACTCCATTAAATTCTACATTATGCTGAGATTTAAAATATTTAAAGATAATTAAATTGCTTTCAGGTTATTTCATTTGCTTAAGGATGGGGAAGACAACGCAGAAGATAGTGGATTGCGCATGTGCAGAGGATGGGGAAAACAACGCAGAAGATACTGGAATGCGCATGTCCAGAGGATGATATCACAAGACATGTTGTTATCTTTATGAACTAATTTGGAATGGTATGTACAGGTTTACATTGGATTAATTGGTTTAATTTGTTACATAATAATATAGACAATTTATGTACCACTGGTCTGATAGGGGGTGTTTGTTTTATGAAGTTTGGATAGGCCATATAACCTAGGGATCTACGAGATCTATAAATTAGGGAGATTATTTGAAGAAAGGACCTTCTTAATGTGTAATGCTGACCATTCACGATCGTTGGACTTAGCGCTATTTGAATGCTTTTGTAAAAATGTTGTTATTTCTTTAGCACAATCGTAACTCCATTTATTAGCATAGATTTTGGTAGTTATTTTTGCCGTTCAGGTAATGTATCTAAAATCTCCAGCATGTAATAGGTGAGCTATTCACGAAAACGGCGCTATACAAATTAAACAAACAAACAAACCATCATGCCGTTTCCCTGCAGGGGTAGGCAGAGAGAATTGACCGCCACACAACTCTATCCTGGCAAACCTCTCTAGCTTCCTCCACATTTATGTTTCACGCGTCTCCAAAATTTGATTCATTTAATAAATTTGACAATTTAGCCTAATTATTGTTATTATTATTATTATGCATATATGTAGCATGAACTGCCTTTTATATGAAGAAAATCCACATTCATATTTGAAATTTCCCCACATAAGGTAAAGGCACCAGTGATGGACAGTTTAAGAAAATGTAGACTCAATGACCGTTTTAAAGATAATTTTAGGAAATTAAATCAGGTGATGTGAAAAAATAATAGAATGGTTTGTTGGGAATCGTTTTTAATAATGAAAATAATTAAAGGTTACAGGTTTAAATACAAAAAGTTAGATGACCACAGTCAATTCCAATCACCAGTGATGGACAGATTAAATTTAATTATGGACAATGGGTAATGAACAACGTCCGGTAATGGACATTTAGTATTGAACGTATTACAAAAACGTTTTTTTTTTGTTTGAATTATTCTTAGCACCACCTCTTTAGGGCACATAGATGTCAGGTAAATATTTTTCCATCTCCATTACTTTATTAAAGGTTCTTTAATCCTTTCCACAATGTCTTCCATTTTGTACCAAATCTAATCGGGACTTTCCGGCCATCTGAAGGTGTTGCCCATAGATAAATGGCCTCCTGACCTGGATGGTTAGTCTTCCACTTAGTAACTTCCTTCTTCCAGAATACTTTAAGCGGTCGGAAGACAGCAGCATCCATCAGCTGCAATATATGTGTGCTATTTGGATACAAGGCAACTACTTCTATTCCATTCTCTGAACAGAAGTCGGAAAGATGGGTAGTTAAATGCGATCTATGGCCGTCCAAAAAGAAAAGGACTGGTAACTGGATTTTGCTCTCATAGAATGTATCACTATACTGATTCATCACCACCCTGATTCTGACCTCCTGATTCCCCAAGTCTCCGGTACTCTATCAGAAATTGGTTTTGGGATATGTTCATAAGCAAACACTATCATCGGTGGTGCTAAAAGACTTGCAACATTGGCAGTGTGTAAAACCGTAAGTTTTTTTTTTTCATAACCAGGTGTTGATCAACCAGATTTCGGTGACAAAAAAAAATCACTTTCATCTGCATTAATATCCTGCTAGAGTCTTTCAGTAAATCATTTTTAGAAGAAACCTGACATTACAGATTTAAATTGTCATAAATTAACTTTAATTGCGATGTAAACAAGTATACTCGGTTCTGGACATTATTGTCCATCACTGGTTTGAATTGAAAATCGATTATCAGTAATGAACATTCAAATTTGACAAACTGTACAAGTAGCTACATATGAATTTAGTATGATTTCGTATCTATGATTTGTCTACGAAACCCATTATTCAATTTTATAATAAGTAATTACTAAGATTTCTATGAATTATTACAAAACATCTACTCACCTCACTAATGAATTCTGCAAAGAAATTAGGAATTTTGCAAATGTCGTTCGCGTGGGGTCGTATAAATGTCCGTTCTTTCGCAAAATAATGGCAGATTGGAATGAAATTTATGTCAGTTGACAGAGAAGGATCTATAGTTTATAGTTCAATGTTGAAAGTATGAATAATTTTTCAATATTTCTTATTTTTAAGATTTTTAAAAACTTTTGTCCATAACCGAAGGTCTGTCCATTACTGGTGCCGTTACCTTATTCGATGAAGACAAGTGAACAACATTTGTAATTCATTCATTGTATGGAAATTGAAAATTTGCCTTATGCGCCTCTTCCGTGTCCGCCTTATGGCAATTCTAATATTTTTATTTTATTTCTAGGAGCCAAACTAATGAATTAAATATCGGTCCAAAGCTGCCGATGCAGCGTGTAAAATAATTAATGTTTAAATGGAATGGGATCGGTCATAAAGCAAGGGCAACGGATGATAAGATCTTCTGGTCTGGAGTGGTGAAAGAGAAACAGCTACACAAATTCTGGCAGACCACAAGCAAGATGGTCTGATGACATTAAACGAGTGGCAGGAGGTCAATGGCGCAGAGCGGCGAGGGATAGAGAGTTGTGGAAGTCGGGAAGGGAGGCTTATGTATAATAGTATTATCATCTATATTACTATTCCACGCCAACGGACTCGCAGTGCCGAAATCACGATCGTAGAAACTTACTTTATTGGCTCTGATGTGAATTTCATGGACAACAAAATCAAGAGTTTTGTTTCTCTAAACATATGAATGTTTTGTGCAAATGTGATATAATATTGTTTATTTGATTATTAAATTTCGTATAAAATATTCAAAAAAATGTTTTTCAATTACATTAGTAATATGTATTCAAGTTTAAAATTCACAGCGAGTTTGCTTGGATTGAAACATTGTTTTATAGATATAGACACACATTTTTGCATCCATACACATGTCATTTAATCCAATAAATAAACTAATTGATATTGAACTTCAATTGTATTTATTGAATATATATTGGAATTATTTATATACTCGAATTTAGCAATAGCGAAGCGTTGCCGGGTCAGCTAGTATCGATATAAAACTAAGAGATAATAATTTGTCTCTCTCGCACTCGCAAATATACTCTCAAGTGATAGCCGACGTCGGGAGGACCCGGTCAGATACACGAAGAAGAAAACGTATATTTATTTGATGTGTTGATAATTTATTTATGAATTTTGCTAAAACACTCATTATATGGAAATTGAGTATTAACTGTGTAATGATATGATAATTGATTATGCAATGCAATGCTCAATTGATTATGCAAGGTAAAATTGAAGGAAAATGAAGTATTGGGAGAAGTAAAAAACTGGCTAAAAAACCTTCCAGAATGGTTCAGTTGCAGGACAACATAATTTTTCGAGTATGTATCTAAAGAAAATATAACCAAGATTTCATTTAATTTATTATTTCATTTATTTATTTATATGTATTAATAGATTTACAGAATTAAAATTTCCAATACACAAAGATACAGATAATTTATTTAAGTATATGATAGTAATAGAGAAGTAAAAAACATAACATTCGTGATAAATTAATGGAATGTTTGAAATACTGGGATTTGCGAAAACTTGTTTAACAAATCCCAGTATTAATATTATTTGTTTATTGCTCATTCACCAAGTACACGATATAAAATATTCCCAACAAGAGTAATTTGTTCTTTCATTTTTAGCACCATATAAAAAAAACAGGGAACAAATAAGGAACAAAACATAGTATAAACTATTGAAAACGCCTGTTTTCTAGATGTTTTATAAGAGTTTTTATATATATGAATAAAAATTAAATGTTTCTCTTTTCTAAGACATTATCAAATGTATTAAAAGTAATTATTAAATATGGCGTTTAACACCATTGTTCAAGAAACATAAATCAGAAAGCATAGTTACACATGTATAATATTAACGAACCTTTATGCGTATTTGTTCCTGTGTCAATTTGAATAATTTCGAAAAATCACGAAAATTTAACAGTTGATATATATAATATTATTTTTATTTATACAGCTGTCGCGAAAAATAAAAATACAGATGTGATGCATAAATCAAAGTTTTTTAATTAAACGGTTTATGATGTTGAAGTATCATAGTGTTTCGGCCAAAACAATGGACTATTTAAGTTATCAGGACCAATGTGTACCAGCTACACAGCACCGGTATGGGAAGGTGAATAAATGAAATTCACGAGCTGTCTCTGTTATCTAAGTAAAGTACAGTGACAACTGGAGGACACGTTGGTAAGAGAATGCTTAGGCCTTATTTCGCGTGCATGACTCGGAAGTTTGGTCAACAAACGAAATTTAATATTTAGATACCGACGCCGGCCGGTTGGACCCGATCCGGCCTGCTTGATTTTTTGTAAGATAGGATAACAAAAAATCTTATACACTGCCGCCGTAAATTTGTCAACTCACTGTATCAAATATCTAATATCGAAAAAAATCTGTATTTTTGTAATGTAGCCTATCCAAAGTATTATAAAATATTTACTAGAGTTGAAGTAAATAAAATATAATAATATAATAATAATGATAATAATGATAATAATAATGATATAATAATAAGTAAATAAAAGTTTTTTCGGGGGTCTAGTAATGTGGCTAACAGCCTAAAGCTGTATTACCTCAGGCAGTTTGTGGAAAATGGTATTTATTAGTATTTTTGTGTTTTGTAATCTTTGTGTGTCTGTCATAAATATGTTTTATTGTAATCATTATAATTATATTAAGGCCCAAAATGAGTTTTTATAACTCATGGGAAATGCATGATTTATTATGTATTTTTATAATTTTTTTTTTAAATAAAACTAAAAAGAAGTAGAATAAATATGTAATTGTATTTTATCAGCTAGAAAACGTCTGTTTACTAACTAACTAACTAATTAACTAACCATCACGCCGTATCTCAGAAGGGGTAGGCAGAAGGATAGAACTCCCACACTGTTCTTTCCTGACATACTTCTAATTCATTTTTATATATACACAGGTAGCATGTTCACAGCGAAAGGTGCTGGTCACAAACTGAATGGAGCTTTAAAAATAGTTATTGGAAACAAGAATTTATCAATGAAAGCGAAAACGGCCGTTCACAATGGAGTTCTAGTCCCAAACCTAATGTATGGAAGCGAAGCATGGAACTATCAAAATAATGATGAGAGCAGAATAAATGTGGCAGAGACGGGGTCCCTAAGACGTGGGTGGGGTAGAACGATATACGACAGAAACTCAAATGCTGATATAAGAAAGGAATGTAAAGCGGATGAAGGTATGACGAATTTTATTTTATTTATGTATTATTACAAAATTATAAAAGGATCACTGCGTTGGTTCGGACATATTGAGCGCATGGATGGAGGAAGTATACGTTAATGATGTAAATGGAGTACGGAGTCGAAGCAGACCGAGGAAAATATGGCATGACCAAATTAATCAAATTTTAAAGGTTGTTCAGGTTAGAAGTCGGAAGAATCGACGTGCGTGTATGACTCGCTGTATGATTGTGGAGGAAGCTAGAGAGGTGTGCCAGGATAGAATAGCGTGACGGTTCATTCTCTCTGCCTCCCCTTGCGGGGAAACCGCGTTATGGTTTGTTTAAATACAGAATGTATACGAGTACAGTAAAACCTCGATATAACGGACCTCTGTTTATCGAAATTTGGGTATAACGGACAAAAAATCCGGTCAAATGTAAAAAATTAAAACCGTCATATTGAAATTATACATGCTTAACCCTTAACGTACCGTGTTCAAAACAAAACGCTCGCTCCCATGTGGTCAATTCAGTTTACCGCTAACTTTATCTAAATATCAAGCATATGACTCGATGAATCAAAATTTAATTTATGTCATCTTGTAGGGAATTTCATTAGGAATAGATCGATACCTATAACATACATGGATTATTTGAAAAACATATCATTATTAATTTTTTTCTGGAACCATGCGATTTCTGATATGGAATGCGTCACAGCATATGAGCAACTGACACCAAGTATGAACTTGTCTCGCCCCGCCGCGCCGCGCCGCGGCGGGGCGAGACAAGTTTTACGTATGATAAAGGCACCCAGGCAAAATGTATAGTACGTTCAAGACAACGAGTACGTATTAATATTTGTCCCTTTTGGTAAAGTGTTAATATTTTCACAGTTCTGATATTATTAAGTTGCGTGCTGCGTTTCCGTCCACAGTCGGTATTATTACGTACCTATGAAAAGGTCAAAACATATAATTTATAATACGTTCAAAACAGCGAGTAAGTATTTGTCACTTTTGATAAAGTTGTAAATATTAGCAAAACAAATTCTACCTTAACACGAATGAAGGTGAGGGCAGTTGGGATGAAGGAAGTAATTTTTTGCTTTTTTTTTATTACGAAATATTGAGAACACTTCAATCCATAGGTCCATAGGTTTTAAGAAAATCAACTTTAAATTGGCAGTGGAAACTCAATTGACCACATGGCAACGCGACGGTTAAATTCAAGTGTCGTCTTGCACTAGAATTGGAAAGATAATGCCGTCCTGCTCGTGGACTGCTCCTAGCCGGAGCGATAGGATATTAGGGGATTCCCTAAAAAAGGAAGTTATTAATCTAAAAATGAGGATGGAAGTGAAGATATTGAAGAAGAAGAAAAAACACTGCTAAAAATAAAATTATCAGTGGTAAGATAACATCTCAGCGATTTAATAACATTTATTGACTTTTCGTAACAAAAGCCTATCCAAAAAAGCTAAGATGGCAGTGCACAATGGTGTTCTTGTGCCGACCTTTATGTATGGAAGTGAAGCATGGAACTGGCAAAAGAAGGATGAAAGTAGAATAAATGCAGTAGAAATGAGATCTCTAAGACGAATGTGTGGCAAATCTGTATATGATAGAGTGACAAATGCAAGTATAAGAAGTGAATGTGGTGCGAATGAAAGTGTTATGAACAAAATAAGGAAAGGGTCATTAAGATGGTTTGGACACATGGAAAGAATGAGTGAAGACAGAATGGTAAAGAAGGTATATGTAAACGGCGTGAACGGAGCTAGAAATAGAGGAAGGCCGAGGAAAACGTGGCACGATCAAATCAATCAAATATTGAATGTCGGTCACGTGAGGAGTCGGAAAAATCGACGTGCGTGCATGACAAGATGTATGAATGTAGAGGAATCGAGAGACGTATGTCAGGACAGAACAGTGTGGCGTTCCATTCTTTCTGCCTACCCCTCCGGGGAGACGGCGTGATGGTAAGTTAGTTAGTTAGTTAGACTTTTCGTCCGATAACGAAGTTCAATTGATTTAAAAAAGACAGCAGACTTCAAAAGTGCAAACAAAACTTGATTCCTTTTTGTACTGTTTATTAATAACTAAATTCAGCGTATAGGTATATTTAAAAAAAATTTATTTTAACCTATTTTTACATAACGGACACCCCCTCCCCTCAGTTAGTTCGTTATATTGAGGTTTTACTATACTTGCTTTCATTTATTCGTTTTCTAGAAATGTTATTAAAAACTAAAATTATTTTTATAATATTATTTTATTCAATAGAACTTAACATTATTATAGAACGAGCCAAATCGATGAGAAGGGTTTGTAAAAAGTAACTCTAAAGGATTTCCATATTTATGCAAAGGCACAATGTGAATAGATATACCATATGACAGTTATCTCTTAATTGCTCTTATTATAAGGGTATTCGTGAATTTGATACAACTTGATAAAATGTGGCAATAATTATACGCATAATCGTTTGAATATCAAAATAGAGTTAATGAAACAGGAAAAAGCAAGTGTTTTTAAGCAATATTAATGAAAACATAATAATTATATAAAACGGTGTTTATCAACTACTTCCATTTTTGTCTTTATTTCAACAGCGACCGGTTTCTCCAGGCTCACTGGTATCGACAGAATGGTAAGTAGCACCAGACATGACCAATCTGTCGATGCCAGCGAGCCTGGCGAAACCGGTCGCTGTCGAAATAAGAACAAAAGTGGAAGTAGTTAAAAACATCGTAATATTTAATTACTATTTAAAAGATTCCATCAAGAGATTTCAGTAAAATCATTTGATGAATGAAAACATCTGTTTTCTAGAAGTTTTTTAAAATTCGATGAGAATGATGATAAACGCCTGGCTTAGGCATTATCAAACGTCTTAAATTGGTGTTACAAAATCATCTAAGAAACAATAAATCCATTTATTATAAATATGTATATTGTTAACGTATTAAAAAAAGTACAAATATTATAATATAATATAATTTAATATCACAATAGTTTTGAAAATATTGAACTTCAAATAAAGTGCTCCACTAGAACGTATACAGTTTTTAAAGAAATCAAATGACGATTTAAAATTAAAATAAATCTACCAAATGTTTCTATGAGGCACTCGATTTGTCAGTAGACATTTACAATTACGTATAATATATATAATAAAATACACTATAGGCGATAGACTACCTACCTATCATATGGTATGATAATCATAATCTAAAATATTGTATACAGCAATTTGGATTCAAATAACTCTTGCATCCTTCTCATTTCTTCTTCGATGGCCCTACAGCACATATCGAGGCGCAAGGGACAAAGGACTGGCCTAGGGATTGATAGAGCGATGCTGATGAAAGGCAATGTCCGCCTATAACAGCGCAAAAGCGGTGGGACTCCTCTATGCCTCTATGACCTTTTTTTTTAAATACATCTAATATCCTTTAAAAGCCCGCTATTTCAAAATTATATCGATGGAGCACTGCTGTATCGAAAGAGACGAACAAAAAAAGTGCACTTATCTAAAACACTGTTACTAATGGATTTATAAGCATTATACACGTACGCGCGTCTTAAAGAAGTTTGAATTTAATTCAGTTTCGGGCGCTCCCAAACTTATGACCCCGAGTGTTACATTTCTAGTGCCCAAGCGGTTTATGCACTCGAAAAAAATGCATCGCCAGATTCAAGTACGTACAAAATTACGTCCGTGGTCAAGTCCCGAGTGACAGTTAATATATCGGGTTTTCACCCCACCCCACCCAGAACGGAATAAGGCACGAAGAGTATAAAGCCTTCGCGTTCTATCCACTGAGAGCACTAGCAGTTTTCGTCTCAGAAAAGGCCAACACAACCAATCAACATGAACACTTTGGTGAGTCTAATGAAATAATTACTATGTTCTTGCATCATCCTATTTAATTCGTAAACTTTAAATATCCTTGTACAATAGGATAAGACACAAAATGTTAACTACTTATTTAAATGACGTGGGTTCGAAATTAAAAACGACATGAATCTATCTTATCACAATAGTTTTTTCACACGTTTTTTTTACTACTTCCACTTATTTTCTTTATTTCGACAGCGTGATTTCGCCAGGTTTGTTGGCATCCACAGACTGATAGTTGCTAATAAAAAACGTCCTTTAATTTCATTATTCATTTAAATAAACTTCATGATGAGATTTTAGTCAACTCATATTGAAAGTATTTGTTATTTTATTTTATATCATTGTATTTTATATTATTTATTTTAGATTTATTTTGTGGGTGTTGCACGATCAGAGTGTGCGCGGGAGATGCCTATTGGTGGCGATGAGGTTCGCAACCCATCACACCGCGTCTCCCGCGGAGCGAAAAGAGAAGGATGGAGTGCCGCATCAGTAAAAGTGTGACAGTCCATTCTTTCTGCCTACCCTTTCAGGGAGATGGCGTGATGGTTAGTTAGTTAGTTCATATTGAAAGTTGTTTGTGTATACTGAAATACTCGTATATATTAAACAACTAATAGTTTTTTTGTTATTTAAAATCATTTGTAATATTTTTATTATTTTTAGTATTTGTACACTAATATAAAATAATAAATGAAATTACTGATTATTATCACAAAAGTCAGGACGATAAATTCATACATTTCACGATTTGAATATACATGTTTTTCAAGATATAGCGAATATTTGGGTTTATTGGTATCCTATTCATCCGACATTTCGGAGATCATTACAATCTCCATCTTCAGCCAGTTTAACTTTAATGTTCCAATTACAAAGTTTAATACCCTGAAAATGAAGAATGCAACGCGATCCGAAACATCGGGCAAACAGAGTATGGATATATTTTATAAAAGTTCGAAGTAACAGAATGTTTGATTTTTTGTTATTTATGATTAAAAACTTACGTTATTTAGTAAGTTTTTGAAACCAAATGTTTGACGATGCCTTTTAAAAATCAAAAATTATTTTTTTTAAATTCATATTTCATATTTTTTTTAAATCGTCATAGCTTTTTGTTTATTTTAAATATGTATTTTAAGTTTTTGTACATATTTATTTATCAGTTTTTTTAGGTTCGATATTTAAAAATTCAATATTTTAATTACCCAAATTTTAATACACAAGTTTTGCAAAAATTTCAATGTATTTTAATTAAGTGATTTGAAAGTAACAAAAGTACCTATTCGAATTAAAATAAATTTTGCAACTTTGTTTCGCGTATTGGAATAACTTAACGTTGATATCATTAGCACTTCAAGGTCTTTAATTTCATACTTTCAAATATATAGCCTATTATTATACACGAGGAAACTATAAGAGAACTTGTAACTATAGTATATCACATTCCACCGCCTATAAAACATAACGTATTTTTTAATAAATTATTAAAAACTAAATTATCCATTCCACAAAAGTGATTACACCAAATATTCGTCCATTTGTTAATAACTTACAAATTCTAAAAAACTGTCTGAGAAGATGCACTAAATCTCTATCCGTTTTTTGATTGGTTAAGAACATATATCTTAGGAAATTCTCTAAAAATATGCACTAAATATTCTTCCATTTGTCGATTGGTCAATAACGTTAACCTCTTAGAAAACTCTCAAAAATATGCACTAAATCTTCTTCCATTTGTCAATTGGTCAATAACGTAAAAGTCCTAGAAAACTCTCTAAAAATATGCACTAAATCTTCTTCCATTTGTCGATTGGTCAATAATGTAAAACTCCTAGAAAACTCTCTAAAAATACGCATTAAATCTCTATACATTTGTAGATTGGTCAATAATGTAAAAATTCTAGAAAACTCTCTAAAAATATGAACTAAAAATCTTCTTCCATTTGTCGATTGGTCAATAATGTAAAAATCCTAGAAAACTCTCTAAAAATATGAACTAAAAATGTTCTTCCATTTGTCGATTGGTCAATAACGTAAAAATCCTAGAAAACTCTCTAAAAATATGCACTAAATCTTCTTCCATTTGTCGATTGGTCAATAACGTACACATCCTAGAAAACTCTCTTAAATATGCACTTAATCTTCTTCCATTTGTCGATTGGTCAATAACGTAAACCTCTTAGAAAACTCTCTAAAAATATGCACTCAATCTTCTTCTATTTGTCGATTGGTCAATAACGTTAACCTCTTAGAAAACTCTCTAAAAATATGCACTAAATCTTCTTCCATTTGTCGATTGGTCAATAACGTAAAAATCCTAGAAAACTCTCCAAAAATACGCATTAAATCTCTATCCATTTGTTGATTGGTCTTCCATTTGTCGATAATAACGTAAAAAATCATAGAAAACTCTGTAAAAATATGCACGAAACCTTCTTCCATTTGTCGATTGGTCAATAACGTACAAATAATTGAAAACTGTAAATAATTTAAAATAGGAGCTAAGTCAGAGAATTAAAACTGTTAAAAATGAAATAGATATAAAACAAATTTCGTTTATATATTATAAATTTCTAAAAATATCATTTCACAAATAATTCCAAAATATAGTTGTATTGTAAAACTCACTCTTTCAAATGCATATCTCAATTACGCCAATTCATCTTATTCTTTCGCTGCATATTCAATATTTGGATGTTTGCGACCACTTCCTCCGTTTACTCCTGTCCCTTGAAGCGTGTGTGAGGGTGCCCACAGTCAGCAATCTACTTCACCATCTGATGTTTCCCAGCCATGATATTCTTCTGCGTTCCACGGTTATTTTTCCCTCGATTTTCTCCCTATTATCAGCTACAATAAATAATACTTCAAGGTTGTATTATGTCAATTATGGAAATGAACTCAATTCTATCAAATCTTTGCTCATTGCTCAAATATTTTTATCAATTTTAACATACAAAAAACCCTTAACGCCGTTTCCCCAGAAAGGCACATCGATTCTTACAACATTAAGTATGACCAATCTTTAAAATTTGATTAATTTGGTCATGCTTTGTTTTCCTCAATATTCTTTGACTCCGTAATCAACTCATTTCGTAAACCTGAGCTTTGATTAAACATATGCTATATACAACATTGTATTGCTATATGAAAAAAGATCCTGTTTGAGAGGAAACTCATAAAAATAACACATTCAATACATAAAATATATGCATTGCTTCCGTATTGATATTTAATGCATATGATTGTCAATGACACCTCGAAATATATCGCATGCTTAATAGAACACTGGCTTAACTAAAAAAAGCAAGTTTTGCTCAATCTGACATGAGTCGGTGTTTTAACAAAAACAGTCGAAAAACACAAACGAATGGATAGCGTTAATATTGTGAACGATTATCGTTCTACGAATGGATAGCGTTAACATTGTAAAAAATAGATGGATAGCGTTAACACAAGCCTCTGTCTAATGTTAACTCAATTATGACCTAAACCATAATCGGTCAGTTTACTATTAAGCGAGTTCTCTCAAAATTCGTTAATTTCGTAATATGAAACAAATGATTTAATTCAGTAAAACCTGCGATAGGAATCTTATTAACTAATATTTTTATAAAATCGAGAAGATTCAAATCTAATTTTCTTCATTAGATCTTCGCTACCCTCCTGTGCATCGGAGCCGTGTCTGCCAACTACGGCGCACCCGTCGAAGAAGGCCAATGGAAGGGAGAGGGTCTGGCCGAGAGCCAGGACTACGGTCAGTACAACCAGGAGGGCCAGGGCTACGCCAACCAGGGCTACGCCAACCAGGGCTACGCCGGCCAGGGTGCTCGTGGATCTTACGCCCCCGCTCCCTTGGGACAAGACGGTCGCGTCGTAGACACCCCTGAGGTCGCTGCCGCTAAGGCCGCCCACTACGCCGCTACTGCCTCTGCCAACGGAGGCTCTCAAGGATATGCTGGTCAAGGTAATTTCCTGAAAATGGCATTTAGAAAATATTATACGGGCTAAAATATATAAAAAAAATTAATTCAAATGAAATTATAAAAAAGGCATTTGACATTTAAAATGTCTTAGAAAGGCGAAACATGTAATTCCCTTAAATTATAATGAAACTTCTATAAAACGGATGTTTTCAATCGTATTAATTATTAAAATAGTTATTACAATTAACAATTAAATAACTAAAGAAGAAGAATAATAAAAAAAAATCATTGTATTTTCATGAAAATTTATTACGCTCTTTAGAAATAAAGAAGAAAAAAAGGGGTGAATTTTAATTTTTACATTTTTATTTTACTTGTAAATAACGTTTTCATTCACACTGGATTCATTTCTTATTTTGAATTTTATACATATACCTTATATTAAAATATACAATTTATTTAATTTGTACTTTTACAATTATACTACTAAGTTATTTTATTACAAAATTGAAGATGCCTATACAGACTGGCGATATATAATATTATAAGTTTAGTTTATTTGTGATCACAATTATTTTTATAAATAAAATTTATACGAACATTTTCAACATATAGTTTCAACGTTAATCAATAGATGGGGCTAATGTATTTTCTTAAACAAATTTTCTTAAATTTATGTAGTTATATTTTTGATTATACATACATCAAAACAAATCTAAAATCCTGTTTCTGAAGAGTAAATAACATTTATAAGATTTCAAGGAATTTGTTCCGAAATACATAAGTTCAATCTTAAGTATTGTTTGTTAATTGATTCTAAAATAAATGCATCAAATTTATTTACGAAAAAAAACTAGACTTTGAAAGGTTAAACATTTTACGGTATCAGTTCGAGTTTCACTATACGATTGAATTGAATTTTTAATAACTTTATTTATGTGGTAACTTTTACGTGCGGATGGCGATGGGTTTTGCAAATATAATATTTAAAACGTTTTAAGTAGTCCATTAGCAAACTAATTTAATAATGAGCATAAATTATGTCTTACATAACGATAAGGCAAAATGTTACATGGAACAATTGTTCTTTATCAGACGTATCCATAATTTATTAGCTTTTTATACATAATTTATGAACTCAATTAACTCTAAAACATTAATGTTTTATTTAAAAAAAGCACTTAGTATAATGCAAGACTAATTGTAACGTATTTTAAAGAAGTCAATAAAATTAATCTTCAATCTTGTATCCTTATATAATCACTGATATTATTTAACATCCTCACATTAAATATGTTCATTTATAATAACTGGAGAACCTTTTAAATCAAGGAAAATTTCAGACATTATACTTGTCACAATTATTTTGAGTTTTCTGACGTCCAGAATGCTTGGTTACTTTTGGCTTTAAGCCAGGAAGCGACCCGATTTCTTCTTTATAATAGTGACTTGTATTGGAGTATTGGAGATTTTATAATAAATTCTAGTATAATTTATATTAAACTTGTCACAATTATTTTGAGTCTTCCAACGTCCAGAATGCTTGGTTACTTTTGGCTTCAAGCCAGGAAGCGACCCGATTTCTTCTTTATAATAGTGACTTGTATTGGAGTATTGGAGATTTTATAATAAATTCTACTACAATTTATATTAAACTTGTCACAATTATTTTGAGTCTTCCAACGTCCAGAATGCTTGGTTACTTTTGGCTTTAAGCCAGGAAGCGACCCGATTTCTTCTTTATAATAGTGACTTGTATTGGAGTATTGGAGATTTTATAATAAATTCTAGTATAATTTAATCAAATCCTTTGTGTTTGCCTTAAAAAATGATCTATTGAGAATAAACAAAAACACTTTCTGTCATCGTACTTGTTGGCTTCTTTTTATTCCAAGAAGCTTTCCATTATTTTAGGAACATTTTAAATGATAAACTTTAGTGTATCTTAAAGAATTAAAAAGCAATTTTAAAATTGTACTCTGAAATGAATATTGCATGTAGTAAAAAAGGCTTGTTAATTTCACGTCATACTATATTTGCAAAAGTATCTTTCTGGAAATTGCAACCTCCCAACGATACATTCGATTTAATTTCAATTGGTTCTAGTTTTATTTATCAAAATTAATATTTGACGAATTGATCTATGCTTTGGTTGACATTGAAACTCGTATGTTACATTCGTTTATAACATCTAATTTTATAGCAACTATTTATGCTAATACACAGAATTCATAATCTTAAATACTTATTTATAATATATCAATTAAGGCTTGTATCTCCAGGAAGAAAAGTATTATGAATTCGAATCGACTAATTGTAAACATGATTATAAAAAAAGGATTATTTATAATTCTTAAACTTTTTTCTTTATTTATATGTTTTTATGCTCCTCTTTTAAATTCTTATAATGTAATTGCAAACGATCTGGAAATATTTCTGTAATGTTTGTAAATTTTATTAAAATAAATTAAATGAAATGAAATACAACAAGAACTCATAAAGCAATTATTTTGTAGGATACGCTGCTCCCGCTCAGAACTACGGCAACCAGGGATACGCCGCCCAGGGATCTTATGCTGCCCCCGCCCAGACTTACTCTCGCGCCCCCGCACCTCTGGGACATGACGGTCGCGTCGTAGACACCCCCGAGGTTGCTGCCGCCAAGGCCGCTCACTACGCCGCCGTCAACTCTGCCAACCACTAAATTATTTCCCAAAGTGTTGATCAACCCTGAGTTTAAAATGATAATAGTCAATTTATAGACCACCCCCAAAATTTAATAAATTCACTGTATATAAATAAATATATGTTTTTTTCTTACCCAATGACATAAAATAAATTGTAGTTTGTTGATATATAAAAGCTGAACTACTTTTTTACACTCGTTTAGAAATTTTATTTAAAACTAGTATTATTCAAAAATACGAAAACACAATTCATACGTAATTATTTATAAACCACTCCAACAATCCATGTCATCTTATAAATAGGAAGCGTGATTATAAGTGGAAAAGGTATATGGGGAAAGGTATATTTTCTTATTTAATCTAAAACATTTAACAAAATTGAAAACATTTGATATTATTATAATCGCTGAAGCGATTTAAAAATCGAATCTTAGTCCTGAATTCAAAAAAAGCATTTAAATTTCATTAAAATGTTTCGACAATAAATATTATATACGAAATAATAAAATATTATACGTAGAAAATACATACACGAGGGGTTTCATACAAAACAAATTTTACTGTAGATAAAAACGAATAACGTATTTTTCGAACCATAAGACGCACTTTGTTACTCAATCAAAAATTGGGATGCGTCTTAAGGTCCAATGAGTTTTATCGTCCGCGACATACGGTATATAACAATGCAATACTTAAAAAAAAATTCACTGAAGAGATTTATTTAGAAATAGGAACGTAAAATAAACTAAAAGTAATTTATTATTTTGAAAACTTTTTTACGTTCAATATTTAAATTATTTTTAGAAACTTTAAACAAACATTGTAAAAACCCACAACGATGATTGTTAAAATATTTAATACAAATTTTCAACGCTTAAAAGATTAAAAAAAAATTTTAACCTATAATTTTTTTCTTACCATTTTTCATATTATAAGTAGAATAAAGCATAACATAATCTATTTACCAAATCAAAGGGTGTTTTAGTTTAATAAACTTCTAACATGTATGATACGTACCACCCTTTACCCTTTTAAGGCATTGTCAAATGTGACGAAACTTCAATTCGAAATTGAATTCTTATTTAACTTAATTCCCATGTTCGAAATATTCCTGTTATCCCGACCCTCCTTAATCCTAATTATACCCCCTCCACCTTGATACATAACTCCACCCCTTTTTAGTATGTAAGTGATCACCGTGTTTTATTGTTTTGTCAAAATAATGCATCGAAAACGGTTAGTAAAAAATTATGTATAGATTAATTGAATACATGTGATGTCCTAGCATGGCGAAATCTCTCACTTCTATAAAATGTAATAAAACTTCCATCAAAAATACATTTTCATCTATTTTTTTTTAAATTTCGGTCGGTGCTTGATACAATTATTTTAATTAAGTAATCTAGTTTGCTTGGAAGGAGAGGTTACGTTCTGATGTATGTATAGCGTTTACGTTCGTGTTACATTTTAGGAAACGTATGGCATATGAATAAGTTAGCATTATGTATAATTTATTTAAATTACAGGAAACTAATTTGTAATATTACCCGACTAGATTGATTAGTAACAAGGTCACACGTAAATATTTGGTGCCAGGCAGGTGACCAGGTGACCACGCCCGCGTCATACAGGCGGTGCAAGTAACTGGGTGACTAAAAATATCGGCCAGACAGCGGAAATATCGAGGCAAATAGGGTTGAGCTGGGCAGCTTTCTGCAAACTAAAACACGTCTTTGAAAACAAGTAAACTCCAATATGTCTAAAGAGAAAAGTTTGTGATTCATGCATACTGCCAGTGATGAGGTATGGGATGGAAACTATGACCCTCACCAAAAGAAATGTAGAGAGATTAAGAGTCACGCAGCGTTCCATGGAAAGACATATGCTCGGCGTCAGTCTCCGAGATAAAATCAGAAATGAGGAGATTAGACGCCGAACAAAAATAACGAACATCATGGAACAACTAGCGAGACTGAAGTGGCAATGGGCGGATCATGTGGCGAGACAGTGAGGATAGATGGACCCAGAAAATAATAGGGTGGAGACCATGGGAGAATAGGAAAAACGTGGCAGGAGATAGAGACGAGTGGAAGGGAAGGGAAGAGGCCTGCAGAGGACCAATAAAGGCTGACGAAGAAGAAGAAGAAGATCGAAATAAAATATATGTAATTTTTTATCATGGACATTAAAACAATTTAGTTAAATATTTTACATATCTTTATGCAAAATTTAAAATTACGTGAAAAACGAATCCTTGTAGAAAAAAAAAATAATATAAATATAATAAACGACCAATAAATAATAATTTAAATTCAATTCCCATGTTCGAAATGTTCCTGTTATCCCAACCCTCCTTAATCCTAATAATACCCTCTCCACCTTTATACATAACTCCACCCCTTTTTAGTATGTAAATGATCACCGTGTTTTATTGTAGGTATTGTTAAAATTGTGCATCGATAACGGTTGGGTCACTGCCAAAACATGTTGCTAAAAATGTAATAAAGTATTGTAAAAAAACGAAGTGTAGTTATATTTATTCAAATTATTACAAATAAACTTATTAAAAAAAATAATATTTCTATGTTTAAATCCTAGGGATCGCAGAAAAGTCTATTTATCCCATTTTCGTATACAAACGTATGGGACCGGTGATTATGGTGAATTTTGCTATGGGATTACACTGATTTATAACAAAAGTATTCAAAATATGAATATTGGCTTATGTAAATAATGTCTTTGAGATACCGATCCATCATTTTATTTTCGGTTCCGATAAATATATTTGTCATGATGCGTAAAATTTGTGTTTATACCTGCGTTGCAAGGTCGACTCTTGGGATATGCGTTGTATTTTATTACGGTCCGCCTTATAAAAATAACAGTAGAATTGTAAGGTCTATTAGACCGGGAGCTGGAGGGAGTTGAGTATGCAAAATATGAGAACCGCACTCTGTTCATAGTTTTGAACTCAAAAAAACTTGCAGATTATGATTCTGAATGTTGCCAGGAGATTCGTTGGTCCAATTTTTTTTTTCATTTTTTGCATCCCCTAAGATAACAAGTGACTGAAAAAATGCTTTAAAACTATTTTAATGATTATTTTAGTGACAACGTCCAATTAATTGCGAAACCATTAGCGCCTATCTTTTCTCAAAAAATGAACTGCTGATGAACTTCGGTATAAATTCTTCTTCTTCTTCTTCAGCCGTCTCTCCACTGCTGGATGTAGGCCTCTTCTAATTTCTTCCATTTTTCTCTTCTTTGGGCTTCTCTTATCCACCTGCTACCCGCGACAGAGACAATATCATCGGCCCAACGTTTCTGAGGTCGGCCTATTCCTCTTTTCATGTCCCCACGTCGAATGAATGAAGAAATCGGTATAAATTACTTTTTCAAAATATCAGGTTGGGCTCAAATTTATTAAAATTATTATAATTTTCACATCAGATGCTCTACATTTACATTTGTTTAGAGATACATTTACATTTACATTTGTTTAGAGCTTCAGCACAAAAATATGTATGGATAAATGCTAACCACACCCCTACTCCAACCTATTGATAACACCTTATTAGGCTATGAAAAAAAATGTAAATTGTACCCACGACAACAAACGAAGCGACAATTGCCAGAATTGTTGATTCAGCCCTGTAAATGTACATCAAATTGCCTAACAAAAGCTTGTTCTTGTATAAAATTACAACTAAATTGTATTTGTTGTGCAAATGTATTGATAATGGCTGCCAAAATAAAAAATTATTGATTATTTGTTTTTTTTGATGACATGTTAAAATTAGCTTTTTCGAATTAATATTTTTTTTTATGAATAACTGTTCATTTTTTTTCTATTTCAATTGACTAGCTATAAGTATCTTTTATAATAAGAAATAATTGGATGTTGTCACTAAAACAACCATTAAAATAGTTCCAAAAGCATTTTTTCAGTCCATTTACTTGTCATCTTAGGGGATGCAAAAAATGAAAAAAAAAATTGGACCAACAAACCTCCTGGCAACATTCAGAATCATAATCTGCAAGCTTTTCTGAGTTCAAAACTATGTACAGAGTGCGGTCCTCATATTTTGCATACTCAACTCCCTTTGGCGCCTGCACTATATATTTAAATGCCAAAAATGTGAAAAAGGTATATGCATAGACAAATGTTTTAAAATTTGACATAAGAAAAAAGTGTTTAAATTTAGTATCTTTATTTTTAAATATTTTTTTTTCTTTATATTAAATGGGAAAAATTATAAATAAAGCTATTGTAAATTATTATACATACAATATTTTATTTATATAATGATTTTTATTATACCTAAATATAATGGCTTATTTTAGAGATATAATTATTTTTATATCAGCTACGCGTAGGTCGCAAGTCGCGCGAATATTTCACAAAAAATGTTTGGGCAGTGGGCTACCTTTATTGAACGCGACGCACGAGCGTTTTAAGGTTAAATAACTTTTGAAACACCGTGTAGCTAAAGTGACTTTTTTCTTAAATTAAGTTTATTAAAATATAAAAAATACGGTCTTATATTATTTGCATAAAATACGCCAAAGAAACATGTCTGGTAATGACCAACACTTTCTTGGCCTATGAAGGCGAAAGGTAATTCTAATCATTTAATGTCAATTAATTATTTCGAATATGGTCCACTGAGTCTTAAAGGCGACGCATATTAATATGTTCAAATATTAAATATGCCGAAAATCGTAAAGTATTTTGACCAGTGTTTCTCAATCTTTTTTGTGTAGTGACCTCCTACAATAATACATAAAATCAAGTAAAAACACCTAGCCATCTTTTTATTTTTCTTCCGGTACCGTGTCAGGTCTAATAAACGTTAGCGATAAATGCAGCGAAGGCATCCATGTCCTGCATACTTGGAACAGGTTCTAAACTCAAATCAAATCAAATTAAATAAAATCAATTCAAATCAAATCAGTTTATTAACTCAAAAGACATTACAAACAGGAAAATGTTTAAGGCATCTATTAAGTACAGGTAAAATTTTATAAAAATACAACAAAGTACTAGGAATGCATTAGAGATGGTTCGACATTAGGAAGACAAGATACTTTCTAAAGTCAAGAGTATTTGTCTCCTGAACGTACCTTCACTGATATGAAAGACGTCGATCTCCGAGGAGACCGCGTTTAGCAGACTTATTGCTCTTCCCACCGGTGTCGCCAGAGGCAGATTGGCTCTGGTGGGTAAAACAATATGTGCTGTCGCTGTCGGAGAAATCTATCAGGGACAAAAAAACCAACATCCTCTAGCACGGTCGAGTTCTCGAAATATCCCTTGAATAATTTAAAGAAATGGGTAATGAGATGCTGTAAAGAATTGGTTCCAAGCATTTCTAAAAAAAATGCCGTGGGATAGAGCCACGGATAACTATCATACTCCCTCATGTAGAGATACTCCCCAGCATAACGGAATATCTCGCCTCGTGAGGACTCCATATCACGGAACCACTATCGGGTCTGCTCCGAACTAATGCGTTGTAAAGAACTCTGAGCTCTGCACATTCCTGTCCATTCTTTTTATATTTCGCAACCAGAACAACTGCCTGCTTCCAATTCCCCGACGTCCCTCTATTTTACCCATTAATATCAGCCGATGGAGGCAGTAATTTTCCCCCTAATCACATGACCCAAATATGAGACCTTAACCAGCTTTCACACTCGTCAACAGCTCTCTCTTATTGCCATTTTAAAATCACTACACGATGGATGATGTCAGTGAAAATTATTTTTTTCTTACCGAATTGTTTCTTACACTGTTTCTAAGACTTATTTTGAACGGTGTACTTTTATGGATAGACTGCGACCCCTATTTTATCTTATCATAATCCCCCATGTTCTGAAATACTGATAAATATAGCCGCAATTAAGGTACCAACAGGAAATCGACTTGCAGGAAGACCACCTAAAAGATGGCGAGGCAGTTGGACATCTGCATTCCAGGAACAGGCTCCGAGAAATAACAGGACACAGTCCTAAATAAAGCAGAAGAAAATGATCCTCCAGGAGAGAGAGGGGGGCGATAACCAGGTTGAGAATTAACTCTTTCAACGAATAGTATTTTATTTCGTTCTAAACAAGCGATTTTAATAACCTTTATACCGTGGTTTTACGGGTTTGTTGCTTGTATGTGCGTTGACATATTTTTCTCACGATTTTCTCGTTCCATATCGCTGTCACCTTAATTCCGAATTTTAAAACGAAACAAGATGTTTCAGGAACTGAAAGACGTGTAATAACATAAAGTTTACGAATCGCAAAGGATTGACAAATTTTCAATATCGGATTTTAAATCACCCAACATACATATATTCCAATTTACTTCGATTACAATTTTTTAACGATCTTTTCAAACAACCCGCCACTGTAATTATTCGCCAATCAATATAATATCTAGCATTGCAGTTATTTACTGTTAAGCCAGTTGGCATATTTTCCGGAACTTGTTAAAATTATATTTGACAGAATACGGAACAACATACCGGAACATTTGAAGGTGGACCTCTATTATAATTTTTTTTTAAATATTAAAAATATTTTTAATAATTTAATTTGACTAATTATTAGATTGGCATGTAGATAAAATGACAGAGGGCAGAGTATTGAAGATTATGTTCAGTTGGCTGCCGCGCAAAAAAGGCGCGTGAAAGAGGACTGGGAGAAACTAAGAAGAGATTTCATAAAATTTATTTATTTAAATATATCCTAAGCATTACACAAATATTTTCCAATGCACTAGATAAACAATAATAAGTTAAACACAATGAAATTATGAAAAGAGCGAGAAACATAAACTAAGAAAAATTAATATAACAAGTGCCAACAAGCTAAGAGTCACTAAGAGAGCAATGGAGAGAGCCATGTTGGGTATCAGCTTACGGGACAGACTCATAAATGAGGACATAAGAGTCAGGATATAGGTTTCCGATGTTATCAAGATGT
This sequence comes from Lepidostoma basale, assembly GCA_022606425.2. NCBI lineage: Eukaryota > Metazoa > Arthropoda > Insecta > Trichoptera > Lepidostomatidae > Lepidostoma > Lepidostoma basale. Next base: position 2,310,765 of record JAHDVF020000763.1, read on the forward strand.
CCGCAACCCTCAAGTGGCGATGGGCGGGACATGTCGCTCGCGATCCAGATGAAAAGTGGACAAGGCGACTGCTGTGCTGGTGGCCAAAGACGGCAAAGCGTGGAGTTGGGCGCCCACAGTTGCGTTGGCGCGACGATGTCCGGAGAAGTGCGGGAAGTGCCTGGATGCGGATCGCTCAGAATAGAAGATAATGGAAAATGCGAGAGGAGGCCTACGTCCAGGAGTGGACGGTCAAAACAGGCTGATGAAGAAGTAGAAGAAGAAGAATATAACAGTTTGTTTTTTTGATGTATACAAATACTTGTAGACAAATACTATACCCATTGCGAGTTAATCATCTAATCTTAATAGATGGCGCTAGTGTAGATCGAATTAAAATATGTGAAGTGTTTCTCAACATAGTATCATATATACATCTTTCAAAAATTTGTCAGGCGTGGTGGTCGTAAGAAGGGCGGAATGGGGAATGTTGTATTACATAAAGCGATCGCTTAACCCAACCAATGACAGGTCATAAGTCCTTTAAATGCCTCGACCACCATATTTTGTTTCCAAAAAAAAAAAATATTTACATCTTCGTCTCTACTGAGACAGTGCTTCCCTCAGGTGTGCCAGACTATCAAAAATACGTCAAACTCCGAGATGATACGATATAGTAAAGATATTGCTCTACCTACCGGCATAACGATTGGTTGGTTAGTTCTGCATCGTGGGAGATGAAACAATCTATGGCCCCTTTGCCGAAGATTATTATCAGGGACGAACAGACCTACATAACGCTGGATTTCTGAATTGTGTATACAACCGCCTATCAGTCGAAAGATGTGAACACCCAAGTGAATGTCTTGTCTCCTCTCGAGTGACTGGTAGCCCAGTATCCCTTGCAAGAAATCAGTCGGAAAGAGCCACCCCTATTAATTTTTGGTGCATCAAAATTCCCCCATATAACCTCAATGCTTTATCGACTTCACTGGCTAAGGTTACCTGAGCAAATCGACTATAAACTGTGTCTTCTTGTTCACAAGGGCTTACATGGACGAGCGCCCCACTACCTCACAGAACTTTGCAAGCTGACAGATTTGAACCCTCGGCAGTCAACTCTACGATACTTGAAGGAAGAAGCAACACACAAACTTCTCGTCCCGCGGCGCCAAGGAGCTTCAAACTTCGCAGATCGCGCTTTTGGCATCGCGGGACCGATGGTGTGGAACAGGCTGCCCTATAATACCCGTAATCAAGACGAGGAAGGAGTGTTCAGAAGTTCTCTTAAATCTTTTCTTTTTATTAGAAGCTTTCCGGACGTTGAGCGCCCTTGAAGTGAATCTCTCACAAAAATGGCGCTATATAAAGCATCATCATCATCATCATCCTATCTTAGGGAGTATATCGCAGAAATTTCTTCTGCACCCTCTTCGCCATCAGGGAATATCAAACCTCATGCGGAGCGAAAAGAGAAGGATGGAGTGCCGCATCATTAAAAGTATGACAGTCCATTCTTTCTGCCTACCCTTTCGGGGAGACGGCGTGATGGTTAATTAGTTAGTTAGTTAGTTATTTTAAAAAATCATTGTTTTTTTTATTCAAAACACTCGAGGGTAATACTTTTAAAATATTAATTTTGTGGAGATGTATTAACATAGTGTTTACATAGTTATTCATTGATACATTTAAATCTGGTAACGGTAAATGTTTGTTTTTTTCATACCAAAAAATAACATTTACAATTAATGTATATCTTTATACAATTTTACCTTTTTTTATATAATTTTCTGAATTTTTCGTATATATTTATAAAATATAATAATAAATAAACTAACTTATTAAATAACCACACGCCGTCTCCCCGAAGGGGTAGGCAGTAAAAATGGACTGCTACACTTTTTTTCCTAACATATTTCTCTCGCTTCCTCAACATTCATTCTGACTTCTCACGTGGCCGACATTCAATATTTGATTTATTTGATCGTGCCACGTTTTCACAGGTTTTCCTCTATTTCCAATTCTATTTAATAATAATAAATATTTTAATTTTATTACCGAAAATAAGAAACGAAAAGCAAATTGTTACTAATTAATCAGTAATTACTATTATATTAAAAAAACAGTAAGGTCAATAATCCGATCAAAATAAGACATAATAAATAAATAATTAGTCATTATTTTGTTAATATAACAAAAAATAAACATTTATCAAAATAATAAATATCGTTTAATAAGATGCTATTGTTGAATGAACACCTATAATTACGTTGTACAATATGGGCTTTTAAATTTGACTAGAAAGTGCAGGAAGCAAAAAAAACGTTGTTTACAGAATCTCATATATAACATTTTTTTGCTAAATCGTATATTGTAAACGCTTTAAACAAATAAAATTTAATCTCCGTTTAACTAGAACTGAACGTATGCAATTGAATGTAGTTTAAAGTTAACTGTGGATAAACGATTCGGTTTGGTCTGTTAGCCTCGCTAGCGTCCATCCACACCTCGTACTTACTAAATTCTGTCGAAAAACACGTAAAAAATGCTTAATCAATGAATTGTGGAAACCACGACCTTGCCATTATGCCAATGGAATAACGATTCTCGTTTGATAACACTGTCTGCACAATGTTTTAGACACAAACAAAGTAGTCTGAAACAAAAGGTGAATTAATTAAACCGTATTTTAAGGAATTACGAAGTCTTATGGCGCACTTTCTTCTCCTTAAAATTGGTGCGTTTTTTAGTCGAAATTAATATAAAAATGTACAGATGTTTGATTTAAAATTCCCGCCATATATTAAATGCCGCGGGAAACCTATCTCTATTTGGCAACATTAGATCCAACAGGTAGCGGTAGAGCACCGATGCGGCAAACATGAGTTGCTGGGATTCACAAGCAATTTTTTTATAATGGATTTCCAATCTTATAATAAAAATTGTTAAAATGTTATTTAAAAATAAAATTGCTTAAAAATTAAGGTGCCTCTTATAGTTCGTAATATTCAGTAATGAAAAAGTTCTGATAAGAAGCCAACAGGTGGTTTGACATATTTATTACTAAAAACTAAACTAACTTACCATCACGCCGTCTCCCCGGAGGGGTAGGCAGAAAGAATGGAACGCCACACTGTTCTGTCCTGACATACGCCTCTCGCTTCCTCTACATTCATACATCTTGTCATGCACGCACGTCGATTTTTCCGACTTTATAAAATAAAATGTAACACTTTTCACTTATTGATGGTTGAAAACTTTTTTTTTTATTTATGTACACAACAGGTCGTTTGGACCTAATTACAGTATACAATTAAAAAAAATTACCTATTATATTGATTATCGTGACATGTGATAGGTAGCCAATCTATCGCCATTTTATTGTCACGTGAATTCTACACCAGACCAAAGACAGTGTGACAATAACATTGCCATCGCCGGGAATCGAACCCAGGACCTTCGGCATGGAAGTCAGAGCTCGTAACCACTCTGCCACGAAGGTCGTCAAATTGTAAAACTTCGTGTTAATTTAATAATAGTAAACACGATTGTTTAGTGACTTTACTTGGATTTAATTTATTTGAATTGTGACAAATTGGTTTCGCCTTCTTCATTCAGGGCATTCTCAAACTGAACCTAATCGCCAAATAGTGTGTTCATATTTTGAATTTAGAAATCTGAAGGGTGGGGGAGAACGTATATAATGCAAATTTTTGAGTTGTTAAATAAAACAATTAAGGTTTTTTCTTAGAACTAATTATGAGTCATAAATAAATTTACAACTGAATTTCTGTGAATTTTTGAGGTTTAATACATAATAATAAACAGTAACATCGCAACTGAATTTTCTAGGAATATTTGAGATTCAATTCAGTAGGGCGGAATGGGGAATGTTGTTAACATAAAGCGATCGCTTAACCCAACCAATGACAGGTCATAAGTCCTGTAAACGCCTCGACCACCATATTCTGTTTCCAAAAAACAATTTACTTCTTCGTCTCTATTGAGATACAATCAATCCTTAGTATCATTTAAATTTACAGCTAATTTACTAGGAATTTTTGAGGTTCATAATATAATGTTAACAGTAACATTACTAAGAAATTTAGGTTGAGGTAACTTATGAACTTATGACTCATCATTAGTTCTAAGAAAAACCTTAATTGTTTTAAAAATTTGCATTATATACTTTATCCCCCACCCTTAAGATTTCCAAATTAAATACAAAGACACATTGCTTGGCGACTAGGTTCAGTTTGAGAATGCCCTCGCAAGGCGAAACAAATTTGTCACAATTTATATAATTTATATAAATTAAATCTGAAATTTTATATCATATAATATACATTGTTCGAGAAACAATAAATGATACGTATTCAGGTTATGTACTTTTGAATGTATTATTGATTCTTCTTCTTCTTTTTTGGCATACAACCCATATTGGACAAGGTATTCATTTCCTTGCCTCCAAATCTTTCTGTCATCTGTTGCGACTCTGCAGCTTGATTTTGAATACATTTATTGACACAAATAAGTTGATTACGGTCTGTACTTGCACTTGCGTGAACGTATCCTTTAGTTTTTCTCTGATAATTTGGATGCTACTAATTTATACGGCCCCGCCTAGCTGCGGACTCCTGTCCACTATAAAGGCCTGTCCGTTGTTACTCTTGCATCAGAAGCAGTTTTCTTCTCGGAAAAGGCTCACACAAGACAAACATGAACGCTCTGGTGAGTTTGCTTTGCTTGAGAGCTTTATCTGTACAAATATAATTATTAATTCTTATACAAACAATTTTAATCGATTGTTCCATTCATTATAAGTGTCATTTTTTATTATTCATTTATTTAACTCTTGAGAAAATTTAATTTACAATAAAACTTTTATTTTATCTTCAATGATTAATCGATGTATTTGTGTATTTGTTTTTGTAAATTATTATATTATCAGTTTTATTCTTAATATGTTTTGATTTTTTTTAAGTGATAGGTTTACACTGTGTAGTTCCATTGTTTTATTTTATATTTTTTTATGAATAAAATCATTTAAAAATATTTTCTCAATTCATTTATTTGATATGATACGTTCTTCATATAATTCTATCGATGATAAAATATCATAGATACACTTGGTATACCATATTTTCATAAAACTATATAATTCCTTTTAGAATGTGTTCAAATCATATTTGATTTATTCTATAACTTTTATCTATTTAAAAAACATATGTTTTTTTTACACAAATTTTATTATGTTTTAATATAATGGTTTGGTTGAGTATTAAGAAATACCATTGGCACTCTGGTATTTAAAATATAATACCCAGTAATAATATCACAAAAATACTTTGATTCAGTGCATTTTTTTTTAAAGATTCATCGTAATTTTATCAACGTTAATGTTTTCTTTTTTCAAACAAAAGATTAGCATCCGCTTTATAGAAACATTCGAAGTTCAAGAAAGGTCAAATATCTGTTGGTAACTGAAAGATTTTTTCATGAAAATTTGTGTGTTTTTTTTATTAACATTCATCCATTATCGATGCATACAACTTTGTACACTTTCATAATTCGTTTCACTCAGTCTCGCCGTGTTTTCTGTTGGCTTCAGTGGGCAATGAACATCCTATTGCCTGCGTTTAATGAGAATTCCATTAAAGCATCTCAAAGTTTTTCTAGCGAGAATCACATGAAATCCATGATTGTTTTCACATCCGTCCTCATCTTTGTCTAAAGTTCATCAATTTGTTCCAATTTTTTGTGCATATTTTTCAACATTTATAAAGATGCTAAAAAAACGTGATTTTGCTTTTTGTATAACCGTGAAAATACGCGTTTTTTTTCATTCTTTTTATCTATATTTCTCTCCGATCGCAGATTGGACAAGATATTGACAATTTTTACTTTGGATGCAACAGTTGCAAACAAGAATGTTGTATTTCAACTGATCCATCAATTTTTAGTTGATATTTATCATCAATTAAAACACTGTGTGATTTCAAATAAACACATTTTTTTCTACTCAAAACATTATGTTTGTCCCTCATGAGCGATTATTCGTCTTATCATATTTCAAAGTAAGTGAACCTTCATTGACAAGAGAAAAATGACCACAATTTAATATTTTTTTCGATGAGGAGTGTATTATAGCTATATTCAAGTTTAACACCGTAATATTCCATTGTTTCTTTGTGTAGAATAACATATTATTTTGGTTATTATTTTGTTGAATTGCTCTTTACATCATGACAGCATGAGCCAAATCAATGCAAAGGGTTTTATAGCAATCTTAGAGATTATCGTGATATATGATAGGTAGCTAATCTATCGCCATTTTATTTGTCACGTGAATTCTACCCCAGACCAAAGACAGTGTGACAATCACACTGCCATAACACAACAGAAATAATGGACTGCCACAATTTTCTTTCCTAACATACTTATGTTGCTTCCTCTTCATTAATACATCTTGATATGCAGGCATGTCGATTTCTCCAACTCCTCACGTGGCCTACATTCAATATTTGATTGATTTGATTGTGCCAAGTTTTCCTCGGTCTTCTTCTATTTCTAGTTCCATTTATAACGTTAACATATACTCTATCATTAAATATTTTTATTATTTTGTGTTAAATAATATTGTTTATAAATTATTCTTATTTTGATGAGCATGTTGATACTAATTTAATCAATTCATTCAAGTAAATACAATATAATTTTGATCTAAAAACGTTATCTTAAATATGGATCTGTACAAAGTAAATCCCTTAGCTGATTATGAAAAAAAAAACAATATTAATGGTGTATATAATTTGCAACTGATGTTTATTTAAAATAAATTATAATATCTTTGCGCAATGTATTTGTTTGAAATACCATTTAATTCGGAAAACCTTGTTTACGCAGAATAAAAACTTTTGTGTAAGATATGCAACAATAATTATACTTAATTATTTTTAATGTATACAACGTTCTTTGTCTGAACACCTGCACTGAATCTAAATTTCGAATAAATTCAATTGTTTATAAACAAGAAAAAATCGATCACCATTCATTTGTTTATTTAAAACTTCCGAATTCTTTTGTTTTCTTATTTTTTATTTGTATATATCCATAGCCCGTTATTATGTTCCGGCAACTTATTGAAATGAATATTTCGTACGTGGATAACTCTTATTGGTCCACGATATTAAAAGTCATAAAAAGTAGTTTTAGTATCTGGTTCATTTTTTATACATAAGATATCTTAGAATATTCAGCATGAAACAAAAAAAAAACACGTAAACAAATTTGTTATACGTATGGAAAAGTTTGTTGAATAAAAGTTTGTCAGAAAATAGTTTTTTTTAAATAGTCCATTCTTTTGGCCAAAATACTATGATACTTCAACATTATTAGTGTTAAAATTTAAAACACTGTTATAATATCACAGTTTCATTTTATCCGCTGAGAGTGCCGTGACAGCTGTTTCGCCAACCGATGTTGGCATCATCAGGTGTTACAATAAAAAAATAAATATAAATAGTGATATTATAACAGCGTTTCAAAATTTTTCTTAAATAATTATACTTTTTTGTTAAATACGTTTTTAGAAGTTTTTTACTTTCCGAGTATTGCATGAAAGTTATATGTTTCGTCTTCATATTTGAGAATGACTTAGTAAGGTGAAACATGTTAATACCACATAATGTCCTATTTCATAGTAATACTACTCCAATAAAACGGTCATCTTCTTCAATAAAACGTGGCACGATCAAATTAATCAAATATTGAATATCGGCCACGTGAGGAGTCAGAGAAATCTACGCGCGTGCATGACACGATGTATGAATGTTGAGTAAATATGTCAGGAATGAAAAGTGTGGCAGTCCATTCTTCCTGTTTATTCCTTTGGGGAGACGGCGTGCTGGTTAGTTAGTTGTTTCAATTGGTAAAATGGAAAATGGGGTGAAAATTACGTGAGGCATTGTGTAGGATGTTTAGCTTGGATTATAAAACAAAACTACTTGTAAACGAGCACTTAAATTAGTTATTTTATTGCAAATTAGTTAAGTTATATACATTTTCATACACAATAATAAAAATGTATGCATAATTTACTCCCAAACTTTCTAATAGAAATCACACAGGAAAACTGAATAATAAATCGAAGGTCATTGTTAGATTATTTCCGAATATGTTTTGCAGTCATGGTTGCTGCCTTGATGGCTTGACTCTGTTGGTATGAGAAATTAATTTAAATAGAGCATTCTAGAAAATTGATATACCTCTCAATTACCCTCTTAAATTATGATACCAGTAATTGTTAAAACTTTATCTGTTCTTATAACAAGGCTTCATTCGTAATAAATTGCTTTAAAACACGAAATTTAAATTGAATTTTAATGTATGTTTCATGAATCAATTAACTATTTTTCTTCTTAGTGTAGGCTTTATGGCCCGTATCTTGAGAGGGATTTCAATTTTCATTTTCAATTTATTCAAAAAAAATATTAACATTACAGACATCAATTCCAAATCGTTTATAATCTCAATATACAAAATAATAAAAACAATCTTAAAAAAAAAATACAAATAATATAATAATAAAACAAACAGAAGACAATTAAAAAATATATTCGAGAACAATTTCGTAAAAATAAACATTATTGATGTTGTTGATTGAAATTTATTGGTAGAAGTTTATTGTAAATAATGAAAATATTTTTTTTTATTAAGAATTTTTCTATGTTTATTTTTAATGTAAAATCTACTTATTGATTTTCGTCTTCGACCGGTTTCGGCAGCTCGCTGCCATCTTCTGGTGGAAACCGGTCGAAGACGAAAATTAATAAGTAGATTTTAAACTAAAAATAAGCATAGAAAAATTCTTAATAATTTTTTTTTATTTTCATTTTTTAAAATAAACATTGTTGTACAATACGAAGAGAAGCAAATAGCAATTTAATCCATAAGAGATAGATGCTTTCTGAGGGTACTAGGTTCACTATTAAAATTGTCCACATCCGAAGAGATGCGGTTTAATAGGATTATTGCCCTGCCCACAGGCATTACCTTAGGTAGATTGGTTCTACACAGTGGCAGGTAAAATAATCTATGTTGCCTTTGTCGCAGATGATTGTCAGGTACAAACAAAGTCAAGTCATAATATCAGGGTTATGTATTCGACCACGAAACAGTTGAAAAAATTAATGTCAATTTCTAGTTGTCGATTCATCATTTTTGTGGTGATTACGGGGGTTGTTCACCTTGGGGTTGGCCGTGCAATACAATGAGAGGGAGTCAAGTAATATCTTCTAGTTTGCTTCTTCCACCTAATGATATCTTCGAACTCACATATTTTTCTATGATTCAATGTATTAATATAATTTTAATACAATAATGTTTACCATTTGATAAAGCTAAGACCCTCATAAATTCTTTTGTAGTGTCACGTTTAGATTATTGCAACGGAATGTACGATGGATTGCCAAATAATATAATTAGCAGAATACAGTATTCAACGCTGCTGCCAGATTGATTATGGGGTAACAAGAATTCTGTCATATCACACCGCTCCTAAAAAAAATTCATTGACTCAAAATCAAATTGTGTTAAACAGTGTTTAAGACTCCACACTATAAGAGAGCGCCAGCATGTATTAGGACCTCTGTTTGATACCCATGCCAACGATAAGGCAACATTCATTCCGATCAGTAGAAACATATGCTTTTAGTGTTGCGGATTCGTTGGTGTGGAATAGCCTCCATGTTAGTTTTAAGTATGAGAGTAATGACATTAACATTAGGAAAATTCTAAAAACTGCACTGTTCGGTCAGTCTTTTCTAGTGCACCATTGAAGTAATTGATTTCATAAAACGGCGAACTTAAAATATAAATCATCATAAATAATAATAATAACAATTTGTATTTTTTTAGTTGATCGCCGCATTTTTCTGCCTGGGAGTGGCATCAGCCAGCTGGGACGTTGGCCACGATGACGGTCAGTGGAGAGGAGAGGGTCTCCTGGAAAGCCAAGACCATGGCGAGTACAACCACTACGAGCAAGCCTACGGAGTCGCACCCTACGCCGCCGCCCTCTACACCCCCGCCGTGTACTCTGGAGCCCAATACGCCGGAGCCCACTACGCCGGAGCCTACCACCATGGAGCCGCCCCTCTGGGACATGACGGTAACGTGATTGATACTCCCGAGGTCGCCCACGCCAAGGCCGCCCACTTCGCCGCCGTCGCCAAGGCTTCCCACGGTGGACATGGTTATTCCGAGTATGCCCCAGTCGCCTACTCCGGATACGCTGGTCCCTCCGTATACAGCGCGTACGCTTCCCCTGCTGTATACTCTGGTGCCCATTACGGAGGTCACTATGCTGGTGCCTACGCCCATGGACCCGCTCCCCTCGGCCATGACGGCCAAGTGATCGATACCCCCGAAGTAGCCCACGCCAAGGCCAACCACTTCGCCGCCAAGGCCGCCGCCACCCACAACGCCCACTCCGGTTATTCATCCCTCGCTTATGGAGCCCCCGTTTACGGAGGACATGCCGTCGCCGCCTACGGAATCCACGCCGCCCCTGCCTACGGATCTTACTACGGATCTTACGCTCATGGCGCCGCTCCCTTGGGACATGATGGACAAGTGATCGACACCCCCGAAGTAGCCCACGCCAAGGCCGCTCACTTCGCCGCCAAGGCCGCCGCTTCCCAGGGATCCCACGGATATGGAGTGTACGGAGCCCCCGCTTACTACAACTCCTACGCCCATGGAGCCGCCCCCCTGGGACATGACGGACAAGTGATTGACACCCCCGAGGTCGCCCACGCCAAGGCCGCTCACTTCGCCGCCAAGGCCAACGCCGCCCACGGAAACTACCAATATGTCTCCCACGGACAGTGGTGAAAGAATAATACTCTCAACGTGCTGTGACAACCCTGCGTTTATGTTATTGTAGTTGTAAATGGTCCTCTCGGCTAGAAGTCAAAGTGACGCTTGATTCGCTTTGGCTTCTAGCTAAGAGATATTTTATTTATATAAATATGTGAATATTGAATACTCATCAAATGCTCTTCGATCTATCGCCTTGTTACACGCTACTTTTCTTGTATTGAACGATACCTAAACAATTTACTGTAGTAATTGGAATAACACATTCCCAACAAGTCAACATGCCTGTATATATATTTCTGTAATGATATTCATACGCTGCGCATTTCGAAATACATCGAAAACAAAAAACACAAATATTGCATTTTATTGACATATTCATTAATTATTATGTATTTTGAAAACAAACACTTGTTCCCATGAGTAGATAACTCGTTATGTGACAAAAAAAAATAATGGAACTAAAGGTTCCATTAAAATAATATAATAATGAAACATTCAGAAAATGATGAGTAGAAGAAATATATTTTATAGGAATACCATGTTTTGTTTGCTAAGTCATTATCAAACGCATACAAGTTTTACATTTGATAATGCCTAAACAAGATAAAACATCTAATTTCCAGAATATATGATAAAACTTCAATAAAAAATACGTTTTCATTCTTATTTTTATAAATATGGAGTTTTATATTATTGGATTTTTTTTAAACATTGTATTTTCACACCTTTTTTGTAATTTAAAAAAAAGTTTCTGACAACAGACGCCTTTCCTCAGCTTAGACAATTTAAAAATGAGAGAGAAAGAGCGATTGTGGCCCAAAATAAATTAGTAAAAATTGTAGTGAAAATACAGAGTTTAAAAAATCAAATGTGAATCCACTACACAATATATTAACGAAAACAGATAACATTTTATATCATCAAATTGAATCAAATCAGTTTATTTCTCAAAGATAATAGGTCTAGTAAAAAGAAATCCATTATTTTTGCAATAGATGGCTGTAGTAATCTGTATCTCGCGTTATATAAGTGCGATTGGATTACGCTAGATGGCGTTAGAAAGATGAGATTTCGTACTAAAAAATCTTCCGAAACAGATTCTTGACTCAGTAGTGTTTGAGCTCGTGTCGAAGATGGACACCAGCAAAGAGAAAATACGCTATATTCTACAATTTCTCTTCGATAAAGGTGAAAACGCAAGTCAGGCAGCTGAAAATGTAAATAGTGTTTATGGTCCTGATACTGTAACAGCCAATCACGCACATTTTTGGTTTCGTCGATTTCGTTTTGGTAATTTTAATGTCAAAGATGCACCACGTTGCGGAAGGCCAATTGTCGAAAATGTCGATAAAATAATGGAAATCGTCGAGTCTGACCGTCATGTAAGCACCGTTTTGATTGCCCAGGAGCTAAACATTGCAAAAAAAACCGCTTGGAACCACTTGAAAAAGGCTGGATACACAAAGAAGCCCGATGCATGGGTGCCGCACGAGTTAACGAAAAAAAACCTCATGGACCGAGTTTCCATCTGCGAATCACTGCTGAATCGCAACAAAATCGACCCATTTCTGAAGCGGGTGATAACTGGTGATAAAAAGTGGGTCACTTACGACAACGTCAAGCGAAAACAGTCGTGGTCGAAGGGCAGTGAGCCGGCACAAACGGTGGCCAAGCCAGGATTGACGGCCAGGAAGGTTTTGCTGTGTGTTTGGTGGGATTGGCAGGGAATCATCCACCATGAGCTGCTCCCCTACGGCCAAATTCTTAATTCGGACCTGTACTGTCAGCAATTGGACCGTCTGAAGGAAGTAATCGACCAGAAGCGCCCAGCTTTGGCCAACAAGAGAGGAATTGTGTTTCATCAGGACAACGCCAGGCCTCACACATCGATAGTGACTCGACAGAAGCTCCGAGAGCTTGGTTTGGAGGTTTTTATGCATCCACCATATAGTCCGAGCCTCGCGCAAAGTGATTACCACCTGTTCCTGTCTATGGCGAATGATTTGGCTGGTGAAAAATTTACATCAAGAGAAGCTTGTGAAAATCGACTGTCTCAGTTTTTTGCCAATAGGGACAAGAGTTTCTACGAGAGAGGCATAATGAAATTACTTTCAAAATGGCAACAAGTTATCGAACAAAACGGTGCATATTTGACCTAAATTGGATTATTCTAACTATGGTAAATAAAGACTTAAAATATATAAATGGTAAAATTACAGTTAAAACATAATTATATTATATAATATCAGGAACGCGTGAGAGATGGTTCGACTCTAGGAATACAAGATACTATCTAAAGTCAAGAGTATTTGTCTTTCTTTAACGTACTTTTACTAATATAAAAGACGTCGATCTCCGAAGCGATCATATTCAGTAGTTTGATTGCTCTTCTTACCGACATCACCAGGATATAAGATTGTTCTGGATATAAAAAGAATCTGAATATAAAACAGTTTCTTTTGTGTTCGCCATATATTGTGTTGTAGATGTTTTATTAGTCTTTTTATTTTTTTTATATACTTTGTATTTACAACACTATTACAATAACATATCAGACATGTTTCGGACAACCAGTCCTTCTTCAGTGATAAATTTTTAAAATATCATAAAATTGTTTACAAATATTATCAAAATTGATCATATATTTAAACAGTTTTATAATATTTTAAGTATGTATAATTATAATATAATATATATCACTAAAGAAGGACTGGTTGTCCGAAACATGTCTGATATGTAATTTTTATAGTGTTGTTTATACAAAGTATACAAAAAAAAGAAAAAGATAAATAAAACAGTTAATTTAAACATTATTCGGTAATTTAAAAAACTAAATATATTATAGTTTAAACAAAATATGTAAAAGTTGTCATTTATTTAAAAATATAATAATATAATAATTTCTATGATAATCCAGCATATCCAAAACTGTTCTCGTATGAAAGGTTTGAAGGCAGGTACTGGCACCTATATATTATTATGTTATTAGAATTGATTTATGATTCTCACACCCACTTAGTCGAGGCCTTCGAATGTTTAGTACAATTTACGAGCCTATTAATCATAGAGAAGGAAATTTACAATAGAAATATTTCTCTATGTTTAATTTTGATAAATATCTTAAATACCGATACAAAATTTGATAGAACGTATTCATTTATTTCGCAAAGTAAAACAATGTTATAAAAAACTGGACAAATTTACAAAATACAAGTTTTAAATTATGGAAATTCGCGACAAAATGGTAACAGCTATGACTGCTACACCAAAGGTTCGAGAGGGGTTAAAAAAAAATTATCTGGGAAGCATGTTTACAAGAGATGAAAGAATTGAGAAAGATATCAGAAGAAGAATTGGAGCAGGAAATAAAATAAATGGTGCACTTAAAGTCATTACCGCAAATAGAAATATATCCACTGAAGTAAAGATTGCAGTGCACAATGGATTTCTAGTCCCGACCCTTATGTATGAAAGTGAAGCTTGGATTCGGCAGAAGAAGGATGAATGTAGAATAAATGTCGTAGAATTGAGGCCACTAAGAAAAATGTGCGGAAAAACAATATATGATAGAATATCTAATGATGAAGTAAGAAAGTAATGTAAGGCGGATGAATGCGTGATAAATAATATTAAAAAAGGGTCACTTAGATGGTTTGGACATATGGAACGAATGGATTTTGTGGCGATGAGGTTCGCAACCCATCACACCGCGTCTCCCGCGGGGCGAAAAAAGAAGGATGGAGTGCCGTATCGGTTAAAATGTGGCAGTCTATTCTTTCTGCCTACCCTTTCGGGAGACGGCGTGATGGTGAGTAAGTAAGTAAGAACGAATGGATGAAGGAAGAATGGTTAAAAATATTTATTTATTTATTATTTATTGTAGGGTAACATACAGTGATTGTTAATACACATACAAATTAACAAACTTACAGTTAAATAAAGACACAGAAGGTTAACCGCCGCTTACTCGACGCTGTTGTAGGACGCAGCGGCGCCCCTTCGTCAGCTTCGCTCAAACAATCGCCCCCCATCCACGCAGGACTTACATTGGCTGGAGAATGCACCATTCCAGATAAAAAAGCAAAAGGCAAAAAGGGTATCTTGTCCACATTTAATCCAGTTTAATTTCAATCCACTTCTATGTCCACTTGTATTAAAAATATATATTTACAAGTAGTGTAAATGGAAAAAAGTCGAGGAAGGCCAAGGAAGACATGGCATGACCAAATGAATCAATTACTGAAAGGCGGCGATGTTCGAAGTAGGAATCCATCTTCTCTGCCTACCCCTCCGGGGAAACGGCGTGATGGTTAGTTAGTTAGTTTTTAGTTTGTTTGGACTGATATGGTCAGCAACATAAATGTACTCTAATGAGCCAGGACCAATAAAGCAATATTGGCAAATATTGAAGCCCGTAAAATGGCATATTTAGGACATGTGATAGGGAGAAAAAGTATAAATTGCTGCACCTGATCATTAAGGGTTAAATAGAGGGTCGGCGAGTTCTTGGCAGAAGCCCAATCTTCTGTTTCCATAAAATAAGGGATTGGACTGGCTTGAGGGGCATTGAGAAGTGCCATCAAGCTGCCAGGAACAGAAACTTATATTGGCAATACTCATAAAATAAAACAAATTTGTTTATTTATTTTGCATCAATTTATTATTATTATTTATATCAACAAGGAACAGAATAAAAAAAAAAAGCAGGTTAAAATAATGGTCACTTTAATGTGTCCGTTAAATCGCATGGACATGGATATGCGTAAAGCTGCAAATGGAATTAAATATATATTATACATATCTAATTGTTTTTACTGGTTAATATATTTTACCGACATCTAACGAAGTATGCTCAAACTCAATATATAAACCATTCATAATAATTTATAGCTAGAGACTAAAAATTTCAAATGAAAAGGACCTTGTGGAATGAATGTAGTAATGATTAATTGAAACAGGTGTTCATTTACAATAGATTAGTTTAATAATGCTTAACGGAACCATATTAACGTAAGATAAAAAACTGTTTATTAGATTTTAAAATTTATTTACATAAAGCATTGCGAAATAAAAGATAAAAGCACAAAAGAATTTTCAATTAAATTTAATAAATCGATACCTAAGAATCATAAAGTTTTAAGTGAATTTATATCCCAAATTAGTTATCGAACATTAATATAAAGTTATTGTCGACACAGTAATCAGTAAATAGTAAAGCAAATCCGGTATTAGCAATTATATAAACAAAAGTATAATAAGATGTAACTGTTTCGATGCACCATTAGTTTGGATGAAAACCTAAGATAATGAATATATGATATGGCCAATCATCAATTATTTAAAAAAAATCAGTTACAACTTTATGGCTCTCTGGTACCTACAACTGCATTAATTGTATTGTTATTATTTAAAAAGAGATACATTTTTTTTATTGATATTGAATACATTAGATAACAGTGTTTTTTATGTGTTAACCGCCCTACTCCATGTAACTTTCCGAGAAACATTAAAAAAACTATAATTTTTTTTATTGATTATACATTATTAAATTTTTTTAATCACGAAACTTTTTTAAAATCAGAATCCTGCCGGCTGCCGTCCTCCCGGAAGACCGCCGAAGAAATGGAGAGATAGTAGAGGCCAGCCTAATTTTAGGAACAGACCAAAGGTCTATAAGGAGAAGAAGAAGTAGAATTAGAAGAAATTACGAACCGTCAAAAACTCGATCGCAAACTTTGCCTGCCCTTTGTAAAACGGTCATATTTGTACTGTGGTGTTGTTTGAACATTAAAGGTACATTACTTTTTCTCAAGTGCGTACATGATACGTGATAGCGCAGAATGTAACAGTCAAAGTGTGCATATCACGTACGTTCATATGCATAGGGCGGTTAAACAACACATTTCTAACAATAACACGTATCGGTTCACTATTGTAGTTGGAGATAATAAAATAAGAATGCATTTAAGTTAATGAAGCAAAATACTTTTTGTGATTTCTATATTAATTTTGGTTTTACCAATTGTATATTTAATGTAAATTTACAAATGAAAATGCCCAAAATAAAAAATAAATATTTAAAAAAGTACTCGTAATTATATGACTCTGGCTTAATAAGGCGACATATGTCTCAATTATTTCTTCTTTTTCTCCATGTGTCATGACGGGGCCCCTTGAATTTGACTGCCACTTGAGAGTGCACTCTCTTTAATATGCGATATATTCTAAAGCTTTAAGAAATGTTTTCAAAACGTCTAAAAATACATGATGTAAAACTATTTGAAAGTGAGTGTGAATTATCAATTTTTAAAAATAAGTTTATGATTTATATTAAATTATCATTAAAATAATTAATTTTTTAGTTTAATTAAGTCCAATGAATCCATAGTCATCATTATAAAAAAACTATATAATTAGAAAAAAATATCAACAAACCGAATATAAAAAGCATTCAACATTAACATACGCCAACTAGTTAACTTAAAGAACTACTTTAGTAAAACGTTGGAATCCATCTTAAAAGGGTTTGAAATGAGATTCGAATTGAAAAAAAAGTTTTCAAAATACAAAATAAAATTGGGTTTCATAATATTACAATTATTTGTTTAAAAATGTTTTCTGCTCAGTTATGGCTGTCAATAATCAGAAGTGATTTATTGTTTCTTGAACAAAAAGCATAACTCCATAATAAATATATAATACAAAGGAAAACGTCTATTTGATAGATTATGTATTTTTTCCACATAATGTCATATTAAGTATATTAATTTAAATTTTACATTTTAACGTACTTACGTAAAAAGCAGAGTTTATTCCGTTTTTTGGTATTTGTATGTGCGTATTGAATCATTAGAAACAATATAAATAATCCATACCATTAATATTAATTTTTTTTTATTTAAAAAAAACTTTCATATACACTACAATTTCAGTGCAAACCCCAATATGAGTTAAAAATTACAATTCCTGTGTAATGTGTAAAATGTTCCATTTAAATGTCACAAGGAGTCAAAAACGTTGAAAATAAAATAAATGACCCGATAACTTTAATTAAATATGTAGCGATTTTAAAAATCGTGTTACGTTTTTTTTCACATTCATTTAAATAAATAGACTGTAAGAAATAAAACTTTAAAAAAATATATTATTACGTATTGACGAAAAAAGATATAATGTACTAAAATCCTAATAACAATGTACAACCATATTTTTTTTTATAACAACGTAGTTATTAGAAAACTGAAATTAAATTATATAAAATTAATTTCCATCAAGCAATTTCAGTTAAATCATGAGCTTTTACTTTAATTTACCAGGATATAAAAACAATTTAATAAAGAGATGATATGGTACAAAATGAAATGATTTTATGGACAAAAATTAACGAAGTATATCATTTAACAAATCAAACGTTTAAAAATATAGCCTCTTTAATACACATTTTATTTTAAAACATGCGAAATATATATATATTATTTTTTAAATTAATTGGTTGGTTAAAACGAAACCCGTTTTAAATTAAAAAAATATGTAATGAAATAGAACGAATGATTTTAAATAGCGAACGAGAACAAATGAACAGCACACACCTCTCTTGACAATTGTAAGAACGAAAATGTGATAACAGATTTGCAGTGGATTATTGGACCTTCGCCTATACCTTATTACCATTTAATCAATATGACGCCGTTCACACAAGTCTTAAACTAGAACACCGCTGAAGTTTGCACCCACGAGTAAAAAATCTTTTAACAGGATCATAAAATATATTAAATGCATGTAAATGGTTTGAAACTTTTATAAGTTGTGTTTTACATACAAGTTTCAGTACGCTTTTGAAAATAAAGTTGTTTTTAGGTGGGGATAAATTCCAAAAGGCTTGTTGTCAAAATGTAAACATATGCTAAAGTTGTGATAATTTTCATTTGCATTTTTAATTGAGACTTTTTTGTGCTGTGGTGTCACTTGAATAATTCATATTTTGGAGAAGGTGTGCTGTGCGTATGTGTGTACTTCCTGAAGTCCTTCTCCCCCCTTTGATCCTGACTAATATAAAGTCTGGAACTGCCTCTCATCAGACACAAGCAGTTTTCTCAGCAGAAAAGGCTAACGTAACACAAGCAAAATGAACCCAATCGTGAGTACTATTCATAATACTAGATTTTTTATTCTACCATAAGAAAAATATTTCGTTCACTTGCAAAATTTTTAACATTTAAATTTGATTATTTGTATATGCAAGTTACTGTGGCACTTTAAAATTAAGTTAACTTATTGAATAGTGAATACTAGTTTCTTAGTGTAAAAAATATTTTAAGTAAAGATAATTCAAAGATTTAAAGTGATTGTTTTTGATAATTTTTTTAATGGTTTTGCATATTTAAAATATGTATTGTACATTTTTGTACATACGAGTACATTATATGTCTTTTTCTTTTTAAATACTTTCTATATACAACACTAACTTTTAAATAAAATAAAATTAAATATCAGACATGTTTCGAACAACCGGTGCTTCGTCAGTGATATCATAAAGATACATATTAAAAATATTATAAAATGAATATCAAATAAAATAATTTTAAAATCAATTTTATGATATTTTAAATATTTATTTTTATAATATCACTGAGAAAGGGCCGGTTGTCCGAAACATGTCTGTTATTTAATTTATATTTTTTAAAGTAAGTGTCGTATATACAAAGTATATAAAAAAGAAAAATACGAATAAAACATCGTTAAATTATTATTTCAAATTATCTTCCATCAAGAGTATTTTGGGATCTTGGGAAAATCGGTTCAGCTTGTCTTTCTGGACCGAATTCGAACATCGGTGTAGAATTACGAGCTACACGGATTTTACCAAGATCCCAAAATTAATATTGCTACCAACCGTGACAATCTACGCTTTTTTTTATATCAAGAGATTTCGGTACAATCTTTTGGCTGTATTTATATTTTAAACTTTGGAAATTATTTTGTAATGAAGTTTAATATTCGTTTCATAATATATAATCATAAACTCAACAATTAGAGTTATTAATTTAAACAATTTTGTTTGGAAAATACAACTTTACAAAATTCCTAAATATCCAGTGCTAGCAAGTTGTAAGAGTAATTGGTTCAATTAAACTGGTAAACTTGAGTCAAAGTCGACATATAATAAGACGTAACTACTTGTTGTATACTATATATCTATTAATTTCACAGTTTATAGACCTTTTAACTATTGTAAACTATACGTATATTAGTATATAAGAAATTACAATTCTTAGTAAATTGAAAATAACTTTGTTTAATCCACAAAATATTAAAAAATAAAATACGTTTTATATTATCATCATGTATTATTATGTTAGGAAGCGAAGCATGGAACTGGCAAAAGAAGGATGAAAGTAGAATAAATGCAGTAGTAATGAGATCTCTAAGGCGAATGTGCGGATACTCTGTGTATAATGTAGTGTCGAATGAAAATATAAGAATTGAATGCGGTGCGAATGATGGTGTTATGAACAAATTAATGAAAGGATCATTAAGATGGTTTGGACACATGGAAAGAATTAATGAAGAAAAAATGGTATATGTTACCGATGTAAATGGAACTAGAAATAGAGGAAGACCGAGGAAAACGTGGCACGATCAAATTAATTAAATATAGAATGTCGGCCACGTGAGGAGTCAGAGAAATCGACGCGCGTGCATGACACCATGTATGAATGTTGAGGAAGTGAGAGAAATATGTCAGGAAAGAAAGCGTGGCAGTCCATTCTTTCTGCCTACCCCTTCGGGGAGACGGCGCGATGGTTAGTTTGTTAGTTAGTTATTATTATTTTTAATATTATTTATTAGAACTGATAAAAAAAAAATTGGAATTATAACAAATAGCCCAGGTTAATTTTTCAATTCGAATTATTGTATCAAATTTTAAATGCGTTTTTATATTAGTCTTTCTTTTTTTAGTTTTTATCATATTTTTACACCTAAAATATCCTAGTGTTTTTGATATTTTAAAAAATATTTTGCGGATTAAACAAAGTTATTTTCAAATTTCTAAGTTTATTACTATGGAGTTCACAGCGTTAATGCCTTTACGTTGAATAAGTCACAATTCTTTCGTAATAATTTAAGAGATTAAAGCTAAAATTAGGTTGTTGAAATTAGGTTCCCAAATGTTCAAATAATTATAACTACACTTAATTAAAAATATAAGTATGTTTACAATATTTTATTTCACTTTTAAATTTGGTAAACTTTAATGAAAGTATGTTAAAACTTAAATTAAAAGTGAAATTCAAATTTTTTGCATCGAAAATGGCTGGATTACAATCGAAACCTGTCTGTAAAAAGTGAAAAATTTATTCTAATATGATTACATAATGTAAATCCAGCACCCTTGAGATGATTAATTCATAAAAATGGCGCTCTATAAATCATCCAATTTATTATCAATTTATCAAAGTGAAGGCGAATATGGAAGAAATTACAATTTTTCTCTCATTTAAAAATAAACACAGTTTTGTTAAAAATTCACAATCGCTTTTCAACACTTTTTGAGATATTTTCAATTTTGCTAATAAACATTAAAAACTAGGAAGTATGATACCTGACAAATAGTAAAACGTATTTCGCAATAACTTAACTCAATAACAACATCTTGCGCAATCGAAATGTTATAGATAGATATCAAATTGCAAAACCGACTGAAATCTTGGATTAAGAACATAATATAAATACCTATTGAACTATTTTGAAAGCAATAATACTAAAGTACGTAGGAGTTATTATAATACTACAAAAAATTGGTAAAAAAAAAAAAATCTTTTTGAAAATATTTTATTTTTAGGGGAGTCTGGTGGTGTCCATTCTTTGCACATGACCGTACCAGTCCCTTTTTCGCTGTCTGCTCCATCTTATAATATCCTCAACCTCACATATCTATCTTATTCTGGCGTTATTCACGCGATCTCTCAGTGTCTTGCCTGCTATCGTCCTCAGTGTAAATATTTAAAATATTTATATTTTTTTAAATGTACTACCAGACCAAATACAGCGTGGTATTGTGTGAGGGAACCCGGGACTTTCAGTGTGTCAGTCATTTTGCTCAGAGTGGCTCTAGCCAGATTCTACCAGACTAAACATAGCATCAGAATTATGTTTTTTTTTTATAATGTAAGCCCTGGAAATCGAACCCGAAACCTTCAGTATGGGAGTCTTAGCTTTTCGTATTCCGCCATGAAGGCCGTTTAAATATTTTTATAGTACAAGAATTTTGATGATTAATTAATTTGTATAATATTTTTTATGTTACAGTTCTCCGCCGTATTCCTTTGCGTGGGTCTGGTTGCCGCCAACCCGTGGGGCAGCAACGATGACGGGCAGTGGAGGGGCGAGGGTCTGGCTGAGAGCCAGGACTGGGGCCAGTGGAACCATGGCGCGTGGGCCCCTGCCGCCGCGTACGTCGCCCCCGCTTGGGGACACGGAGTCTGGGCTCACGGGGCCGCCCCCTTAGGACCCGACGGCAGAGTAGTCGACACCCCTGAAGTAGCTCACGCTAAAGCCGCCCACCTCGCCGCCAAGGCCGCCGCTGGAGGAGCGTGGTCCCCTGCTTGGGCACCAGCTGCCGCATGGGCACCCGCATCTGCCTGGGCCCATGGAGCTGCCCCCTTGGGACCTGACGGTCGCGTGGTGGACACCCCTGAAGTAGCCCACGCCAAGGCCGCTCACCTCGCTGCTAAGGCTGCCGCTGGAAGCTGGTAGGCCCTCCGCCCCACGACTGACACCCCGTAGTTATTACCGACCCGAGTCGTCTATCTTTGCCCTTCTTCTATATTATATTTCGCCCTTTCCTCGCGCTCTCATGTATATATTACCCTAATTTTATGTTCTACAATATCTTGTGATAAAGCAAAATAAATAAAATTAAAAAAAATATGTTTGATTTACTGTTTTTATTTTAATAACATGTAACGTTTTATTTATTTATTTATTTGTTATAGACAGAATAAATTCCAATACATTTTATATGATACAGACAGATAACTTAATTCTGAGAACATTTTAAGAATCACGGTAAAAATTAAGCCTAAGATGAGTTGACTGTTATCACTATAAGAAGACAGGTATGTATGGTGATTATTTAAGAAGGACACTGTTATAAAGTCACAGATAGAAAGTCACTATTACAATAAAAAAAAATGTATAAAGATTAATAATGAGAGAAGAACAATAATAATTATAAGTTCAAATATCAATTCAATCTTCATACTATCGAAAAGATATTGATATGTTACCATTACACTCAATTTTGTGAGGTGTAAGAGACTCAACGGTGAGAGAAAAAACAAAGATCACTGACATCGTCTACCGGGTGGCGACTATAAAATGGCAATAGGCAGGTCACGTAGCCAGAGCCTCAGATGAAAATTGGACAAGAAGACTGCTGACTTGGAGACCGCGGACAGCAGTCCAGGGCGACCGCAACTACGGTGGAAGGATGAGCTGAACAGACTTGTCGGAATAACCTGGATGCAGTCTGCACAGAACAGATTGACATGGAAGCGAATGGAGGAGGCCTTTGTCTAGGAGTGGACGGGAGAAGGCTGAGGAAGAAGAAGAAGAAGAAGAAACTCAATTTATTCAAATGGAAAACATGCATATAACTAATAATAATGGTGTTAATCTTGGTAAAAGTTGATCACAAAATAATGAAAATATATTAAATATTCCTCTTTCATATTATACATATTTATTTCCATTTGATGTTAAGCTATGACTAGTGTCGGTAGCTCGCTGTCATCTGGTCGAGTGGTCTGGTCGAGATGGCAGTGAGTTATAATTTTTATTTAATTATTACGTATTTACCGATATAAATTCAAAGAAATAATAAGAAAATTGAAAGTGCGTTACTTTTTATAGCCATGCAAAACAATGAATAATTTGAATTTTTAGATACATTTAAATTAAAACACTTTGCTACTTATTATTAATTTCAATATTATTATTAAATATTATGGAATGGTACGATGCGTGCAGGGTACGATGTATGAATGTACAGGAAGCCCGAGAGGTATGCCAGGACAGAGCATTCTGGCGATCCATCCTCTCTGCCTACCCCTCCCGGGAAATGGCGTGATGGTTAGTAAGTTAGTTTTTTTATTATGGTAATTTATTATTTTAAGCTGGTCGTAAATGTATTAATCTTAGTTACATTTAATAATTCCTTAGCATGGCGAAACAAGCCATTTCTTTAAAATATTTTTAATTTCGTTTACATTGGTTTTAATTTTTTTTGTTGAATTGCTCTTTTCATTAATACAGCGCGAGCCAAATCCATGTAAAGGTTATAGCTGTCATATTGCTTCACATTACATGTGATCGCTAGTTATTCTGTTGCCATTTTATTGTCACGTGATCAATGACAGTTCGAGAATCACAGTAATATAATTATTTTAATTATAAAAAAATGTCATGAATTTTGAAAAATGGAGTTCTGGTCCCACCCTTACCCTAACCCTATGGAAGCGAAAAGAACTGGCAGACGAAGGATGAGAGCAGAATAAATGCGGTAGGGATGACGTCCCTAAGACGTATGTGTGGTAGAACGATATACAACAGAATCTCAAATGCTGATATAAGAAAGGAATGTAGAGCGGAAGAAGGTATTATGAACAAAATCATGAAAGGATCGTTACGTTGGTTCGGACATATGGAGCGCATGGATGGAGAAAGAATGGTTAAGAAAGTATAAGGTAATGATGTGAATGGAGTATGGAGTCGAGGCAGACCAAGGAAAACATGGCATGACCAAATTAATCAAATTTTAAATGGAAGCTAGAGAGGTGTAGCAGGATAGAGTATTGTGGCAGCCCATTCTCTCTTCCTACCCCTACGGGGAAACGACATGATGGTTTGTTGTTTTTGTCATAAATTTTTCGACTTCCATCCTTAGAAAATTACATAATGTTATTTTTATTTTTTGTCAGAGAAAAAAGTGATATTTTTTTTAACTAATGATTTTACTAAAATCTCTTGGGGGACTTCATTTTGAATTATAATTAACTAAAACGATGTTTTTTTTAGTTACTTCATCTAATTCTGTATTTATTTCAGCTGCGATCGATTTCCCCAGGCTCGCCTAGCATGGACAAAAATAAACATTGTTTTAAATTAAATTTATGATACAATAACTGATTACTATCAATTGATAACACTGACAGATTTTGATAGAATAACCAGAACCCCTTTGCGTATTCCTTATAAGGGTTCTGTTATGATCAACATTTTAAAAAATCTCTTCCTATGTATAATACGTAAATAGAATATTTATTCTTAATTATTAATGCACGCACAATTTATTTAGTTATCTTAACTTATCTAAATCTTGTTCTCAATTAATGAGATTAAAATCAATTAAAATAAATACCCGACACATTCAAATCGGTGATTTACATATGGAATACGCTTAATTAAATTAGGAACTCGTAGTATTTAAAGAACTTACTTACGTACCTTGTACATACAAGTATGGTATTACACGTGCCAACTTAGTGTCAATAAACTTAATTATTATTTTTGTTATGTTCTCAATTAAACTGATTTTAATGCCACGTAATAATATTCCATTTTGCATCATGTGGTCTGGTTAATAAATGTACTTAATAAATAAATGACAAGCTAAGTCGTTTCGCCAAAAAATTCGGCGTGGACCTTCACACTTTTTAAACTTTTTCTTCCTGTTTTATTTCAAGTTTCCCCAGCTTTGGTCATCATTTCTGCAAGGGTCTTGT
The DNA here is from genome assembly GCA_022606425.2 of Lepidostoma basale. Lineage (NCBI taxonomy): Eukaryota > Metazoa > Arthropoda > Insecta > Trichoptera > Lepidostomatidae > Lepidostoma > Lepidostoma basale. The sequence goes on from JAHDVF020000763.1 coordinate 2,336,414, forward strand.
GTCGCCCAGAATAAAGGCAGAAACATACTATTAACACGCGATGCCACCCGATGAAACGTGATGCGTGTTGAGTCGAATCAAATTGTATTGTTTTCTATAAACAGAATCACACTACGAACACCCGACGCGACGCCATGCGCGCACACGCCACCCGATCCAGACGAGCTAGATCGACATGTTGCCGATGGTGGGAGTAAACATGCCACCCGACGCGATGCACGCAGTTTGTTTCTAGACAACACCCGACCCCACGCGTCAGTCGTTCGAGTACTTTCGCAGAGCGTACACGCATACAAATTTAATATATACATATTTTTGCATTTATTTAGCAAAATGACCGACGGACAATTGATTGAGTTGTTTAAACGATATCCTGTTTTATATAACACGAATTTAGCTATATACAGGGATCATACTGTGAGAAATAATGTATGGGAAGAAATTTCCGAGCAAATGAATACACACAAATTATTTCTTTGAATAAATTCGTGTATATTCTTCAAATTGTGTTTTACTGACCCGAAAATACATGTGAAATCTTTCATTATCTTGAAGGAAGTCTGGATACAGAGTATGATATTTACCACACGTAGTTCTCTTTTGATTTATTTCATGTACCCAGTAACGCCTAATTATTCTCTTTTTCTTGAGTTGTTTAAGTATCATGTATGTACCCAAAATATCAAATCTTCTTTTAAGTCTTCATCTGACACGTTATTTATTAAATCCATAGCACACATGCACTTTCACTGCTGTCGGCTAACTGTAGTCAGAAATTGCTAATACGCCGTGGCGTCGCGTGTTGGTAATGTGCACGGTGTACATCGGGTGTCGACACGTTGCGTTGCGTCGCGTGTTAAAAGTATGTTTCTGCCTTAACTTCTCCACGCTCTTTATTCCAGTCCAGTTAAGGACGTTGTGCAGTCATGTCGTCACTAAGTCCACGTCGACCTTCAATCTTCCCATTGTCATAAGTTTTTACATTCTCCTTTTTTTATTATTATTTAAAATCGCTCTTTACATCATGACAGCATGAGCCAAGCCGATGTAAAGGTATTATAGATGTCATAGTGATTCATATGTACCTAATTGCAGCTTATTAAAAAAAAACGATGGATGCGAACACAAATCAAATAATCACAAAAGTCCGGATCGTGCATGTCCACAAGTGCACCATACAAAACATTGTGTGTTAAAATATTTTTATTTTATTTTATTGTATTTTATATGATTTGTTTTAGATTTATTTTGTGAATGTTGGACAATCGAAGTATGCGTGGGAGATGCCTATTGGTTGCGATGAGGGTCGCAACCCATCACACCGCGTCTCCCGCGGGGCGAAAAGAGAAGGATGGAGTGCCGCATCGGTTAAAATGTGACAGTCCATTCTTTCTGCCTACCCTTTCGGGAACACGGCGTGATGAATAGTTAGTTTGTGATTCTCGTGACCTATTATAGTTAGCTAATCAATCACCATTTTATTGTCACGTGAATTCTATACAAGATCAAAGACAGTGTGACAATCACACTGCTCTCGCCGGGAATCTAACCCGGAACCTTCGGGGTGGCCGTCAATGCACTTACCACTCGGCCACGAAGGTCGTCACATCAACAAAAAAAATTCTACTCTGCTATAATTCTCTAGCTCTCCAAAATTCATAAAAACGTTTTTCCAACTCTGATTTATAATTTAATTTTGATTGACTTACACTTTTCTTTCATCATTATTTCTATTCATGCCTCCAAACCATTTTAATAATTTTGCTCATAACGTATTAGCTCGCAAATGTAAATTAAAAGGATTTTGATTCGTTTTAAAGGCGTCTTTTTCTTCTTCTTATTCGAGTGCCCCGTCGGGTCCCCCCAACGCTGGCGATCAGTTCGGCGAACCTGTCCTTGTCCTGTGCCGTTTGGAACAGCTCTTCCACACTTCGGATGCCGGTTCACTCCTTCACGTTTCGCAGCCATTTGTCTCCTACCGGGCCCTCAAATTTCCCCTCCAATATCAGTTCAATATCAATTATCAGTCACGCACGCACAACGCTTTTCCGACTCTGATTTATAATTAAATTTTGATCGACTTCCACTTTTATTACATCATTATTTGTATTCATGCCCCCAAATCGTTTTAATGATTTTGCGCAAATGTAATGGCGATAGATTAGCTACCTATTACATGTCACGAGAATCACTATGATAGCTATAATACCCTTTACATTGATTTGGCTCATGCTGTCATGATGTAAAAAGCGATTCAACAAAATAATAATAATAATCATGTAAATTATAAGGATTTTGATTGGTTTTAAAGGCGTCTAAACAAAATAAAAATACGTAATTAAAATACATATATTTTTTTGCTTTATTTTGCTTTATCACAATATATTGTAGAACATAAAATAAGAGTAATATATACATGAGAGCGCGAGGAAATGGCGTAATATAATACAGAAGGGGGGACAAGTATAGACGACTCGGGTCGGTAATAACTACGGGGTATCAGTCGGGGGGCGGAGGCCCTACCAGCCTCCAGCGGCAGCCTTGGCGGCGAGGTGAGCGGCCTTGGCGTGGGCCACTTCAGGGGTGTCCACGACGCGACCGTCATGTCCCAGGGGGGCAGCTCCATGGGCCCAGGCAGATGCGGGTGCCCAGGCAGCTGCTGGTGCCCATGCGGCGGCTGGGGCCCAGGCAGGAGACCACGCTCCTCCGGCGGCAGCCTTGGCGGCGAGGTGGGCGGCTTTAGCGTGAGCTACTTCAGGGGTATCGACTACTCTGCCGTCGGGTCCCAGGGGGGCGGCCCCGTGAGCCCAGGCTCCATGTCCCCAAGCGGGGGCGGCCCACGCGGCGGCAGGGGCCCACGCACCCTGGTTCCATTGGCCCCAGTCCTGGCTCTCAGCCAGACCCTCACCCTTCCATTGCCCATCGTCGTTGCTACCCCACGGGTTGGCGGCAACCAGACCCACGCACAGGAATACGGCGGAGATCTGTAAAATATAAAACATGTAATATACTGTAAATACATTGATATTTTAAGTAGCGTGTTGCCGCTTGTCAAAAATGCATTGTCAATGTCAACGGAGATCGGGCTTTCGCGGTAGCAGGTCTATTCGTCTAGAATATGCTTCCTGCACACTGTAGATGCATTGACAATCCGACTGATTTTAAATACTACTTTAAAACCCACCTTTTCAAAATACCACATAAAATATAAACAACTTTTATCTGATTGCTGGTGTCAGATGCAGCTCTCATGACTATTAACATTGTCAAAACGCCCTTGACGTAAGTTTTTCACGAAAACGGCGCTAAACAAATAAGCATTATTATTATTATTGTTAACGTGTATCAACCAAAAATTCATTATGTCTAGTAGATTCTATGCTATGTCATTAATAATATATGCAATACGACAGGAATCAAATTCGCTAGAACTCGGTTTTGCATCCAATACGAGCTTTACTAAATTAGTATTTATTTTACAGTCTAAAATATTATTAATTGGTGATATAATTAATAAAAAAAGCTCATTATTATGAACAAAAAATAGGGGCCTGTCTAGGTTTGAACCCATGTCCCCTGAAACAAGAACCGACCTTCTCTCTCCTAGACCACCACCCATATACTAGTATGCATATGGATGTTTCATTTCATTTCGAATTTTGATATGCTTAAACACAGATATAAGAATTCTAATGATTTACTCAAATCAACGTTCAATCAATAAGATTTTATTGTATCTTGAAAAAAATATGTTAAATCACTCGTACACATTGAAAATTTAATATTTATGAAAGCGTTCGTTTATGAAGTTTATGTAACACATTTGTATCATCAATCGATAGTATTTTACTCGATAATTTATTAACGAAATTAATGGCATAGTGAGATGGATAAGGCAGAGAAGACGACTCTGAAGAGATCACATCGAGAGAATGGATCAAGCAAGGATTTCTAAGATCATATTGCACGTTGACCACCAGAATGTTAAATAAAAATATGGAGACAAAGCTGGACGTCTTAATCACAGGAAGAAATTTGATAACCTGACAAACAGATTACAAGATCTACAATAAGCGGTAGAAGAAGAAGAAGATTCGTTTACAGACGTATTTTTTTAAGAATTGTGATCATAAATAAATCTATATTAATGAGTATTCAAAAAAAAATATTGGTCTTAAATGATATATTAACACTATTTAAATAACAAATATCAGCAATGTACGTTTGTTTATAATTTCACTTTCACTTAGACAAATTAATATTTATGAAATGCTAATATTTATAAACAGTATTAGATCTGTTATTTTTTATACGTTATTGCAAATGTAAGGACGTAACGTAATTAGAATTTCGACTGTCATCTACAGTATACGCATTCCGCATCCGGAATGTAGATCACAGCACATACAACACAACTCAATGTTATGTGTTTTTTTTGTTGAGCTGAGCTTAAAGCGTGTCTATACTCGTATATGTCGGTTTATAATATTCTCGAATGAAAACCATTAATTATATCTAATTTATGACACTGTTTTTTAAGGTGCGTATTTAATTTATAATTACTTAATATAACGTGCGTGATATACTCGTATAACATACTTGCTTATTAACAAGCGCTTTTTAGTTATATTTAACGCATAAACGAGTATTATAATAAAATACGTATATAAATAAAACAATAACTAAATATAACATAATCCTTTGGTTAGGCGGAAAAACTATGACACTTAAACACTATTATTATATTATAATAGTCCATTGTTTTGGCGGAAACACTATGATACTTTAACATTATACACGGTTTATTAATAAAAAACTTTATTACTGTTAAAATTTAAAACACTGTTATAATATCACAATTTATTTTTATTTACTGAGTGTCGCGACAGCTGTTTTGCCAACCGATGTTGGCATCATCAGGTGTTACAATAAACTATTTATTGTAACTTAGTTCATTGTAACACCTGATGATGCCAACATCGGTTGGTGAAACATCTGTCGCGGCACTCAGTAAATAAAAATAAATTGTGATATTAAAACAGTGTTTTTTAATTTTAACAGTAATAATGTTGAGGTATCATTAAATTGTAAATAAAACACTTGTTTTTCACTACTTGAGTATTATATTTTACACGACTAGTTTCGGAAGCTACAGATGCTTCCATCTACAGGTTTCAATATAAACTTATGGTTATATATTGGATAATAATATATAGTTATATATTATTATAACTAAGGTTCTATATTGAAACCTGTAGATGGAAGCATCTGTAGCTTCCGAAACTAGTCGTGTGAAATATAATACTCAAGTGGTGAAAAACAAGTGTTTTATTTACAATTTAATCATGTCCTACCACGAAGTGAATGCCGAAACAATAAATAACATAATTGAAGTATTATATTATATTATTTCGGCCATAACAATTGACTATTTAAAAAAAAATTGTTTTATTTATCACATTTTATTTTTATTTTTCGCGACAACTGTTTCGTCAACCTGTGTTGACATCCTCAAATAGCAATTGTGATACATAAAACAAAGTTTTTTTCAATTTAACAGTGTATAAATAGTCCATTGTTTTGACCGAAACACTATGATAAATATTTGCGAAAGCTTTTTCGCCAAGAGATGCTGGCTTGAGAGTTAACGGATGTTACTTGATATAATATATTTGCAGAAAATATTGATTTCCAAAAGCCGACAAAAATGACACTTTTAGTTTTAGATATAAAATGTGGCGATGAGATTCGCAACCCATCACACCGCGTCTCCCGCGGGGCGAAAAGAGAAGGATGGAGTGCCGCATCGGTTAAAGTGTGACAGTCCATTCTTTCTGCCTACCCTTTCGGGGAGACGGCGTGATGGTTAGTTAGTTAGTTAGTTATATAAAACAAAATTTTTTTTTTTAAAATTATTATGAAAAATACAATAAAACTCTTTGTTTCGTGTTTCACAATTATTATTATTATTTTTCGAAACAGTTGTCGCGAAAAATAAAAATAAAAATTGTGGTACATAAAACAGTTTCTAATATTATTATTTATTTTTAAAAACAGTTAATCTCGGTTTCAAAGGTTTAAAAAATAATTTTATTAATTAAATATTCGCGACAGCTATTTCGCAAACAGATGCTGGCTTGAGCATTAACGGGTGTTACTTGATATAACATATCTGTAAAGGGTACACTTGCAGAAAATTTAGATTTTTAAAAGCCGAAAAAAAAACACTTTTAGTTTAAGATGTAACAAAACCTATTTGTTTTTTTAAATGATTATGAAAAACACAATTAAAAACACTTAAAACATTTAACACTGTTAGTAAAATTAAAATGGAACATATTTCGAGGGGAGAGTTAAGATGTAAAATGAAAGAATAGAAAATAGAATACTCACGAATTTGTTCATTTTCAGTTTAGTTCAGCCTATTCTGTAGAGAAAACTGCTAATGTCAATCGAAACCTCTTCTAGGCTTTATATACACCTATCCAGGAGCATTGGGGGGAGTAGGATATTAAATAAATCCAAAACGCATTAAAAAAATCATACAATTAAAACACCGGTCTGTCACAAAAAGGCAAAACCATTTAAAAGCGCCAATTCTAAAATCGTATTCACTTTTTACGCATTGCCATTCGAGTTTTCTCCCCACTTTAAATAATTTCAGTAAATTAATGAAAATGCATCGCGTTTGTATAGGCAGAATTTTGATCACTTTGCAAAAAGGCTTGCGTATTAGGATGCACATGAGATAATTGTTTTGGTCCACTTCGATTAAGTGGTTTATATTATAGTTGCCATCTAGTGTGTTGTAGACTTTTTGACCGAGTGGAATTTCAGGTCATTTCACATTATATAGACACACCCTAAGGATATTTTTTTTATACTTGTATACGGAAATGTATTATATATATAGCAGATTTAATTATCTTCTTTTTCATCTTCTTTCTTATTGTAGACCTATGTGGTCTGTTCTACAGAGTGTTGCTCCTCCTGTGAGGTAGACTCCCAGCTGTCCTTCCATCTTTTAGGATGTCTTCATCGAGGACGAGTCCCATGAGACTGGTTATGCAAAGCAATATAGAGGAGTCTAGTGGTGTCCATTATTTTAACATGACCGTACAAGTCCCTTTTCTGCTGTCTGCTCCATCTTATAATATCTTCAACCTCACATATCTATTTTATAATGGTGTTCTTCACGCGATCTCTCAGTTTTGTTACCTGGTATCGTCCTCAGTGTCTTCATCTCGGAAGTCCTTAAAACTTGTTTGATCCTTACTGTGTTTGTCTTTAAATGATTAAATTATTCCGTTTCTTATAAAAATCTTTAATTTAGATATTAAAATTGTATACATTGATTAAGGTTACTTGTAACCGAAGCATGTCTGAGATCAGTGAAAATAAAAAGTGTTGTATTACAAAGTATAATTTTAATTTATTTAACTATAATACGTTTTCATTCGTATTAATTATTTATTTTCTTAAGACTTTCGAGAAACAATTTTCAAATATTTTATGATTTTTTTTCTAATTCAAATTGTTACAGGATAAATATCTACACATACATGTATGATAAAATTTTATAATTTCTGATATGTAATGAAATAAAATAATATTTTCATATGAATCACTTAATTTGTGGTGCAGCATTATTAAAAATATTTTTAAAACATTTTTACGTGTTTTAAAACAACTTAATTTTTATTAAACCAACCGGTTTCGCTCCTGTTGGAGTTTCGTCAGGTTATTTTGTAACCCTGATAAACCTCCGAGAAGAGCGAAATCGCTTGGTTTAATAAAATAAAGTCGTGCAAAAACAAGTAAAAAAAAACTAACTAACCATCACGCCGTCTTTCCGAAGGGGTAGGCAGAACTGCTAAACTTTTCTTTCCTGGCATACTCCTCTCGCTTCCTCAACATTCATACATAGTGTTATGCACGCTCGTCTTCCGTGATTCCTCACATGGCCGACATTCAATATTTGATTAATTTGATCGTGCCACGTTTTCCTCGGTCTTTCTATATTTCTAGTTCCATTTACATCGTTAACATTTAATTTATTGACCATTCTTTCTTCATTTATTCTTTCCATATGTCCAAACCACCTTAATGATCCTTTCATTATTTTGTTTATAACATCATTCGCACCGCATTTACTTCTTATGTTTTCATTCGACACTATCATACACAGAAAAAACAAGTAAAAAGTTCTTAAAACTTATTTTTTATAAATAATATGTTACACTTGCAAACATTTTAACCGTACGTGACGCATCGTGCATGAAACGCTGCGAATAAGTGAGTCCCCACCTATAAAGGTTTCCTTCAAAGGCCGCGGCTTCTTATCACTGAACCCACACACACTTTCATTCTCGCGGAGTCTTCCGTGAGAGCAGGTCGCGTGACGACGCGCGCTGCCTCGGTCTAGCACTTTCATATACGCACGAAATAATCATGCTCACTGAAATAATATTTTAAAGCCGTACCAAACCACGATTTAAATTTCTGTGTTTCTGTATTTATCAATCATGATCTATGAACTATCAATTATTATATAATCCACGCCCAATTTTTTAATTCATAACAAATGGCAAGAATAAATTGATTTCGTAAGATAAAGCGATTAAAGTGTTTCATTTTGTATCTCCTGACTAGCTTACCGTCACGCCGTCTCTCTGAAGGGGTGGGCAGAAATAATGTACTGCCACACTTTTCTCTAATGACATACAAATCTCGCTTCCTCAACATTTATACATCGTATCATGCACGCACGTCGATTTATCCGACATCTCACGTGGCCGACGTTCAATATTTGTACTTCCTATCTGAAATGAAAAGAATATCACTTTTAAACATGAAAATCTACATATATATTGTTTCTTGAAAAATGATACAAAATTTGTCTTTTTTTACATACTTTGTATATACAACACTCACTTTAAATTGTTTTAAATTAAATATATACGAGTAGATGTTATAAAGATTTATAAAATCTGTCAAAACTGATCATATTTGTAAACAATTTTATAATATAAATCTTTATAATATCACTGAGGATGGACCGGATTGTCCGAAACATGTCTGATAATTAATTTAAAAAAATTTAATTAGTTATGTATCATATATACAAAGTATATAAGAAAAAAAGACAAATAAAACATCTACAACACAAAGTATGGCGAACATAGAAAAAAATTATGTAAAACTCCATATTACATAAAGAAAACGCCTTGTTTTCTAGAAGTTTTATTATATTTTATGTGAATGACATATCACCTGTTGTCTCGATAGAATCGGCTCCTTGTTCTGTTTCACGATATCCTAAGTATTAGAGATTAACTTATTTCTGTACTTCTTACTCTAGCATCTTCATCATACGAATCACGGATATGCATATGAAAGACCCGATAAAAAAATAATATAATTAACTTTTTAGATGTAGGATAAACACAATTCGTTATATCATTTTTTGTTAGGCCTTTCTTCTGCATATCTGCGATTCGAATATTTTTTTCTGGAGACAATAATATCATTTACGACCCATCGTTAAATTTTCATAGGCCTACTTACTTACTCTTTTTAAGTATGCGTATCGATTTTTTTAACAAAAATTAGATTTTATTATTTTATTGATTTGTTCGTGTCACGTTAATTAGGCTCTTTTGTTTTATACTGCATTCAGACCATTGGCGTATGCCTTTTTCATTAATACCTGTGTATTATCTAATTAACTGTTTAATTTGGAACTCCGTTATGACATAATTATTTTTTTATTTATATTTTATGAATTTTCGCGATAGCAGTTACGAGAAACAAACACTATCGTAGGTTAAATTCATTTAATTAAATACAAACCCTTTACTATAGGAGTTCATCTTATCACTATAATATTGACTGTTTAATTTTTGAAAATTGTTATAATATAACAATTTATTGACAATTTCTATGAATTCTTCGCGACAGCTTGTAATAACAGTTGTTTGTAGCACCTGATGATGCCAACATTGGTTGGCGCAATAGCTGTCACGACAGTTTGTAATTTAAATAAATAGATTGCGATATTGCAACAGTGTTACAAATTAAACAGCTGTGGTGAATAATGGTAATGTTTTTGCCAAAACCAATAGATTATATTATAAATATATCTTCATCTATTATATTATATTATTTTTCAAATCACTTCTTAAAAACGCTTTGTTTACCTTGCGTTATACTCGTACTTCTACAATATATCGAAGTTTGACACTCTTTTCTAGAGAGATATTGAATTTTATTTAATTAAATGACAGTCTTTTACAAACTTTATTCATAATTTATAGGAAATGTTTAATATCTATGATACATTGGTAAAATATACTTTTTTTTTAGAAAAATATAAAAAAAAATCTTCTGCTAAGAGAAGGACTCACATTATATGCAAAAATGTAATTTTAATAAATATATTTTAGTTTAATTGAATTGAAATCAGACATCAACAATTTACTCACAGTAGGGTAATTGCTCGAATGCTGTCGAAATAAATACAAAAAATGGAAGAAAAAAAACCTAGGTTTATTTTATTATTTATTTTATAAAGGTAACAAATAGGGATCGTAAAACATTCATAAAAAACAATTAGAAAATTAAATGAGGCCAATTATTTATACAACAAACATAAATGATTAGAATAATCAAAAGTACAGACTTATGAATTGAAATCGAATTACAAACAAAATATTCAAAAGAGTAAAAAAATATATTCAAAGCATAGTAACATTACAGCTCGTACATTTGAAAATAATTGATATTTCTTAAATGAAGCTGTCACAAATCCTGCAGATTGTCGTGCTTTGAGCGTAGTTGGTGCGATAAGCAAGAAGTTTGAAAATTTGTCTCGCGGCGTGCATTGTGCGGCATATTGGTCTATGGGATCTCATTTTGAACACTTAAAAAAATCCTCAAGTTTCATGTTTAAATACAAGTAGGTAGATATGTATTTATTAAAATATTAATTGTCTTTCTTTAAAGTCTTTAAATATATATATTTTATGTATGAATAAACATTTAAACTAAATGCAGAAAACTATTCATTGCTTAATCATTACAGACTCAATATATAGGTCTTAAATGATTGTGGCTACTAGATATTGTAATATTTGATTTGAATTTCTAATAGAACACTATTTTGCATACAATATCATTAAAAGTATTCTATTTATCTTTGAACTATAGTACCTGCCAGTGCGCACTCGCATTAAAGCCCCCACAAAACCGTTTCAAAATTCCGATTTAAAAATGCCATTGTTCAAACAAACACAAATAGATATTGGCGTTTCAAACATCGAATGCAGTGCTTAACTGCGGTAGGCACCAACCGGTTTGAAAATCGAATTTCGAACATAAAATTTGCATTTCATTTTGCGTGCCGGCTAGCAAGTGATAAATCTATATGAAACCATTTTAATTTAACCCTGAATACAATGCCTGACATCTGTCTTAAACTGGTGTAACTTTTTAAATTGGTTAGTTAAAATAATCACCGACAATATGCTATTTAATTAAATCGTGATAGAACACTATTTAAAAAGCTTCGCAGAGAGCTATTCAATAACGATTATAGATAAATAAAAATATTAAATTTAGCCAATTTTCTTGCAAACAAATAAACCATCACGCCGTTTCTCTGAAAGTGTAGGCATAGATTTTGGATCACTACATCACTCTAGACACACACACACACACACACACACACACACACACACGCACACACACACACACACACACACACACACATCTCTAGATTCTTCCACATTCATGCACCGAGTCATACACGCACGTGAATTCTTCCCACTTTTAACATTTGATTAATCTGTTCATGCCATGTTTTCTTCGGTCTTTTTTGACTACGCAATCAATCTTCTCTTCCAATCAATCTCCTTCCTGAAATCAGCATTTGAAATTCTATAGTATTTTGTTCTAGTACACATATGTTCTATAGAGTATATACTCGTATCTAGTACGCACAAAGCAAGGGGAGCTTTCGCGATGCTTCGCCCTGTATGGCGTTTCAAGCTCCAAATCTTCTGAAGTAGCGTTAAAAGTGTACTGCTGTACGGATGTGAGACTTGGAAATTTACCGCGGACGTTATTGGAAATTAATTTATCGTGTCCGCAACGCAGACATAAGGAAAACCTGCGAAATAGAGGATATCGTTCAGTGGAGTAGATCCAGAAGAAGATACTGGAGGGACCATGTAGCCCGAATGAATGGTGACAGACTCGCGTATACAGCCGCCTATGAAATCCCTTCCGGACACCGACCACCTGGAAGACCGCCTAAGAGATGGAGGGACAGCTGGATCTCATCATCCGACGAGATATGATTTCTGTGTCACAGATCGTCAGATCTATCAAAAGAAGAAGAAGAAGAAGTTATTGGAAAACTTCAGGTGTTTATAAATAGGTGCCTTCGCTCAATATTCAAGATCTATTGGCCCCAAACAGTGTCTGATTATGAATATGAAATTAGAGGATATCAATCAATACCTTACCAAAATTACTATTAACAAATTTTTTCCAAAAGTGGACTTATTCCATTTTCAAAATAATGGCTCATGTGTAAAAAATAATCAATACAATCGCGTCAATTTAATAACTTACAAAATAAAATATTTGATTTACTCCCATTACTCGTATTCCACACCTTCACAAAGCGAGTCATAAATTAGACCACAGATGTTAAGCAATTATTTAAAGTGTCGGTTTCTATAATCAGTAGTTAGTAAAGTTTTTATGAATATATTTATTTTGTTAATATTGGACAACTTATTAAATTCCATTTTAAATATTAGAACTGTTGGGGGTTGAGGGCTGTTTGTTTATTTTTTGGTTCATAGATGTGGAAGTTTTTGGCTAATAAAACGCCACGCAAGCAGTGCATGTTACCTGTTATGACCTATGGATCCGAGACATGGACGTTAACTAAAAAAGTAAAGCACAAAATTAAAGTTTCACAAAAGCCCAAGGAAAGATCCATGTTGAATGTCTCGTTCAGAGACCATATATCCAGCGTGGAGATTAGAAGATGCACCAGGGTCATCGATGTAGGGATACGCATTGCTATGATGAAGTGGCGATGGGCTCGACATGTGTGCCAATGGGATGATGGACGATAGAGCCAGAGGGTTGCTGAATGGAAGTCAATGTTAGGCTGGAGGAGTGTCGGGAGAAAGCCTACCAATTGGAGCGAAGATATTGTGAAGGGCCAGCAGTGAATGGAGACAAGCTGACGAAGAATATATAAAATATGAAACTTATCATATATCAAATATGAACTACTGCATATTGTTTCTTGAAGAATGATGTAAAACTCCATATTAAATAATTATTATTATATAATTGAAAACGTCTGTCTTCTAGGAGTTTTATTTTATTTTTTATGGAATGACATGTTTCGCCCTTCTAAGACATTTGATAATGCCTTAGAATGTCGAATCATGCTATTCCATAAAAAAAAACTTAATAAAACCTTTAGAAGACAGACGTTTTCATTTATATTAGTTATGAATTACTGTACCAGATCATAGAGGGCAAAATATAAGGTGGTCGAGTAGGCGAATCTCCTGAATAGCATAAAGGAATGAACGGGCTTAAACCATTTTTATTATATCCTCAATTTATCATATCCTTCTTATTTTGGTGTTCCTCAAACAATCTTTTAGTGTCTTGCCTGATATGATCCTCAGTGTCTTAATCTCGTCCTCAAAACTTCTTGGGTATTGTCCACAATGGTTTTTTATTGGTGATATAACAAATTCTAATACCAATAATCCTAATGATTTTTTTCAAGTCACTGATAAAATATATGTAAAAAAATATTCTTTTATAATATGCATTTGATTTGATTCGATAATTTATGGTTTTAATCGGTTAAGAAAGCTAAAATTCAAGTGGAATAAATCTCAATACATATTATAAGGAAATTTTTATTATTTTTATTTTTATTTCCATTAAACAATGAATATCTTCCAAGAAACGTACTTATCATTAATCATTAATATCACTTCCATAAAATAACTTATGTCGCTTTTATAAAAAAAAAATTTCTTCATAATATTACATATCGGACACGTAAGAGTGGTGTAGGAATAATCGACGTACACGATGTATGAATATTGAGGAAATGTCAAGAAAGTAAACTAACTAACTAACCATCACGACGTCTCTCCGAAGGGGTAGGCAGAAAAAATTAACTGCAAAACTTTATTTTCCTGACATATTTCATGTCATCTACGCGCGTCGATTTCTCTGACTCATCACGTGGCCGACATTCAATATTTGATTTATTTGATCGTGCCACGTTTTCCTCTGTCTTCCTCTATTTCTGATTCCATTTACATCGTAAACATATAATTTTTTCACAATCTTTATTCATTCATTCTTTCAATATGTCCAAACCATCTTAATGATCCATTCAATATTTTTTTCATAACACCACCATTCACACCGCATTCATTTCCTATATTTTCATTCGACACTCTATCATACACAGAGTATCCGCACATTCGTCTAAGAGATCTCATTTATACTGCATTTATTATACTTTCATACTTCTTATGCCAGTTCCATGCTTCGCTTACATACATAAGGGTCGGTAGAAGAACACCATTGTGCACTGCCATCCTAGCTTTTTTGGTTAAGTTTTTGTTTGCGATGACAACTTAAAATGCACCATTCACTTTGTTGCCTGCCTCAACCCTTCTTTCAATATATCTCTCCACTCGCCCATATTTTTTAAACATACTACCCAAATACACGATTTTTAAGAAAGTATGTTTGAATATAACAATGTCCGGTCCATTCTTTCTGCCTACCCCTTTAGAGGCACGGAGATTTTTAGTTAGTAGTAAATAATGAGATCAGTTTAAAAAAATGTATACAAAATTGAAACAATAAAAAATTAAAACACATGGATCAGATTTGAAGAGTTTTATTTTTTGAATAGGTAAATTTAGAATTATTTTTATACAAAGCTGAAGGGAAGATGGGTTCAGAAGAAGAAGAGAAGAATGAAGACTAGGGGTAGTACAATCGTTGATCAGGTATCGCTGAGCGTGAGTCTCACCACCCTCCGTGCGCGGCCCAAGCGGGGCCGGCCCATGCGCGCGGGGCCCACGCCCCCCAGTTGTTGGCTACCACTCCGGGGGCGACGAGTCCAGCGCTGCGGACTAATCCGGAGCCCCACACTCCAGGAGCGCCCCAGGCGGACACGGGGGAGGCCCAGGCAGTACGCCCGGCCCAATCTTGGCTCTCCAAGAGACCTTCTCCTCTCCACTGACCATCATTGTGTCCAAGGACGGTGATTCCTGCGGACACCGTGGCGGCGAGGCACATGAAGAGAGCGAAGAACTGTAAACAAATAAAATGTTTGTAAATTATTACATTATTATTTTTATTAAAATTATCATTTTGTTGAGTTTTAGACGTGGTTCAATACAATAACATAATAAATATTCTAATACAATAACATTGAAAGCATGAATTAAGAAATAAAGTTTATGTAAACGGAACCTAAAAAGAGGAAGACCGAGAAAAACGTGGCACTGTCAAATCAATCAAATATATTATTATTATTATAATTTTGTTGAAAAAACTCCTTACATCATTACGGCGCGAGCCAAATCGATGTAAAGGGTGAAAAAAAAAGAATATCAAAGCCATTATTTCCAGTTATTTCCTTGCTGGCCTTATCGTAAGGGTATTCACGAATTCGCCATAATTGCATCCAAAGAGGTCTATCTCTTTTGCAACCTCATTTAACCCTTAACGTACCGTGTTCAAAACAAAACGCTCGCTCCCATGTGGTAAATTCAGTTTACCGCTAACTTTATCTAAATATCAAGCATATGACTCGATGAATCAAAATTTAATTTATGTCATCTTGTAGGGAATTTCATTAGGAATAGATCGATATCTATAACATACTCGTACATGGATTATTTGAAAAACATATCATTATTAATTTTTTCTGGAACCATGCGATTTCTGATATGGAATGCGTCACAGCATACGAGCAACTGGACACCAAGTATAAACTTGTCTCGCGGCCCGCGGCCGGCGGGGCGAGACTTTACGAGATTTTACGTATGATAAAGGCACTTAGGCAAAATGTATAGTACGTTCAAGACAACGAGTACGTATTAATATTTGTCCCTTTTGGTAAAGTGTTAATATTTTCACAGTTCTGATATTATTAAGTTGCGTGCTGCGTTTCCGTCCACAGTCGGTATTATTACGTACCTATGAAAAGGCCAAAGATATAATTTATAATACGTTCAAAACAGCGAGTAAGTATTTGTCACTTTTGATAAAGTTGTAAATATTAGCAAAACAAATTCTACCTTAACACGAATGAAGGTGAGGGCAGTCTTAGATAATATTTTTTTTTGGGATGAAGGAAGTAATTTTTTGCTTTTTTTTTATTACGAAATATTGAGAACACTTTAATGGAGGATTACAATTTTTTTTATAATATTAGGGTCCATAGGTTTTAAGAAATTCAACTTTAAATTGGCAGTGGAAACTCAATTGACCACATGGCAACGCGACGGTTAAAAGACGTATCGCTTTCAATAAAGAGAACTTCGAAGGGCCTCTCTGCGGCAATTTGGGGTATAAAATAATATATGCCCCCTTGCTCTGCTATAACTATGGGGAACGTATAGATTTAGTTCTCTCAGCATTTCTGGATTATAAATACCTCCTGATAGAAGTTTAAAAAATATATATATTATATAAAAGCGATCGTGCAAGGAGTCGGAGAAATCGACGTGGTTTGGAAAAAACTGTGTTGCGTTCCATTACTTTTGCCTACCTCTCGGCAAGACGACACGATGTTTATTTTAATTAATTTTTATTGTAGAAATTTGAAATTATCATTGTTTTATTATTTTGTTAAATAGCTCTCATATCATTATAGCGTGTGCTTAATCAATGTAAAGGATATAGCTATTATAAAGATTCTCATGACATGTGATAGTTAGCTAATATATCGTATTTTTATTATCACGTGAATTATACACCAGACCAAAGATAATGTCACAATCACACTGCCATTATCGGGAATCAAACTCGTGTACATAACTGTCTTCTTCTTCCTCTTCCCTTTATGTAGACTCAGGAGTCTGTTATTTCAGGCGGGTCCTCTTGAGATGCTGAACTCCAGCTTTCTCTCCACCGTTTCGGGGGTCTTCCTGGTCGGCGTTGTCCGTTTGGCGTTCCATGGAGAGCTTTGTGTGGTATTCTATTTGAGCTCATCCTTTCTACGTGTTCATGCCAGTATCGCCGTCTTTGACATCCCCATCTGACCACATCTACCACATAACTGTAATATATTGAAATGGACACAGGTTCTGTTAAGAGCCAATTTGCAATGGTACCTTTTGTATTCCATATTAAAAATGTATAATACCAAGCACTGTCGATCACTATAAAGTTTAATACATTATTATATATTTTGAAATGGTTATGAAATTGCATTTATAATTATAATGTTTTATATAACTCAGTACATAATAAACTTAAACGGTAGTTTAAAATAACATTGAATTAATTGCTTCGAATACTTCAAGATTTAGGTCAGAGAGAAATGGCAATTGTGTTATGTATGAAAATGCATAGCGATCTCGACAATCAACAGTATTTGTATGCAACTATCAGCAGTATTGCGTCATTCGTTAAGCCATATTGCCTCAAAGAAAGTCGATCTTATTCGTCGTGGATCAGGGGCAAACGACAATTAAACATGTAGTTAAATGTGCCTCTTTAACGTTCCGCCAATACTAAATAACTTGTAGATTTCAGTAGCGGAAGCAAAAGCACTAAAATGGATAATCGAATTATCATGTTTCAATGATCAATAAATATTATATTCAACAAAAATAAGGCTTTAACATTGTACCAATCCATTATTAATTAGGCAAAAAATTGTAACACTGTTGATATATACTTTATTTGAATGAATACAGCTGCTACTTTTTTATATAATTTGTATACCGCACTCACATTTATTAGAAAAAGTAAATAAAAATTAAATATCACACATGTTTCGGACTAACCAGCCCTTCATTAGTGATATTATATAAATATTTAAAACATTATAAAAATTTTTACAAATATGGTCAGTGTTGACAGATGTGTGTTGTATAGAAAGTGTATATAATTTGTTTTTTTTTTTAATGTATACAAATACTTGTAGACAAATACTGGATATTAACCCATTGCGGGTTTATCATTTTTTTAAGATTAATTGTATCTCAATAAAGATGGAGATGTTATTTTTTTTTTGGAAACAGAATATGGTAGTCGAGGCGTTTACAGGACTTATGACCTGTCATTAGGTGGGTTAAGCGATCACTTTATGTCAACAACATTCCTCATTCCGCCCTTCTTACGACTACCACGTCTGACAAATTTTTAGAACTTGTATATATACTACTATTTTTAAATAACTTCACATTTTTAGGTCAATCTACACTAGCGCCATCTATTAAGATTATTTGTAAAGTATATATAAAAAAATAAACATTAAACATCCACAACACAAAGCTATGGCGAACATAAAAGAAATATAACTGCACTTTCTAATACAACACTTTATTTAGCTTATAACATAACCTCTTTCAATATTCAATATTTTTTAAGGGTTTAAAGGTTAAAATGTTGTACATAACCAAAACATGTCTGTGATAAGTGAAATAAAGTGTTGTAATATTAAATGCATTTATATTTATTCGAATACGAATTCACACACCAAGTGAAGGCAAATATAGAATAAATGTCCACTTTATTTTTTTTTTCAAAATTTCTGCATAGACGAAAGACATCTGCGTCCCGAAACATGTTTGTGACAAGTGTAAAAAAAGTTTTGTGAAAATAACATGTTTTCAAAAATTTATTAAAATATAAAAAAAATGATTATTTTTTAATTGCATTTTTTTTTTAGTATCGACATTTATTGGGCTTATCATTCTTCACCAGAAGATGGCAAAGAGCTGTCGAAACCAGTACTTGAAGAACAAGTGAAGTAAAACTTTAAAAAAATTCCATTGTTTTGGCCGAAACACTATGATATTTTAACATTTTATAACTGTTAATGTAAAAACTTTGTTTTATATCACAATTGTATTTATTTAACGACAGCTGTTTCATCAACCAATGTTGACATCATCAGGTGTTACAAAAATACATGAAAAAAAAAAATAATTGATATATTTTTGTAACACCTGATGATGTCAACATTGGTTGATGAAACAGCTGTCGTAAAATAAATACAATTGTAATATAAAACAAAGTTTTTGCATTAACAGTTATAAAAAAAAATCGTTACCATTTGTAATATTATTTAATTAATGGATATCCTAAGAGGATCAAAAATACATAAAAATATATAAACGGAATTTTTTTTAGTTAACGGATAATAAAATAATCGATAGAATGAATGATCACTTTGGTGGTTTGAACATATGGAAAGAATGGATGAGAGAAGAAATTTCATGGAAAACATGATATGACCAAATTAATCAATTACTAAAGGCGCCCATATGATGTATGAATATAGGGAAATCTCGAGAAGAAAGTAATGACATATCACTATAGTGGACCATTCATTCTTCCTACCCCCGCAGAGAAACAGTAAAATAATAAAAAAAAACATTTAGATGTTTGTATGGTGCAAAAAAATCGCAAATAATGTACAAGTATACTTCAATGATGTGAATAAAATGTACTAAAAATCTAGGAAAACATTGAATGGCCATATCAATCATTTGACGATGTATTTGAATGAAACGCTTTGTGAATGTTATGGATAATAGATCAGTACAAGAGTATCTTTGAAGCATGATGGTGTTAGTTAGTATTTGTATACTTTCGTATGAACTTAATTTGGAATGTGGCACTACAAAAATTAGAACATTTGTGTACTTTGTTTTAATACCACTTTGTTTTATTGAACCAACCGGTTTCGCTCATGCCGGAGATTCGTCAGGGTAACAAAAACAAACTGATCAGATTGTTTTGAAAAAAAAACACAAATCGGTTTGTTTTTGTAATCCTGACGAAGCTCCGGTGAGAGCGAAACTAATTATTTCGATAAAACGGTGTAAAAAAACTATACAAGTGTTTTCAAATAATTTGAAATATTTCTACTAGTTTTCGATACACTAAAAACACATTTAAATGCTAATTTTGAAATAGTTTATACGTTTGAAAAATCTGTCTTTAATATGATATGTTAAATTAAAGTGAAAGAAAAATATAAATGTGAGTAGGTACTTACGAATCCGTTCATTTTGATTGAGGTAAGTTTGTCTTTTCTAAGAAGAAAACTGCTTGTGTTGTTTTTCCGAACAGTCAAAGCTTTATATATGACCTGGACTTGAGGAGGGGCGAAGGACCTTTTCTGAAATTCGCATAAAATCAGGACTCCGCGTCAAAATGACTAAAAATCAATCTTATCAGCTACAGTATAAAGCTCAATTCATTATTATAACACCCCGTTTTTACATATTGCCACATTTATTAGGTCTCCATTTAAAATCAACTGTAGTAAGCATTGTAGATGACATTATTGTTTAGTATTAATTTTGATAGCTAGTAAAAAATTTTGCGAACTAGTAAAAAGGTCAAATGTTTTCATCACTATTTTTTATTATTTTTACTTTTTTGTATACAACAGGTCGCTTGAACCCAATTACTGTACACAATTTGTTTTTGGCTGATATATTGATTCTCGTGACATGTAATAGGTAGCTAATCTATCGACATTTTACTGTCACGAGAATTCTATACCAGACCAAAGACAATGTGACAATCACACTGCCTGAACCTTCGGTATGGCAGTCAGAGCTCTTACCACTCTGCTGCGAAGGTCGCCATAATAATATTACGTGTGAAAATTTTAAGGTTAGTAGAATCATTTATTTAGGATATTATGTAATATATACTGTACTATATGTATATATTTGTACATTTCAAAGTAGAATAAATGCAGTAGAAATGAGATCTCATAGACGAATGTATAGATACGATGTGTATGAGAGAGTGTCGAATGAAAATATAAGAAGTGAATGCGGAGCGAATGATGGTGTTATGAACAAAATAATGAAAAGATCATTAACATGGTTTGGACATATGGAAAGAATGAATGAAGAAAGAATGGTAAAAAAATTATATGTTAACGATGTAAATGGAACCAGAAATAGAGGAAGACCGAGAAAAACGTGGCACAATCAAATAAATCAATTATTGAATGTCGGCCATGTGAGGAGTCGGAGAAATCGACGTGCGTGCATGGCACGATGTATGTATGTTGAGGAAGCGAAAGAAATATGTCAGGAAAGAAAAGTGTGGCAGTCCATTCTTTCTGCCTACCCCTTCGGGTAGACGGCGTGATGGTTAGTTTGTTAGTTAGTTGTAATTCACTATATACTATGTATATATTTGTATGAAACCGGTTAAAACGACGTTCAAACAAAATTGTACGAATAATATTAGTTAGTACCAGTTCAGTTTATTTTGTAATTCTGACGAAGCTCCGGCGGAAGCGAAACCGGTTGGTTTTAACAAAAAATTAAAGTTGTGTAAAGGTGAGTTAATACATATATTCTTTGAATAATATTATTATAACCATAATTAATACGAATGAAAAATCAAAACATTTGATAATGCCTTAGAAGGGCGAAACATGTCATTCCCATAAAATATAATTAAACTTCTAGAAAACTGTCGTTTTCATTCGTATTAATGATTTAATATGTAGTTTTACATCATTGTTCAAGAAAAAATAAATTAATATAACCACCAATATTTTCTTTCAATTACTATTAACTCTCTGACTGTTACGACTGACTTTAGTCAGAATAATAAGTCGTATTATCAGGACCTCGAGTGTGTGTTTATTGATTCTTTCATATTCTAGGAAGATACTGATATCATAAATTATTGCTATAATGAATTAGTTTGTTAGAAAATACAGTTTTAAAAGTGATATTTCTTTCAATATGCGTCGATGAAGAATGTGCCGTGTAGCAATGCCAGAGTAACGTTTAGTGGTCTAAGGATTCAGACTTTAGATATTTATCTTGCGCTCCGCTCGTGATGAGCGTAGAATTTTTTTACGGTTATGACGGAAGCCAACGATATGTACGCTGAGTTGGAACACATAGTTCAAAAAGGCCTACGAGCTGCTGCCTCCTTACGAATGTTCCTAAAGTCCAAGCTTCTTTCTAAAACACAAAGCTACGTATCTATAACACCACCATCAAGCCAGTGATGACATATGGTTCTAAGTCATGGACAATGTCTAAAAAATCTACTAGTTTGTGGATAAAATACTTAGAATTATCCTGGGACCCAGACCCGGTGTTGCAGCGGGATCTTGGAGGCATAGAACCAACCAAGAGATCCGTACGATGACCTAGCAGCCGGGCTTGGGCCGATGGATTGGGCACGTATGCCGAGCCGAAGAGACCAGAGCAATCAAGACCCTGTACGCGTCTAGACCGACTGGAGTAAGACCTCTAGGAAGGTCTAGACAGCGCCTAATGGACAATGTTCTGGGTGATCTGGCTAGGTTGGGCGAATCGGACTGCTGGGAGCAATGTATTTTGGGGCTGGATCGAGGAGCTTGGCGAAAAATCATCAAGGAGGTTAAAATTCTTCGAGTTTTATGGCCATAGGAAGTAAGTTAGTACATATTTAAAAAAACAATGCCGTTTTTTATGATGATAATATTGTCAATTAATTTATCAATTTCAACAAAGTTCATACAATATACATCATCGTTTTCAACTGCTTGTAGCCGTCCACTCCTGAACGTACACTTCCTCCTTCTATTTCCATGTCTGTCAATCCTGGGCAACACGCATCCATGTCGTTACGCCCGTCTCTCTAATGTCATCCCTTAACTGAAGGGCTTGTGTGTCCGAAACATATTTGGTATTTAGTTTTGAGTTTTAATTTTTTTTTAAAGTCATTGTTGTATACTAAGTATAAAAAAAAGAAAAATATTAAAAATAGAATTTTGTATATTTTTTTAATATAGAATCAAATTTCGTGTATAGGATAAAAAATAACTATACGATTAATCGATACCTCAAGTATCTTCACAATTAGCTGAAGCATGCGGAATAGAGTCCCACTCTTCATGTGGTTGGCTATTTTGAAGTGTTTAAAAAATACGTGTTATAATATTTATTTTTTATCCTTGCCAGGGGATGGCGAACCTTTTTGAGCCTGAGTGCCAAAATATATACTTTTTCAATATAGGTAATATAAATGCATCAAATGTTTGTGTAACTTCAGATTTTTAATATAAACAAAGCATTAATATATCCAAAAAATATAATAAAGTACGTATTAATAGCAAACAAAATTAATAATAAAAAATGGACTTAATAGTTCCCTCAAAACTTCATTATTAGTGAGATTTTTGCTGTTGGATGCTAGATGCCAAAATTGTTCATAGCTGTTAGCTTTTAATAGAATACAAGCAGTAGTATTTTCGTCTGTTAGTCTACTTCTTATGTCAGATTTAATTAAGTTCATTGAAGAAAATAATGATTCACATTAATAAGTCGACGACAAAATTCTTAAAATGCCTTTTTCCATTTTTTTAAGACAAGAGAAAGTTTCCGGGATGGATTGCCAAGTTGTAAGTACTTCATTTTCGACATTCTTCTGGACTGGAATATCTTGAATTTTTTTGAATTTTTTTACTATTTCTAAAACATTTTTGAATTTTTTGTCTAATCACATTTATTTTTTCCTCTTCATTCACGTGCCATGCAAAATCGTCTTGTGTGCCATAGGTTAGCCATCCCCTACCTATGTGGTCTATTTTCCAAAGGATTGTTCCTGCTGTGAGGTGGATTTCCAGATTTCCTTCCATATTTAATGAGGTTTTTCCACTAGGATGAGTTCCGTGGGGTTACATTTGTAATGCAGAGTATGGTGGGGTCCATTCTTTGGGCACAGCCATACCAGTCCCACTTTCGCTGTCTACTCTAGCTTAAAATACACTCAGC
Organism: Lepidostoma basale; assembly: GCA_022606425.2. Lineage (NCBI taxonomy): Eukaryota > Metazoa > Arthropoda > Insecta > Trichoptera > Lepidostomatidae > Lepidostoma > Lepidostoma basale. The sequence goes on from JAHDVF020000763.1 coordinate 2,360,476, forward strand.
TCCACACATCTCTCATATTTTGGTGTTCCTCTGATATCTTTGGTCTGATATTTCAATAATTTTAATTATTTAATTTAAAAATAATTTTCTTGCGTAGTGGCTCCGTTTTAATAGTGCTCCAATTAAAAACTTGTTTTAGTCTTACTAGGAAGCAAACAAAAGAGATTTATCACATAAAGAATACGAGTATATCCTGTGTGGTTGTACAATAATTCTACTTTTAATAATGTAAAGAAAACAAACAAGTTTTTTTGGTAGCAACATATAGCTTTATTATTAAACAACATTCTTTATATCCTTTGACAAAGGCGTCAGATTTGGTTGGTTTAATTTAACCGCATGCTACCGGTATATGTACTGGTTTATTTAAATCGGTGATTCCCAAAGTGGTCCATATAGACCCCCATGGGTCTAAGACAACTTGCAAGGGCTCTACGACAATTGTTAAAAAAAAATTGGGTCCATGAGATGTAAATGGGGGTCCACGAGATGGTTCAACTAAATTGAAGCCGACTATTGACGATTTTTTTTAGCTCATTCGGCAAAGATCGGACATTTGATTTTCCCAAACGTTTGGACCGGCAAATTTTCCCCAAATAAGCTAAAAAAAAGTCGACAACGTATTCCGGCTTTTTTGTTTCGGATTTTTTTTTTACTTGAAAAAAAAATGGATTTTAGGAAAGCAGGGGGTCTACACAAAAAACAAATCAGCAAGGGGTCTACGAGACAAAAAAAGTTTGGGAACCTCTGATTTCAATCATATAAAATATAACTCGATTTTAATTATTTGTGATACTTTAACCTTTTGAAATGTCATTGATTATTTTAATTTGCGCATACTTACGACTAAATATATTACTATAAATAATAATGAATATTAATTAAATAAATACACACTTTTAGTATTTGTATGTACACCACTTTATTTGGTAACACCAAGCGGTTTCGCTCCCGCCGGAACTTCGTCAGGGTGAGAGACTCCCATCCTGACGAAGCTCCGGCGAGAAATTTTAACCTTGTGCTGAATCATTATGCATGTTAGTAACGTGAATATTTGATAATGCCTTAGGCAGGCGAAACACATCATTCACATAAAATTAAATTAAACGCCTAGAAAACAGACGTTTTCATTCATATTCATTAGTACAATTGAATCTGATAGAATTTTCTTTAGAATAAAAACATGTTTGTTAATTTCAATGTTTGAATGTAAAATAGTCCATTGTTTTGGCCGAAACACTATAATACTTCAACATAATAAACTGTAAAATCTAAAAATTTGGTTTATGTATCACAATTAATATTTTTTTTATTTTTCGCGACGGCTGTTTCGTCAACCTATGTTGACATTATCAGGTGTTATAATAATCTATCAAATGTTAAAATGAAATTTTCGTGATTTTTAGAACTTTACTGGTTTTTCGTAGGCCTTTAGGAGGTTACATTACAAAAACGGCGCTTTATAATTTGGCTAATTATTACTGCTATTAATATAATCATTACGCCATTTCCCAGGAATAGTCAGCACTAAACATGATGCGAGAATCCTCTATATTCGTATAGCGATATGAGGATGATGATGATATGTATAGCGCCATTTTTGTGAGAGATTCACTTCAAGGGCGCTCATCGTCCGGAAAGCTTATCTTAAAAAGAAACATTTTAAGAGAGCTTCTAAACACTCCATCGTCGTCTTGATTGCGGATATTGTAGGGCAGCCTGTTCCACGCCACCGGTCACGCGATGCCAAAAGCGTGATCCGCGAAGTTTAAAGCTCCTTAGCGCCGCGGGACAAGAAGTTTGTGTGTTGCTTCTTCCTTCGAGGATCGTAGAGTTGACTGCCGAGGGTTCAGATCGATTAGCTTGCAAAGTTCTGTGAGATAGTGGGGTGCTTGTCCATGTAAGGCTTTATGAACAAGTAGACATAGTTTATATTCGATTCGTTCAGGTAACCTTAACCACTGAAGTAGATAAAGCATTGAGGTTATATGTGTGAATTTTGATGCACCAAAAATTAATCGTGCTGCAGCATTCATTATGGATTGCAGTCTATCCAGTTGCTTCTTGGGTTGTCCGGCATATAGTGAGTTACAGAAGTCGACAATTTATAAGAATTTATAGGAATTTACAAGAGATCCGTACGATGAACCAGCAGCCCCTTATAACGAGCACCGTGGGAGCCGGTCGCCTAGCATGGATTGGGCATGTATGCCGAGCCGAAGAGATCAGAGCAATCAAGACCCTGTGCGCGTCTAGAACGACTGGAGTAAGATCTCTAGGAAGGCCTAGACAGCGCCTAATAGACAATATTCTTGCTGATCAGGCTAGGTTGAGTGAATCGGGCTGCTGGGAGCGAAAGGTGCAGGATTGAGGAGCTTGGCGAAAAATCATCAAGGAGGCTAAAACTCTTTAAGAGTTGCATGGCCATAGGAAGTAAGTAACAGCTATTAATTTTTCAAAAATTACAATTCTTTTAAACATTTAACAAAGCAGATAGCGTAATTGCCCACACTCTTCTCTTCTGATGTGTGTATTAAGGATTTTTTTTTTATAAACTTGGCGTTAAAACAACTTTACAAATACTTACAAATATATCCAATAAGCGAATTGTAATGCATAGGGGCAAGAGGGTGCCTCTACGTGTGGTGTTACTATAACATCCGACGCCCTTGGAAACAATATAAAATAGGCCAAACCTTTTACCACAATTGCTAGAGGAATAAAAGAAATAGCCTACTTTTAGCACCACCTAAGCGATATATGGAGCTTTCTTGCCATTGCCATTGATGGGAAAAAGAAGATGAAATAATTTGAAAATTGGTGTATTTTTTAAATATTTATTTACATTAAAATAATGTATGTATTATTATATTTTATATATACATATATAGGTATATGGTTTTCACAGTTTATCTCGGATATTGGATGATTCGGTCAAGGGTTTAGGAATTATACAATCCACGTTGATACAAGAGTTGCATAAGTAGATTTGAGGATTGAATAATATTATACAGATGATCCCAACCAATCAGTCGTTTAATCGGTCTATGTCTGTATTTGGTAGCAAATTACCAGGCGTGGGTGTTCCTGATGCCTTCAGCAGCCTTGGTGATGAGGTGGGCGGCCTTGGCATGGGCGACCTCGGGGGTGTCCACCACGCGTCCGTCCAGACCGATGGGAGCTCCGGCGGCCCAGCCTCCGGTCCAGCCGTTGGAGATCAGTCCAGAGCGGGCCACCAATCCGGAGTTGAGCAGACCGACAGAGGGGGTCAGCAGACCGTTGGTGGTGATAACTCCAGCGGAAGGAGCGATCAAACCGCCGTTGATGACTCCAGCAGAACGGGCGATGAGTCCAGATGTGACGATTCCATTGTTGATGAGTCCGTTGGAGGAAGCAATCAGACCACCGTTGATGATTCCAGAACGGGCTACGAGTCCAGCGTTGATAACTCCAGCGTTATTGGCGAGCAGACCACCGTTGATGATTCCAGAACGGCCGAGGACTCCGGTGTTGATAACTCCAGCGTTAGTGGCGAGCAGACCACCGTTGGAAGAGATAAGTCCAGAACGGCCGAGGATTCCAGTGTTGATGACTCCAGCGTTAGCGGCAAGTAGACCGGCGTTGGAGGCGATGAGTCCAGCGGTGGGGGCGATGAGTCCAGAGCGAGCGATGACTCCGGAGTTGATGAGACCGGCGCCGGCGATGACGGGGCGGCTGGCCCAGTCTTGGCTCTCCAGGAGACCCTCTCCCCTCCATTGGCCATCATCCTCGGCCAAGAGGACACTTCCGGAAGCCAGAGCTCCCAAGCACAGGAAAGTTGCTACGAACTAAAAAATAAACATGTTTTATGGGTATGTATAATAGAAACGTTTTTCTAATATTGTATCTCAGAAACGAATAAATACAAAATATTAAACAATTGCATGACACGTTGTATGAATATTGAGGAAGCAGAAGTGTGTCAGGAAAGAAAAGTATGCAGTCTATTCGTTATTCCTACCCCTTCGGGGAGACGGCGTGATGGTTATAGAATACAATTATACAAAAATGTCGAACTCCAAATAAATTGGTTTGCATATCCCAATTGCATTGCTAAGGCAGATTGCAAGAAAGGGACAACAGACAGTATATTTAAACTAATAAAAAAAACTCAGATTTACACAGTCACTGGACTAGAAACTGTCATAGATATCTCTTACCAAAAGCACGGACAAAACAGGACAATCTGGAATATTGTATAACGGACTGAAACTCTACAACGACCTACCATTAAAACTAAAAAAACTTACCTAAAAATAACTTTTAAATAAGCCTCAATAATAGATAGATGTAAATATCATTGATTTTATAACCCAATCGGGTTTTTCTAATTAATAAAAAAACTTTAAGAAAACACCTTCTTCATGTCGACTTCCGTAAGTTTTAGTAGCATCTATTTCTTGCCACAACACGCGTAGCTAACACAGTGAAAGCCACATAATAATTTTAAGTGGGTGCTTCGCTTAACACTTAATAACGGTGACAAATGAGTTTATTTCAACATCATGAGCTATGCAAGCCTATGTATATCTTTGAACGTCTAACTACTCCTCCGTTTTATGGTAAATTTACACATGCTGGATACGGAATAACAACAAAGGCGTAAGTAAAAGGATACGTTCCTCTCAGGGAAAACTGGTTCAATCATTTGAATGGAGATTTAGATCCGGCATTGAGGACAGAGCACTTAACAAAGGTTATGTAACAATGAATATAAATTGCATCATTTATTTGACATAAGTTATAACTACTAATTATACCCTTTTAAATCGACTCCGAAAATGACCAATGAAAACGTCATAAAATGACCACCTAATTTTTCTAGCCTATAAAAAATTAATTATTTTATTTATTAAATTAAAACCACACAGTAAATTTTATTTTTGTTTGTTTGGACACGTGGAAAAAAATAATGGTAGTGAAATTATCTGTTTATTTATCAAATCAATCAAACCAAATAAATAAAAAAAAAATCTAATTTAGCTAAAATGGTTTGGACACACGGAAAAAAATAATTAAGAAAAAATGGTGAAGAGTGAATATGAGAACTAAAAATAAAGAAAGACCGAAGAAAATGTGATATAATAAAAAAAATCTAATATTTATTGTCGGTCTCATGAGGAGTGGAAGAAGTTGACGTGCGTGCATGACACGATCTATGTATGCTGAGGAAGAGACAGAAGTGTGTTTGGAAAGAACAGTGTGGCGGTCTATTTCCAAGAAAAAATGGTAAAGAGAGAATATGAGAACTAGAAATAAAGAAAGACTGAAGAAATATGATGAAATCAAAAAAATCTAATATTTATTATGGTCACGTGAGGATTGGAAGAAGTCGACGTGCGTGCATGACACGATCTATGTATGCTGAGAAAGAGACAGAAGTGTGTTTGGAAAGAACAGTGTGGCAGTCCATTATTTCTGCCTATCCATTTGGATAGGCGGCTTGATGGTTAGCTAGTTAGTTAACTATTGTGTTTAACATAGTAATTCAACGATTTCACACGCAAGCAATTAATTGACCAAAAAAAATCTTTCGCTGACGATGTCATATGGTCATTTAATTCGTGGAATTGCATTGCAATTACAGTTGCAATGCAATTGCATATAAACATACTCGTATTCAATTGCACATTATAAAAATACAATATATTCTCACTTTTTTGTAATGGTTATAAAAAACTGATACTTTAATTTACTGAATACATATACATTTAAAAAAAAATTGACAAATACCTCGTTTGGCAAAATATTTGAAATTGCTGTAATTATTCGAAACTTTTTTAAGAAATTACGTTTTAAATATAATACAAAGGGTTATTATAAAATGTGTTCATTTTTGCGGTGCGAATGATGGTGTTATGAACAAAATAATGAAATGATCATTAAGATGGTTTGGACAAATGGAAAAAAATGAATGAAGAAAGAATTGTAAAAAAATTATATGTTAACTATGTAAATGGAATCAGAAATAGAGGAAGACCGAGGAAAACGTGGCACGATCAAATAAATCAAATACTGAATGTCGCCCATGTGAGGAGTCAGAGAAATCGATGCGCGTGCATGACACGATGTATGAATGTTGAGGAAGCGTGAGAAATATGTGAGGAAAGAAAAGTGTGGCAGACGGCGTGATGGTTAGTTAGTTAGTTAGTTTGTTAATTTTTATTTTTCAGTGAAATAAAATTTTACAACAAAAATCACAAGTTTTTTTTTTACATATTTGTTGAAATTGTAATTAATTCAAAATTGTTTATTTTGTTACGAATAGAGTGAAGCTTCGTTAATTTTTTTGTTTGGTAGTATTAATATTAGTTTAGAGTTTTTTTAAATAATATATAACTCACAATGGGGTTCATGTTGAATTGGTTGGTTTGCCTATTCTGAGGAGAAAACTGCTAATGCTTTTACTGAGATCTTCGGGAGCTTTATATCCATTGGTGGACCGTGAAGATATGGGTGGGGATATTTGTCAATTCATATACAGAAAATTGTAACAATATCTATTCATTTTTCAACAAAAGTACACGAATGTCAAAAGCGACACACTCTCGCAATCCACCAACTCCAGATATTCTACTATTTTTAGTATGTGCCACCCGTTTTTTTGTTTTAAAATTATGATTCAGTATTCTAATTTTAAATGTCATTTAGTGAAATTGGAGGTACTAGCCAAAAGTTCGAGCCTTTTGACTACTAAAATATCATTTTATTAAATTATTTAACTTTATAAATGATAGGTAATGTCCGTATGTGAATTCCTTCTTCTTATTCTTCTTCCTCAGCCTATTCCCGTCCACTCCTGGACAAAGGCCTCCTCCATTTGCTTCCATGTCACTCTGTCTTGTGCAGACTGCATCCAGGTAATTATTCCTTATTGCCTCAAAAACTACAAAACCGATTACTCTGCAAATTTTATAGAATGTTTTATCTAATGCTAGGAATGATTACAAAACGGTTTGAATAATATTCTTATAACTTTGTGAATAAAAGGCTATGTTCGTTTGTGTGTACTCTATAGACTCAAAAACCAGTAAACCGATTTTTTTTAATTTTACAGAATTTTCTGATTAATGCAATAAATAATGCCATAAAGAGAGTGGTTTGAATATTGTCATTTTATCCAAATCACTAAAAAGTAATGGTCGTATGTGTGTGACTCAAAAACTACCGAAACGATTTCGCTGCAAAATCCATAGATTATTCTAATTAGTACATTCTACTTCTTTTCAGAGTGCCGTTTCAGGTCCCCCTAATGTTGGCAATCACTGTGACGATTGATTTCTCACGAGTGATTTCCTGGGAAATGTAACTGGATTGGTTGCTCATTGTCTTTTCCGGGGATTTTATGTAGGACTACCTTCTCTTAGCTGGCGAATCTCGGTTTGGTTGTGCCGAATATAAGTCATACGCCCTCTCCCTGTCTGCTATGACCCTTATGGTAAGGTCAGTGATCACATATTTATTAATTAGTACCAGAAAAATAAATTTAAAATCTATCCGGAGCGAAATTGATGGATACAGTCAGAATATATGTATAATTATATAAATTTGAATAAGTTCTTTTTAAATAACGTAAATATAAAAATTTTTATGAGTCTTAAAAAGGTGATAGATAAAAAGGTAGTTGCCCCATTCAAATATTTACGAAAGAGATATATCGCCTCTTTGCGAGAATAACGTGTTATATCGAAAAATTAAAAAATGAAACAAGATACCCGTCTGAAAGAGACAACGTGACAACACAATATACCACTGTTATGTTGTCTCTTTCTCTCATAAATTCTCTGTTTTTCACTTTAAAAATACCATGTTTTTGTAGAAAATAATGTTGAACACGGCGGATTTGATTTTCGAAATGTCACGTTATTCTCGCAAAGAGGCGATTTGGCGTGTAAAAATAATTTTTATTGTATTCTTTGTTTATAAATAATTAAAATCAATTATAATCCTATTTGAAATACTATTACGAAACGCATAAACTAAATAATAGTTTATTTTGAGGCTTAAACATATTTAATTGAACCTATAAACTCAAAACACATTTTCTTTATTTTCCGTGAACTTTTTTGTAGCCCCTTCTGTTTCTTGTATTTTTGTTTTATTTTTAGAAACGTGTAGGTCTAGAGGCTAAAAGTAACAAAGTTGAACAAAACCATATATTTAATTTGAATAGATTGTTATTGTTTTATAAAGTGCCCTACTTTTAATTGAGTTCTTAAATAATAAGCTGTCTCGTCGTGCAAGTGCCTATTGGTTTATGAAGGTCCTTACGTTGCACTATATGACCGCGTGAATATGTCATGATAACGAACGCCTAAGTTTAGCTTTAAATATATTAATACATGATTGATTACAATTAATCTTTTGTCTCTTTCATAAAAACAACACAAGCATATGGTTTGAAAGTTTTTCTGTTGTTCTTATTTTAAATTGGCTTCTTTATTTAAATACTATGGTTCTATTTTTAATCGATTTCAGTATTTTATAAGTAGTTTTTATTAAGAAAGTTGTTATTAAATGCAAATAGTCATTTTTGACCTTATATGATATATGTTATGGTATCAACGAGGAATGAAACCATAGAACAAAATGTTTTTTTTAAATAACTGAAATGATGACTCTCCGATCCATTATAGAAACGTCACTCCGAGACAGAATAAGAAATTCGAAAGTCAGGAAGATTTGCACTGTCGAAGATGTCGAAGATGTCGAAGTTGTCGAAGATGTAAAGATGTCAAATATGGGGAAGACTGAGGAGAGGCTACCAGAATAAAAAAAATCTACAACACAAAGTATGTCGAACATAGAAGAAATTCTTAAATATTTTGTTTAACCTCAATTTGTCTTAGTTTTACTTCAATCTCGTTTCATACTACGTCTGTTAATTATCATATTTTATTATTTTATATTTGTGGTAGCATGTAATTGGCCTTTCTTTGTGTTTTTTCTAATATATATACCGGACAACCATCAAATTATATTAAATATAATTTGATGGCTAGAAGTGGCTAGAAGAGTGGTTTAAAGTTCGCCTCCGAAAGAAGGCGAGGGAAGATTTAAAGTGCATGCTAAAAGCTAGGGCTACATTTGATGCCTAGTAGATACTAAAAAAATATCATATGCCGTCGTTTGGAACTGTGCTTCCTCAGACACATTATGCAAATCTACTGGTGCGAATGCATCAGAAATGCAGCAGTTCTACAGATTACATAACATGTTATTTGAATGAGAGACCATAGATTAAGCAGGATAAAATCCTTTTTACATTGTATCCATGATGCAGTCATCTGCCTTGCATTTCTTTCTTATTTCATCGTTCGGTATTCTATCATACAAAGTTTACAACCCTTAGAACATCAACCTGGATATAAAAGTAAACATTGAAAACTTCATTTGCAATAGTCGAACACAGTTACGTAATAAATATAATTTATAACTTATTGAACTATAGGCTTGAAAGCAACCCACTAAAAAAACCTTGGGATAAGAAAAAAAACCAATGATCCAATCAATGATATTATATTTAATTACCCACGCGTATACTGTAGCTCTGTGAAATGTATAACGCATGTTACATCATTTATTATAAATGTTTAATTCAGTGATGAAATGAAAAAGTTTCCTGCATTAGGAGAGTCAGTCATAAACGAATTTCAGAATTTTTAATTAGTACTAATTATGCAAAATACATGTCAAACTTTTCAATTCTCGTTCAATTAATTATGTGCTCTTGTGTTTGATTAATATTTGCTATTCTATGTTATTCAAAACAATTTTAATCATACAAGTGAACAATATTTTATTTAGTTTTTTTTAAATGTATACAAATACTTGTAGACAAATACGGGATTTTACCCATTGCGGTTTAATCATTTTTAAGGATTAATTGTATCTCAATAGAAACGAAGATGTAATTTTTTTTGGAAACAGATTATGTTTCCAAAAATGTGTAGATCTTAATAAATGGCGCTAGTGTAGATTGACTTAAAAATGTGAAGTTATTTAAAATTGTAGCATATACACAAGTTCCAAAAATTTGTCAAATGTGGTGTCGTAAGAAGGGCGGAATGGGGAATGTTGTTAACATAAAATGATCGCTTAACCCAACCAATGACAGGTCATAAGTCCTGTAAATGCCTCGGTTACCATATTCTGTTTCCAAATAATTAACATCTTCGTCTCTTTTGAGATTACAATTTATCCTTAAAAAACAATTTTAATTATACAAAAGAAATTTTTTTTTCTTCTATAATATATACGCCATACTTTGTGTTGTTATGATGGTTTATTTATATTTGTCTTTTTTATACACTTTGTATATACAACACTTACATTAAAAATAAAATTATATAGACATGTTTCTTACAAACAGCCCTTCTTCAGTAAAGACACATATTTATAAAAAATACGAGTATTATAAAATTGTTGTTGATAGATATTATCCGATAGATATAACATCTGTCAGATCATGTAAACAACAACAATTTTATAATAGTTTTATAAATATGTATCTTTGCTGAAGAAGGACTGTTTGTTCGAAACATGTCTATATAATTTTATTTTTAATTAAAGTGTTGTATAAACAAAGTGTATAAAAAAGAAAAATAGAAATAAATATTTAATTTGATTGATGATATCAAACTACATATTTCTTATACGAGTATTAACTGTTAAATTCTAAAACTTTGTGAATGTATCTCAAATTAATTATAACAGTTGATACATTATTGTAACACCTGATGATGTCAACATAGGTTGAAGAAACAGCTGTCGCAAAAAAAAATAAACATTTTGATACATAAATAATGTTTTATAATTTAAGAGTTAATTGTTGACGGTCAATTCTGGACGTTCTTTTTCTAAAATGAAAGACGTCGATCTCCGAGGAGACCGCGTTCAGCAGATTAATTGCTCTTCCCACCGATGTCACCAGAGGCATAACCATACCGTTGTTAAACTGTTTTTTATTATTTGATATCTATAAGTTAAAAATGTCTTACCCCAAAAGTGAGTGCTTCATATTAAAATTTACATATTAAATGTTTAATAAGGCGAAAAAAGACGATTATAATCGTACTTATTATTATAACTGTTTATCATTGTTATACCAAAGAGGCAGACTTCACTTTGATGATGTTCACTTGCAAGATAGAGATTGAGAAAAATCCTCGAAGCTCTATGCACCTAACAAATGTGAAAGACATTCCAAAGAAATAATGAAAAACGTGCGAAAAAACTTCCCGTACCTCCATAAACATATGGAGGATTTAAAAATCTCTTAAAAATAACTGTAGGTATTAATTTTGTCAATGAAAGTTACTGGGTAGAAGTTTATTGTAATTAATCAGTATAGAATTTTAAATATAATCAATAACAATGTTCAATCCTCTGCCACGAGGCAATAGCTATGACTGGCAAATCGAAGGTCCCATGTTAGATTCCCGGCGATGACAGTGTTAAATAAAAATCACACTGTCTTCGCTCTGGTGGAATTCACGTGATAATAAAATCGACGATAGACTAGCTATCTATCACATGTCATGAGAATAGATAGCTAAAAAGTTGGATAAAGTAATTGGATTCAAATAACGTTGTATAATAACAAAAATGTGAAATCATCGCGAAACTACCACATTAAAGATCCAAGTGGCATCCCGTGAACCAGCCAAAATGTAAAACTTTGCTGAAAGCCAATCCCTAGGATTGAAACATATAATTTATTTTACTATCATAAACGTCTAGAAAAAAAAATCTTTCGTTGTTAGAAAATGAATATATTTATATATATATATATATATATATATATAGGCGTTTCCTCTAGAGACATGGACTAATGGTCTTGAAATGCACTGCAAGGATATTTGACTTATCTTTATGCACCACAAAACAAGCTTATTAATTAAACACACAAGTAAAATTAATCCACTTAATAAAACTTGTAACTTCATACATATAAATTAGTTTGGTTTATCTTAACTTTATTACTACGTGCCATAAAGCCTACCACATTTTATAAAAAAAAAACTTTAAAATATCTAGACATATTTCACATTTTAATATAATAATTCAGCGTTATAGATCGGTGCAAAAAAATGGTGGCACCTGATAAATAAAGTGGCTAATCTAGTTTTCATTGGTTGTTTGAATGTATCGCTTTTGACATGTGTGATCCATTGTTAATCTCGTATGCCCCCACCTCTAGACGTCTGATTAGATGGGATATAAAGCTCCAGAAGACCTCAGTAAAAACATTAGCAGTTTTCTCCTCAGAAAAGGCAAACCAATCAACTCAACATGAACCCCATCGTAAGTTGAAAATATTCCTACACAACTATTATTTAATGATCTACAATCCCAAAAATTGTATGTTAATGCACTTTTTTTAAAATATTTATTTTGATTCAATCAACAATATAGTAAATTGTTCTTAATTCACCATTACTTAGTGTTACGGATTCATATTGAACAATATTTATTATTTTGTATAACATCACTTTTTTTTTAAAATGTTTATTAATTAATTATTAAAATAAAAAGAAATGTTGTTTAATAAAGATAAAAAAACCGTTCAAAAGCTCATTTAACATTATTTGTAATACATTTTGTAGGTTAAACTAACTTAATGAAAAATGTTTTTTAATCTTTGGAATAGGGTTAGTTTTGACAGATATTAAAATAATTTTTAATATCTGTCAAAACTGACCACATTTTTGAATAATTTGTTAAAATATTCATATTGTATTTACAAAACAATGAAGAACGGCTTCTGTGTCCGAAAAATGTTTTTATTTTTATTTTTAAATAATGTTATTAAATGTTTAAATAAATAAAAACAGCGAAACAGCTGTCGCGAGTTCTGGATTAAATTTTGTTTTCATAACAAAGTTTTTTTATTAAAACTTTTAATTATGTTGAAATATGAATGTTTTAGCCAAAACAATGGATTATATAAATAATGTTCGTGTTGTTTATAAAGTTTAAATAACAATTTTCAATGAATCCGCAGCACAAAGTTATGACAAATATAGAAGATAAATAAACTTATTGAAATATATTTATTATCAAATGTTATATTTTCCTCTGTTCTAATTTAAAGTTAATCATGAAAAAACGATAAATTATAAATGAAAATTCTATTACTTTTTAAGTTTGAGTTACAAAACTTGTAATTATAGAATTTTAAAATCCTATAAATTCAACAAAACCTTAATATTTAAATAATATTATTGTTTGTTCTAAAGTTTGTAGCAACTTTCCTATGCCTGGGAGCTCTGGCTTCCGGAAGCGTCCTCCTGGCTGAGGATGATGGCCAATGGAGGGGAGAGGGTCTCCTGGAGAGCCAAGACTGGGCAAGCAGCCCCATCATCGCCGGCGCTGGCCTCATCAACTCCGGAGTCATCGCTCGCTCTGGACTCATCGCTTCCAACGCCGGTCTGCTCGCCGCTAACGCCGGAGTTATCAACGCTGGACTCGTAGCTCGTTCTGGAATCATCGAAGGTGGTCTGATTGCTTCCTCCAACGGACTCATCAATACAGGAATCGTCGCCCCTGGGCTCATCAACACCGGAATCGTCGGCTCTGGACTCATCGCCCGTTCTGCCGGACTTATCAACGGCGGTTTGATCGCTCCCTCCGCTGGAGTGATCACCACCAACGGTCTGCTGACCCCCTCTGTAGGTCTGCTCAACTCCGGATTGGTGGCCCGCTCTGGACTGATCTCCAACGGCTGGACCGGAGGCTGGGCCGCCGGAGCTCCCATCGGTCTGGACGGACGCGTGGTGGACACCCCCGAGGTCGCCCATGCCAAGGCCGCCCACCTCATCACCAAGGCTGCTGAAGGCATCAGGAACACCCACGCCTGGTAATTTGCTACCAAAAACGAAATTGACCGACATAATGACTGCCTGCATAGGATCAACTATATTATTTGATTCTGTATTTATGTATTAGATTATATTGCAATTCATTTTATTATGATTTGCTTACCTCCAATGATTATTAGGTTCCTTCTTTTTTTGACATATTTCTGAGAATAAAATATGTATGTAAATAAAAAATATGTATTTTTATAAAAATGTTTTTTTATTCATCTTAATGACAAAAACAAATTATTTGTACATCTAAGTGGTGTTGCCCTTCGTCACCGACAGATACCTAGCGCGCAGTGGCGTACCTAGGGTCAATCGGTAAGGCAAGCCCGTCTGACTTATGGTGTTATAAAATTAGTAGAGAGTCACTTTATATTTCTGGAGTGTTTTATCTTTTTAAATTAATTGATTTTATATCCCATTTTAGGCGCATTTTAAATTTATACAAAAAATAATTTTCTGCGTCACCAAACTCACCTTCTTGTATAATATAATCATGTATTTACAAATACAAGAAGAAATGTAATTAATAAGAAATAAACTTTAAATAGACAATAATAATAAACGTGCTAAGACCGAAACAGTGGTTATAAATAAATGTTGGTAGAGAAATTACATAATCTTTCTTTTTCATAATATTTCTGCACATAACTTAAATGACAGATAAAATTCTGACAATAGAAATGAAGTTCGTGACACATCGGATAGTAACATACTTCAGTGTGATAAAGCTTCAAAATTCTTACACGCAACAAATTAAATCGTTGTAACTAAATTTTATTCATAGACGGCTCAAACGCGCAAAAAACATCGTTTTATTATAGAGTTTTTTGGGCAAACCCGGCTTTTCGGCTTGTATGGAAGTACCGTCACTGATGATTTTGAAGAACCTGTAACTAAAGAGATAGCCAGTACCAAAGAATATCACACGCTGGCGCTGACGAAAAAAATGAGGTTGTGGGAATCCTCGCCTTCAAGGCTCGATAGGAATACGATGTTTAAACGAAATGGTGGTAATTTAATATTGAAATTACAAGCTTTCTATTTTTCTATTATATAATCATTCATTGGTTATTTGAACAATCCATTAACATCCATTAAAGGCCAGTTTTGTCAGAAAATTTAGACTTATACTACGTAGTTTTCAAAATACAGATATATCTTCTGCAGCAAACACGACACACACACGATATCTTTTTTTAATTAACATTTTTATTTTTATATTAAGTAAAGAAAAATTTGAACACTTAAAAAACGATTATTTTAAATTTTTTATTTATTCATAATATTTGTTATAACAAAAGCTTAAACGTTCCAAAATAAATCATTATAACATCTGTCAAATCTCGCCATATTTGTGAACAATTTTATAATATTTTAAATATTTATATAATATCACTGATGAAGGGCTGGTTAGTCCGAAAGACGTTTGATATTTTATTTTAATTTAATTTTTTTAATTAATGTGAGTGTTGTATACAAAGTACACGTATATAAAAAATGAAACAAAATAATCCACATTATTTATTAAATATTTTATATACCTACTTTATAACTTTATATACCTATATTTATAACTGAGGAAACAGATCAGTCGGAACATGCAGTAATATAAAAAAAAAGTAATATAAAAAAAGTCATGGTTGAAGTTCATGATAATGATAAAAAAATATTTGTATTTTCACATTCATTAGACGAATGAATAAAATGTTATTTTTTGTAACAATATTTAATAAATATGGTAGATTATATATATTCTATCTTATTATCAATTCATGTGGTGCTCCTGTTATTTGGAGATATTTCGCGTATTAGTGAATTGTTTTGGTCAATTTAACTGTTGCCGCACTTTATAATAGTTAATTGTGATACGTAATACGTTTGTACTGTTTTGCTGTGAAAATTATATAAGTTTTATCGTTTTTATAAAGGATTTTGACAGGTATAAAAATAAAATTTTCATTTGTTCCAATGACAATTTGAATAATTTCTTCAATATTATTTCAAAGTTCTTGCTGGTTAAGTGCCTAATTACAGCTAATTTTAAAAACGGTGCATACGTATAACATAAATTAAATAAACACAAAAGTCCGGATCGTCCATGTCAACATGTGCAACATCGAAAAAACATTATGTGTTTAATTATGTGCTAAATTAAAAAAAAACGGCAGATTCGTGGAACATAAAGTAAATAGACAATATGTGCACCATCTAAAAAGAACATTTTGTGTTAAATTATTTTTATTTTATTTTATATCATTATATTTTATATTATTTGTTTTAGATTTATTTTGTGGGTGTCGGGCGATCGAAGTGTGCGCGGGAGATGCCTATTGGTGGCGATGAGGTTCGCAACCCATCACACCGCGTCTCCCGCGGAGCGAAAAGAGAAGGATGGAGTGTCGCATCAGTAAAAGTGTGACAGTCCATTCTTTCTGCCTACCCTTTCGGGGAGACGGCGTGATGGTTAGTTAGTTTTTTTGGTATTAAACAGTATTTAAAATTATCTTTAGAAATTAAAAATGGATTTATATAGTGTTAACGCCTTTGCTTTCAATAAAATATTAAAGATTAATAAAAAGGTATTATATCATCGATGTTTAAAAATTGCATAAAGGATTGCCATACAATTTTGAGAAGAAATGAATAACAACTCGGTATGTCACGTTAACATCTCATTCGAACAATTGTTATTTAAGGTATGCAATCCTTTTCAAATATTTTTCATCGATGATGAGTAGCTAGTACACATATCTTCTATAACAATTGCATCTCTATAGATAAAATAAATTCGTCGTCGTGATATTATATGGGATATTTGGGAAATTACGTCATGTTCTCACTTCCAAAATACCACAATGCCTCAAGACTAAAGTCTTCAACCAGTGCGTTTTGCCCAGTCATGACGTACGGAGCCGAGACGTGGACATTGATAAAAGGTCTAGTCTACAGATTTAAGGTTGCCCAGCGCGCCATGGAAAGAGCCATGCTTGGTATAACCTTGAGGGACAGATTTAGAAACGAATTTATTTACTGAGTGACTGAGGTGGCTCTACGGATAGGCGGGCTGAAGTGACGGTGGGCTGGCCATATCTGTCGGAGAACCGACAGCCGATGGGGAATACGGGTTCTGGAATGGACACCGCGTACAGGATCCCGCAGAGTTGGACGTCCCCCTACCCGCTGGACCGACGATCTGAAGGGGATTGCTGGACATGGATGGATGGGAGCGGCAATGGATAGGGGGCGGTGGCGGGCTTTGGGAGAGCCCCACATTCAGCAGTGGATGATAGACGGCTGATGATGATGACGATGATATTATATTTTTCTCCGATGCAGGATATATGTTAATGTACTTTCCTTTGAAGCAGTTTTAAAATTAGAATACTTCTTTGTTGTTTTTTACACCACTTTATCAGTTTCAACAAACAACCGGTTTCGCTCTCGCCGGAGCTTCGTCAGGGTTAAAGAAATTTTCAAATTGATCGTCAAAAAATGTGTTTTGGCAGTTGTCAATTGGAATGTGTCTGTATCCCTGGACGAAGCCCTAGCGGGAGCGAATCTGGTTGGTTCGTTTAAACAAATAAAATGGTAAAAAATAATTTTTAACTAACTTACTAATCACATTACGCCGTCTCCCTTTTTTCTTTTTCCTGACATAATTTTTTAACCAGACGTACATATGCACGTACGTCCGATTCCTCACGTGGCCATGTGCCATTGATACGAATACGAAAAATAATCGATAAATTAATATGCATAATTAAAAAAAAAAACTTTATGCGCTAGAAATGAGATCTCTTAGACCAATGTTTAGAGAATCTGTGTATACGAGTATTTAGGTGTTTTACTTTTATTTTTCTATTTTCAGTAACTCCGGAATATAAAAAGTTATTTTTATAAAATAGAACTTGACTATTTTTTTTTTTGAGACAATGGTGTTAAACTCAATATTCAATATCTTGTCTGAATTATAACGTCTGTTTTATAGAACTTTTATTATATTTTATGAGAAAGACGTGTTTCTCCTTGCTAAGGCATTATCAAATATAATAAATTTATAATGCCTTAGCAAGGCTAACATGACATTTAAGGTGATGGTCTAGACCTAGACCCTAGACTCCATAGACTCTAGGGGATAGAACGCTTGGCTCCTGATCTAAGGGATTAGTATTATTTTAAGTTAAGTTGCTATTTTTATTACGTTGATGTAAATCATTCGTGTTGATAGTTATATAACTCCCATTAAATATAATAAAACTTCTGTTATAGAAAATATGTATTTTCATTTACATTTTTTACATATGTAGTTTTTCTGCAGTGTTCGAGAAACAACAAATATTGAGACGCATTAAAGCATAACAAAGATTATAAAATATCGTAACTATAAAAGCGGAAGTCCTTATACTTTCTTCTTACTGTTGGACTTCTATATTCGCTAAAGAATATACTATATTTTTTCTAAACCGTAAAAAACACCTGTAATACATTAAATATAGCATCCGTTTTTTGTTAAAATGATAGATAAAAATTCAGTTTTATATAAATACATATTTTTTATTTACATACATATTTTATTCTCAGAAATATTGCAAAAAAGAAGGAACCTATTAATCATTGGAGGTGAGCAATTCACCGTAAAATAAATTTCAATAATATATAATACACGAAGAATCAAATAATATAGTTGATCCCAAGCAAGCAGTCAATTAAATCGTCTATTTCGGTTTTGGTAGCAAATTACCAGGCGTGGGTGTTCCTGATACCTTCGGCAGCCTTGGTGATGAGGTGGGCGGCCTTGGCATGAGCGACCTCGGGGGTGTCCACCACGCGTCCGTCCAGACCGATGGGAGCTCCGCCGGCCCAGCCTCCGGTCCAGCCGTTGGAGATCAGTCCAGAGCGGGCCACCACCCCGGAGTTGAGCAGACCGACAGAGGGGTTCAGCAGACCGTTGGTGGTGATCACTCCAGCGGAGGGGCCGATCAAACCGCCGTTGATGACTCCGGCAGAACGGGCGATGAGTCCAGATGTGACGATTCCATTGTTGATGAGTCCGTTGGAGGAAGCAATAAGACCACCGTTGATGATTCCAGAGCGGGCTACGAGTCCAGCGTTGATAACTCCGGCCTTAGTGGCGAGCAGACCAGCGTTGGAAGAGATGAGTCCAGAACGGCCGAGGACTCCGCTATTGATGACTCCAGCGTTAGCGGCGAGAAGGCCGGCGTTGGAAGAGATAAGTCCAGAATGACCTAGGATTCCGGTGTTGATGACTCCGGCGTTAGCGGCGAGCAGACCAGCGTTGGAAGAGATGAGTCCAGAACGGCCGAGGACTCCGGTGTTGATGACTCCAGCGTTAGCGGCGAGAAGGCCGGCGTTGGAGGCGATGAGTCCAGAGCGAGCGATGACTCCGGAGTTGATGAGGCCGGCGCCGGCGATGACGGGGCGGCTGGCCCAGTCTTGGCTCTCCAGGAGACCCTCTCCCCTCCATTGGCCATCATCCTCGGCCAAGAGGACACTGCCGGAAGCCAGAGCTCCCAGGCACAGGAAAGTTGCTACGAACTAGAAAACATAAAATAAAAGAGATATAATCATATCAATTATATTTAAAAAAACGAATTATATTTCTGTAATTTTATTTTGCTACACTTGCAGAAAACAGTGTACTCCATAAAATTTAATTTGTTTTATTCTCGGCATTGCTGTATAATTGCCCTCCTTACTAACATCACCACAGGCAAGATGATTAAGTTAAAAATAAAACAATATGCTGACGCCATTTAACATTCCTAACACCAATACAAGACGGATATTATGCATAAAATTGCCCTTCTCACTAGCATAACAAAAGTCAGATTGATTTTACTGACTAGTAGACTTATTCTTATTCTGATGCCATTGAATTCACTGTTCAATATGCAGATTTGATAAAAATATTATACAATAATTCTGAACAAAGTGTCAATTGCGATAGATATATTTAGATCAGTGTTTCTTAAACTGTCAAGTGAGCGGCACCCCTTGGAAACTGAAAATTAGTCTCCGCACCCTTTTGAATCTAAAAATAGGTCTCCGCATCCTAAACGAAAAAAATCGATTATTTCTAAACCAAATAATCGATTTTTAAGTTTAGAAAAATATTTTTTTAGAAAAATCATTAGTTTAGAAAAATTATTACATTCACGTATTTTTTTTAGTTTTTGCATATTTGTATTATATGTTTTAGCAAAAAACCCATAACCCTAATTTTTGTTTGAGCTTCAATATCCCAATAACGCGCTATTCTAATAACGCAGTCCCGACTTTCCCGTCTTTGGGGGGACTACTGTAGTTTTCAAATATTTGATTATGGGAAAATTTAATAAATTATATTTAATAATTTATGCTGTTAAGGGTTTCTACCGCACCCCCAAAAATACCTTCCCGCACCCCCAGGGGTGCGGGCATCCCGGGTTAAGAACCGCTGCTTTAGATGAGGTTACAGCGAATTCGTGATTACCCTTACAATAAGAGCAACAAACAGATAGCTGTTAAATTTCTATTCACAAGCCTCTATGTATTATATATTCCCTTTGATATTGTTTTCCATCCTTTTCATCGATTTAACTCGCGCTGTAATGAAACATAAAGCTATTTAATTAAATAATAACAGTAATCATTTTAAAAGATAATTATAAAACTCTTTAAACTCAAACTTGTTTTATTATTCAAATTCAATTATTCAAATTTTATTATTCAAATGATAGAACATTTTATAATTACTCTTGTAACAGTGATAAGAAATTACATCACTTAGTTACGGTGTTGTCTAGTAGAATTGCGTATTGATATTTATTTTCAATCGAGTTAAATTCGTTTTGAAAATGGAACTCATTCACCCTTTACTCTTTTGGATTCTACCTAACAACCATATTTCGAAATTTATTTGAATGTATTTCAAAAACATCAAAGAATTATTTTTGTGATATATAATAATGAATTATACATTTAAAAATAATAAAGAGAGCGAGAAAAATGTGAGATACATAACTAATTAATAAAATGAATATTCAATAATAAAAAAGTCAGTGCTTCTCTCAGGTGATCAGCGCTATCACAAAACACATTAACTATTAATTTATTGTTCAATTAATATTATTGAATATTCTTAAATCTTCAATTGATAATATTGAATAAGTGTGTAAAAAATGTTTATTGCAAAACAATTATTTAACTAATTATATGAAAAATTTAATATAAAAAAGAGATTACAAAACTATAACTATTTTCGCCAGGTAATTAACGTAAAAAATATATATAAAAAAAACTGAATTTGTTCAACAAACAATTAATCACATTTGATATGTCAGATATTAATAATTCTCACCAGCGCTACCAGCAGTCCAGATCTATGCGATAAATTGAATATCTTAAATTACTACAGTTCATAAATTAGTGCGGAAGGCCTTGAATTCAAGTTCCACAGTAGCATTTTTGCTTGTAGATTTATCGGTATTTTTTATGACTTTCCATTAATTTTTTTATTTATTATAAATAAGTACTAATTACTCGTATGTTAACTTACGATGAAGTTCATGTTGTGTTGCTTGGTTTGCCTTTTCGGAGAAGAAAACTGCTAATGTTTTCACTAAGATTTTCGGGAGCTTTATATCCCATCTATTCAGGCGCGTAAAGGTGGGGGCATATGATATTAACAATGAACCACACATGTCAAAAGCGACACATTCAACCGACCAATGAAAACCAGAATTACTATTTTATTTATCAAGTGCCACCATTATTATGCACAGATTCATAACATTGAATTATGAAAAGAAAATTTGAAATATATCTACATATTTTTAAGTACTACATATAAAATTTGGTAGGCTTAATGGCACTCAGTAATAAAGTTAATATTAACTAAAATATTTTATTTTATTAAAGGTTAGAAGTTGTATTAAGTTGACCTCTTTTACGTGTATGTTTGATAAATTAGCTTGTTTCCTTGCACATAAAGACAAGTCAAAAGTTGTTCATTTCATTTCAAGACCATGTGTCAATGCCTCTAGAGGAAACGCCTACAAAGAATTTGATTATATTTCAATTCGTATTTTTCTAACAACAAAATATACAACAGTTTTATTTCTTAGACAATACTCTAGAAGTTCATATTTGTATTGTTTAAATTATTTCTTTTTGAAGATACAAAAGGAATGCGTTCGCCCCATCATGACGTAAGGAATAGAGGTCAGAGCCATGAAAAAAATCATGAAAAAAATTTCATGACATTTAGTTTGCACTGCATTCACTTATAATGTTTTCATTCGACACTCTATAATATGCAGATTTTTTTACATACTCGTCTCAGAGATCTCATTTCTTCTGCATTTATTCTGCTTTCTTTCTTCTTTTGCCAAATCCATGTTTTACTTCCATATAAGGGTCGGTACAAGAACACCATTGTGCGCTGATATTTAGCTTTTTGGATAGGATTTTTGGAAAATAAGCGGATGTACTAAAAAAATCTAATATTCGTTAATATTTAATTAAATAGTCCACTGTTTTGGCCAAAACCCTATGATACTTCAACATTTTTAACTAATAAAATTTAAAACACTGTTATGACATCATAATTTTTACAATTTTTTTAGTGTCGCGCCAGCTGTTACGGCAACCGATGTTTGCATCTTCATGTTATTACTATTATTATTATTATTTTTTTGAATCGCTCTTTACATCATTACAGCGCGAGCCAAATCGATGTAAAGGGTATAGCTATCATATTGATTCTCATGACATGTGACTAATCTATCGCCATTTTATTGTCACGTGAATTCTAAACCAGACCAAAGACAGTGTGACAATCACACTGCCATCGCCGGGAATCGAACCCGGGGCCTTCGCTGTGACAGTCAAAGCACTTACCACTCGGCCAAGAAGGTCGTCATTTGTAACCCCTGATGATGCAAACATCGGTTGGCGAAACAGCTGTTGCGAGATTAAAAATGTGAATAATAAAAATTGTGATATAACAGTACTATATATTTTAACTTAGTCTTTAATGTTTTATTTCAGGGTTCCTATCTAAACAAATAGATTTCGGTTTGTTTTGTCAGTAGAAAAACTATTTAAAAATACAATTAAACTGTCTAAAGGCGTTTTCACTTGAAACAAAGGCACGTGATCTCATAATGCACAGCAAGGACCTTTTGCTTGTCAATATGTGCCATTAAACAAGCTAATTAATCATACAAACGTGTAAAATTAGTCCACCTAATAAAAATAACACATTTTATCAAATCAAATATTTCAACTTTAATTAACTGAATGACTAAGTGCCGTTAGGTCTACCCTGTTCTATTAATAGAACTTAAAAATATCTAGACATTTTGACATTATGTTCAGTGTTATGAATTTGTGTATAAAAAAATGAGGCACTTGATAAATAAAGTGAATAATCCGGTTTTTATTGCTCGGTAGAACGTATCGCTTTTGACATGTGTGGTCCATTGTTAATATCATATTCCCCCACCTCTGCGGGCCTGATTAGATGGGATATAAAGCTCCCGAAGATCTCAGTAAAAGCATTAGCAGTTTTCTTCTCAGAAAAGGCAAACCAACCAATTCAACATGAACGCCATTGTAAGTTTAAAGTATTCTTACCTAATTATTATTTTTTTATTACGCAATGAAAACAATAAAAAATGTGATGTAAAATTTCCTTTTTATTTTATATTTAGTGTGGTTCTACTTGTGTTTATTGTCGACCGGTTTCGTTAGCTTGCTGCCATCTTCTGGTGTGAAGCTTAATACCAGAAGATGTGTGAAGCTGAAACCAGAACATGGCAGCAAGCTGCCGAAACCAATCGACGATAAACTCAAGTGGATGCATACTCAATATATAATAATAAAGAAATTTGTATCACATTTTTTTCATTTTCATTATTTTAAATGAACTTCTAACAAGAATTTTCAATTAAAAATATTGATTCTTTTATTACGCATCACTTTTTTTTTTGGAGTAGTACTCCAGTGGCGGTACTCCCACAGAAGCTCAGAAGCCCGATTTGCGAAAGAAATTTTGAATCAAAACCTTTTCTGGCTTTCAGAGGTTCAGCTCTTGTGGCTATTCCTCTTACGTCTGATGGTAACATTGATGGAAGGTGATTTGGTGGGTTTTTTGTTTATCCGGGGTCATGATAACTTAGATTTGAGAGATTTGATTCAAAATTTCTTACGCAAGCCGGGCTTCTGGGTTTCTATGGGAGTACCGCTACTGCCTATCACATGTCATGAGAATCAATATGATAGATATACCCTTTAAATTGTTTTGGCTAACGCTGTAATGATGTAAAAAACGATTCAACATAATAATAAAATATATCAAAACGTTGGAAATTAATTTCATGTTTTTATTTAAATTTCGAGTTAAATATGAAATTTCAAAATTTCAAAAACAAAAACAGTAAATGGATAAATGATTTTAACTGGACGGTATCAATCACAAAGTGACGCAATTTCTGATCAGTGTTACAATACGTGATCCAAGTTCTCTGTCAATTGATTTAAAAGTTTATAATTATAATTCAGTAAGTAACTTAAACCAGTTATCCATAACAAATGAACAAATTTGTCGACCTTCGTGGTAGAGTGGTAAGAGCTCTGATATCCATACCGAAGAATGTCAGTGTGATTGTCACACTGTCTTTGGTCTGGTGTAGAATTCACGTGACAGTAGAATGGCGATAGATTGGCTACCAATCACATGTCACGAGAATCAATATAATAGCTCAAATGAATTGTATAAAGTAATTCAGTTTGCGAATTAAAAATGTGTTTTAGTATTTATCCATTTATCATGAAATTATATTAGTTATTAAATTTAAATTTATGCATTATATCCGTCTTGTATTGCTGTTGAGAATGTTAAATGGCTGCAGCATATTGTTTTATTTTTAAATAAACCATCCTGCCTGTGGTGATGTTGGTAACGATGGCAATCATACAGCAATGCTGAGAATAAAACACATAAAATTTTATGGAATACAATGATTACAGCAAGAATTGATTTTTTTATTGTTTTCTAGTTCGTAGCAACTTTCCTGTGCCTGGGTGCTCTGGCTTCCGGAAGCGTTCTCCTGGCTGAGGATGATGGCCAATGGAGGGGAGAGGGTCTCCTGGAGAGCCAAGACTGGGCCAGCAGCCCTGTCATCGCTGGCGCCGGTCTCATCAACTCCGGAGTCATTGCTCGCTCTGGACTCATCGCCCCCACTGCTGGACTCATCGCCTCCAACGCCGGTCTGCTCGCCACTAACGCCGGAGTTATCAACGCTGGACTCGTCGCCCGTTCTGGAATCATCGACGGTGGTCTGATCGCTTCCTCCAACGGACTCATCAACAACGGAATTGTCGCCCCTGGACTCATTAATACCGGATTGGTCGGCTCTGGACTCATCGCCCGTTCTGCCGGAGTCATCAACGGCGGTTTGATCGGCTCCTCCGCTGGAGTGATCACCACAAACGGTCTGCTGACCCCCTCTGTAGGTCTGCTCAACTCTGGATTGGTGGCCCGCTCTGGACTGATCTCCAACGGCTGGACCGGAGGCTGGGCCGCCGGAGCTCCCATCGGTCTGGACGGACGCGTGGTGGACACCCCCGAGGTCGCCCATGCCAAGGCCGCCCACCTCATCACCAAGGCTGCCGAAGGCATCAGGAACACCCACGCCTGGTAATTTGTTACCAAAAAACGAAATGTATCTATTTAATGTCTGACTGCTTGGGATCAATTATATTATTTGATTCTTTCTATATTATACTAGTATTGTAATGCAACCTATTTCATTTTAAATTTCTTACCTCCAATGAAAAATGAGTTCTTTCTTCTTAAGCCATATTTCTGCGAAAAATATATGTATATAAAAAAATAAAAAACATTTATTTATACAAAATTGTTTTTTCTACCCTTACTACAAAAACACTAACTAGAATGTTGCTGGTTTTATGATAAAAAATTAAAAGTGTTTTTTTTTTAATATAAAATTTATTATTTTGTAAAAAAATATATATTAACGATGTAAATGGAACCAGAAATATAGGACGGCGTGGCACGATCAAATAAATCAAATATTGAATGTCGGCCATGTGAGGAGTCCGAGAAATCGACGCGCGTGCATGACACGATGTATGAATGTTGAGGAAGGGAGAGAAATATGTCAGGAAAGAAAATTTTGGCAGTCCATTATTTCTGTCTACCCTTTCTGGGTGACGGTGTGATGTTTAGTTAGTTAACTAGTTAGTTAGTTATAAAATTGAATGGCATTTTAAATCCGATGATCGTTATTCAGTACTAGAAATTGTAATCTATTGACTATTTTTCATAGTAAAAAAAGTAGAAAGCCTTAAGTATCATGGAAGATATATAGCACTATCATAGCCTTTTTTTCACCACAAAGGAATAATTGATAGCAATAAACTAAAAATACTCACTGCTTTTGAAACGGATCACGAGGTAATGAAATGTTTAAAAAATGTTTACGAAATATATATTAATAAACAAATTTTAAGAAAATTAACACAACTTTTTAAATAATATCGAAATGTATGAACATTGTCAATTTGTATTAATATTTTCAAGATATGTTTAATTTGGATAACTTGACATTTTTTTTAATAGAGTTACGCGATTTTTGATTTATTATTATTTCTTGAATAATGATGTTAAACTCTATGTTAAATAATCAATACTATTAAAATCGTCAGGTTTCTAGAAATATTATTTGTTTCTTAGTAGTGCCAGGATTTGCTTTGTTAAGGTATTATCCATTGTTGTTTAATATTTCAAGCTTGTATATTGCCTTTGCAAACAAACAAACAAATCAAACCGACCGCCACACTACTCTATCCTGGCACGCCTCTGTAGCTTCCTCCACATTCATACAGCGAATCATACACGCACCTCGATTCTTCCGACTTCTAACAAGATTAACATTTAAAATTTGGTTATTTTGGTCATGCCATGTACTCCATTCACATCATTAACGTATACTTTCTTAACCATTATTTCTCCATGGATGAAAAAGAATGGTTAAAAAAGTATACGTTAATGCCTTTTCAATTCTAAATATACCAAAACAACAATGTAAGGTTCTATTATCATTATTATTAATTTGATACGGAAATTATGGACTCATTTTTCTCCTTTTTCATGTAAATTAAAATCTCTCCTCGCTCTTTTGTAACAGTGGTGAATTTTGGTTGACTTTGTGTCGGTTCCAGGGCCTTGGTTGCTATTTTTTAGTAACACAACATGTACGAGTAGATATAACTCGCTTTCATTGAAACACTCAGATATTATATAGACTCTTCTGCAATGCGTGAAAAAGTACTTTTTTTAAAGGTATTAAAATGTAGAGGGATTAACAAAGAGAGAGGAAAGCAGGCTGGCAATTTTTGAGAGGAAGATCCTAAGAAAAATTTTAGTACCTATTCGTCAGCCTCGTTCGTACACTCCCTGAGCCTGTCCGGTTCATCCGGGAGTTTTATTTAAAGAAAAAAGAAAACAGCAACAGCGAGGGGGGCCAGACCACATTTAATCTACCCTATTTTCCTTCTATGTCCCACTGTACTTTATTGAAAGTACGACGGTACATAGAAGGAAACCTTGAAGCACTGATTAATCGGGAAACAGTGGTGAGACTCTGTAAGCCTCAACGCCTACGGTGCGCTGGCCATATAGAAAGAATGCCAGAAGGTAGAGCACCGAAAATTATGTCCAGATTGGTGCCACGTGAAACCAGATTAAGAGGGAGACCAAGAAAATGATAGGCGGACTGCGTTGAAGAAGGCTGGGAGTTGTAAAGAAAAAAAGTGAAAAATTGTAAAGATCTGGAGAGTGGAGAGAGATGGTTAAGGACAGGAGCCAGTGGAGGACTGTTGTAGAGGAGGCCAACTACCATACCGGAATGTGGCGCCAAGAAGCAGAAGAAGGTTTAAATGTATACGTTCATGGAATATTATTATTTTAACTTTATCGTATAACTTATATTTCTGTTGTTTTATTGAGCATTATTTTAATGAATTTTTTTAAGTTCACCGGCTAATATCAATAATAATAACCATATGAAAAATCAGATAAAACACAATTACTTATATGATAATAACCTTGATATTTGATAATTAAAAATGTTTTATTCATATCCAAGAATACAACTAATTTAATTTAAATAATAAAAAAATTATAATTAAGGTTCAATGAATTTGTAAAATATTTCTAATAACATGTATGTTTTTCCTTGTCAATATAAAAATGATATCAGCAAAGAAATCGGTATAAATATATTTGCAGCTAACGAAAGAAAAACACTTTCCAATATTTTGGGGTCTATCCCTTAATTATTGTCAACAATGTATCATGCCAATTAACCTTAATTACCATATTTCTGCTCCTTTTACTCATGTTTAAAAACAACAACCCATTTGATATTCACTATATCTGATAATGCATTACGAAGGCGAAACATATCATTCCATAAATTATGTATTTATGAAACTCTAGAAAACATACATTTTTATTCATATTAATTATTTTTCTAAACGTGTGAGAGACGGGCCAAAGATAGTAAGAAAAGACAATAATAAATTATATTTCTGTTTATTAAATTTGAAAATACAAATGAAACCAAAATATTGTATGTACAGTTCATAGAGGAAGAGATAACTAGAATGGATAGAAAAGAGTAATATGAGTCATTCTTAACGGAATAGAAATCATTTATTGCGGGGGCGTGAACCCTACCACCCTCCATGGGCAGCCCAGGTGTTGGGGGCCCATGAGCCCCATGTGTTGGCAACCACTCCAGGGGCAACCACACCGGCGCCGCGGACTAATCCGGAGCCCCACGCTCCGGGGGCGGCCCAGGTGGACACGGGGGAGGCCCAGGCCGAACGTCCAGCCCAGTCCTGACTCGCCAGAAGACCCTCTCCTCTCCACTGACCGTCGTTGGCTCCCAGGAGCACAGCGCCGCCAGAGACCATGGCGGCCAAGCACAGGAAGAAAGCTACGATCTAGAAAATTGAAACGAACAAATTACAAATAATAAGTAAGATATACGTACATATTTACACTTATTAGACCAAATCTAAAGAAGTGTAGTATTCTTAAGGCAATACATAAAAAAATGGTTTTATTAAGACAAAAAAACATTTAAAAATTTAGAAGTCATACTTGTATTCTTATAATTTTAACAATTTTTTTTAGTTTTCTGTTGCAAAATAGAATATGGAACTTTAATAATTTTAAACATATTTATTTAAATAAGAAAGGGCCACAAAAATGGTTGAGACATATGTACCGAATGAATGACTAAAAAATTGTTCAAACATTTAATATGAAGGACTCACTATGTGGTTAGACATGTTAAAAATATAAATAAATAAATATATTTAACCACGGTATGGTTATTATATTTGATGCCAACTAGTTTCGCTTGGACCCAAGCTTAATAAAGGCAGTATAACAACTGTTGTTATACATCATCATTATATCATCCCTAATGAAGCTTGGGTTCAAGCAAACATAGTTAGCATCAAATATAATAACCATGCCGTGGTTTAATACAAAGCTTTTTATTTATTTTATATGTTTGATTGTTAACAAGATATATGCAAGTAGTGTGAATGGAACAATAATTGGAAAAAGGCAAGCAAAGACATTGTATGGTCAAATAAATTAATTTCTAAAAAGCGGCGGTGTTCAAATTCAAAACAATCGACATATCGTGAATGTAGTAAATCCGCGAGAGTTAGAGTCAAGATACAACGGTGTTGCGGTCCATCCTCTCTATCTACCCTGCCGGAGAAACGGCGTGATGATTAGTTAGAATGCAATGCAACAAATGTTTTTAAATTTTGAATATGTGATAGTTGAAGCAACGAAAATTGAAGTACTAAAATCAGTTTTGTATTACGAGATATAAAAAAATAGAGTGAAGACCTATTTCAAACCTAAACCAACTACTTTCTTAATCTAAAAATATCTTATACAAATAACAAAATATAAAACTTACGATGGAGTTCATTTTGTTTGTAGTACGTTTGAGTTTTCTGGGAAGAAAAATGCTTATGTTTCATTTTATTTTTGGCGAGCTTTATATACCTTATTCTTGTATTAAAGGAGGGAGGTACAATAAAATATACTAAAAAAAATAATATACTCATTTGTCAAAATGTTGCAAAATAAGTATTGTATAAACTGACATAATGCAATACTTTTTTACAAGTTGGTAATCAAGGTATTGAATTACTATAGTTACCATTCAAACTCTGCGCAATTGATATTCAAGAATTGTTTTAAATAATTGAATACGTTTATGTTTGTAGTGCCTTTGTTTTTTTTAAGTTCATACTGTTTGGTTTTATATGTACCTATATCTATATTATATGTATGAATTGATAGCCCGCAATGGGTGAAATCCAGTTGTTCGTCTACAAGTATTTGTATACATTCAAAATGTTGTAAAAAACAAAAACTGGTCAAAATTATAGCATATAGATTAGAGTGACATCTCCAGGCGGTTTCTAGCAATGCGGTAAATGGCGGTAACCTTTCACATTGCGTTAAAAAGATCTTCTACTCAATGCTTAAAATACAATCTTCATAGATGGCGTTAGTGTATAGATTGAATATAATACCATGTAAAGGGTGGTGTTGAAGATTAACATTTATACAACTTCCAAAAAATTTGTCAGACATGGTGGTCATAAGAAAAATAACCTGGAATGGGAAATGTTGTATTACATAAAGCGTGCGCTTAACCCAACCAATAACAGGTCATAAGTCCTGTAAACACCTTGATCAACCATATTCTGTTTCCAATTTGCATCTTCGTCTCTATTGAGATACAATTGATTCTTTTATTATATGTAATTATGTACCTGGTAAAAAGTATTGTAGAAGAAGTGTTCCATGCAAAAGGGTTAGGGGCAGATCTCCTACGAAGTGGTGTGACCAGATTAAGGAGATGACCAGAGGAAGCCTTTACTCAGCGAGGATTGGGGGCGTTTTATTAAGCCACGGGCAGTTCCATAGATCAAGACCCTCAGTGATGAGAAAATGAAAAAATAAGAATAAGACACATGACTGACAGGAAGGACTGATCAGGAAGACTGGACTGATCGACTACGTCAGGTACAGCCCTCATACTAAATGTGTTTTTTATTATTGTTATCATTATTATTATTTGTATTATTTTTATCTAGTTGATAAAACGGAGCATCTTCTACAGCGCCCTTGAGATGAGTAATTCATAAAAAATGGCGCTCTATAAATTATCCAATTTATTATTATTTGTATTATATCTCGAAGGGGTAGGCAGAAAGAATTGACTGCCATACTTCTCTTTCCTAACATATTTCTCTCGCTTCTGTCATGCACGCGCGTCGAATTCTCTGACTCCTCACGTGTCCGACATTTAATATTTGATTGATTTGACCGTGCCACGTTTTCCTCGGTCTTCCTCTGTTTCTGGTTTCATTTACATTGTAAACATATAATTTTTTTACCATTCTTTCTTAATTCATTATTTCCATATGTCCAAACCATCTTAATGATCCTTTCATTATTTTGTTCGTAACACCATCATTCGCACCGCATTCAGTTCTTACAATCTATCATACACAGAGTATCCACACATTCGTCTAAGAGATATCATTTCTACTGCATTTATTCTA
This sequence comes from Lepidostoma basale, assembly GCA_022606425.2. Lineage (NCBI taxonomy): Eukaryota > Metazoa > Arthropoda > Insecta > Trichoptera > Lepidostomatidae > Lepidostoma > Lepidostoma basale. The sequence goes on from JAHDVF020000763.1 coordinate 2,392,089, forward strand.
CTTTCATCCTTTTAAGTCAGTCTCATGCTTCGCTTCCATACATAAGGGTCGGTACAAGAACACCACTGTGACGCGGCACTCCATCCTTCTCTTTTCGCCCCAGCTGGAGACGCGGTGTGATGGGTTGCGAAGCTCATCGATACCAATAAGCATCTCCTGTGCACACTTTGTAACTAAAACTTCCACATATGATTCATAATATCTATATAATTCATAAGTTCAATAGCTAATTGTCAGCCATGTTCACATTGTTAATCTAAAGTACATTATGTATTAGTATTAATGTACGTGATTTTTCGAACCTTCTGTTTCTATGTCGATTTGAATAAGTCCTTTGTAATCTTTTTGTAGTTTTTAAATAATCTATATACCTACCTGTAATCTAAGTTTTATAATTGTACTTCTCCCGCTAATAATCTTATACCTGTATTCTTAATTTTAACTATGTCCTTTCTTTATTACTCAACATACCTGTATTCTCATTTATAATAGTGTCCTTTTTTCATCAAAAACCTATTACAATACTTACCTGTATTATTAAGACATCATAGACTTAACTCGTCTTAGGCTTAATTTTTACCGTTGCTCATAAAATGTTCATAGATTTAAGTAAACTGTCTGTAATAAAAAAATGTATTGGAATTTATCCCGTTTATAACAATAAATAAATAAAATAAATAAATAAATAAATAGTTCAAATTAGATTTAAGAAAAATTCTTGTATTTATCACAATAAACGCTTAAATAAACTAAAATTACAATCTTATCATAATCCAAACGAAAAAACTCGTATCGACTCACAGGTTTCCAAATTTATTTAGTTCCCGCACCTTTTATATGGAGTTGAAGCAAGGGCAGACACAGTCCTAAAAATATAGCATACATATATTTAATGTCGGCCACATCAAGAGTCGGAGAAATACTTTTCAATTTCAATTTCAATTTATTCTAAAAAATTATATAATAAGCATTACAGAATAAGAAATCCAAATCGTTTATAATCACAATTTACTAAAATAAAATTAGCAATTAAAAAAATATATATTAACAAATAACATAACAAGAAAACAAATGAGATCAAGTAAGAAAAAAAAGAAGACAATTAAAAAAAATATATATTACGTATATATATATATATATATATATATATATATATATATATATATATATATATATATATATATATATATATATATATATATATATATATATATATATATATATATATATATATATATATATATATATATATATATATATATATATATATATATATATATATATATATATATATATATATATATATATATATATATATATATATATATATATATATATATATATATATATATATATATATATATATATATATATATATATATATATATATATATATATATATATATATATATATATATATATATATATATATATATATATATATATATATATATATATATATATATATATATATATATATATATATATATATATATATATATATATATATATATATATATATATACGAGTATATATATATATATTCGAGAACAGTTTGGTAAAGATAAACATTTTTGTAAAATAAGTGGAGAAGCAAATAACAATTTAATACATAAGAGATAGATGCTTTCTGAGGGTAGCCTCACTATCGTGAAAAATGTCCACATCCGAAGAGATGCGGTTTAATAGGATTATTGCATTACCTTAGGTAGATTGGTTCTACACAGTGGCAGGTGAAATAATCAATGTTGCCTTCAAAGTCAAGCAAGCAAAACAGAGTCAAGTCATTCAAAATATCAGAGTTATGTATTCGACCACGAATCAGTTGAAAAAAGTGAACACCCAGGTGGATAGTTCGTATAATTTCCAATGATTAGTAGTCCAGCATACCCAGCAAGAAATCAGTTGGTATAGCCAGGGGTAATAACCGTTTTCTTTAAGGTACAGAAATCGTAAGAATTTTTTCTGTACCTTCTCGATTAACAGACAGTATTTTGTTTCATGCGGTGCCCACACCAGTGTACTAAATTCCAACCGACTTCTTACCAAGGAATTATACAATAACTTCAGGACTTTTGAATTCTCAAATTCCAAAATTATTTGCAAATTTACACCAGAAGTGAACAGCGTGGCGGTCTAGCCTTTCTGCCTACCCCTTCGGAGAAACTGTGTGATGGTTAAGTAGTTAGTAAGTTTTTGTAAATTAAAAATTTATTAAAAAAAACATAATTATATACAAACTTTACAGAATAAAATCCAATTCGTTAATTAATACGAATGAAAACGTCAGTTTTCTAGAAGTCACATTTGATAATGTCTCAGAAGTATAAAATATAATAAAACTTCAAGAAAACTGACGTTTTCATTCGCATTAATTCAAGAAACAATAAATATTCTATTCGTTGTTAATCTTTTAACTGCTAATTTGTCATTTAACAGTGAAAATAAAACGCTGTTTATGTTACCATTTTATTTTTATTTTAGATTATCAGGTGTTACAATAATTAATTCAAATTTATGTGCATTTGTTCCAGTGTTAATTTGATTTGTAACACCTGATGATGTCAAATAGGTTGAAGAAACAGCTGTCGCGAAACGTAAAAAAGATAATAAAAAATTGTGATACCATAAACGGCGTTCTATATTTTAACAGTAAATAATGATGAAGTATCGTAGTGATTCAGACAAAAATAGATTATTTAATTATAGTTCTAGTTAAAAAGTCCTTGCGAACATTGGGAAGCGAGCTGAGATTGTTCTAGATTCAACTTTGTTTTTACTAACTAACTAACCATCACGCCGTCTACCCGGAGGGGTAAGCAGAAAGCCGGAGGGGTAGGCGGAACGCCACACTGTTCTGTCCTGACATACTACTCTCGATTCCTCTACATTCATACATCTTGTCATGCACGCACGTCGATTTCTTCGACCCCTCACGTGACCGACATTCAATATTTGATTGATTTGATAGTGCCATGTTTTCTAGCTCCGTTCACGCCTCTTGCATATACCTTATTTACCATTCTCTCTTCACTCATTCTTTCCATGTGTCCAAACCGTCTTAATAACCCTTTCCTTATTTTGTTAATAACACTTTCATTCGCACCACATTCCCTTCTTATCCTTGCATTTTTCACTCTATCATATACAGATTTGCCACACATTCGTCTTTGACAACTTATTTCTACTTTCATCCTTCTTTTACTACTTTTTACTAAAACTCATGAAATAATTATCTTGCTATTTATTATCTTCGTCTTCTTCTTATTCTTAGAGTAGGCCTAGTGGCCTGTTTCTTAAGATGAATTGGCCTCCTGCGATGTCGACTCCCAGCTATCGATCCATCTCTTTGGTGGTCTGCCCGGGGGTCGTCTACCTTGGGGCTGGCCGTGCAACACAATGAAGGGGAGTCTGGATGGATCCATTCTCCTCACGTGTGCATACCAGTATCTTCTCTTTTGCCTTCCCCACCTGTCCGCCCTGCACTCGATCCCATATATCATGATAGGTCGCACACAAGTATTATAGATTCTAACTTTGCCGCTGATCTTCATGTCAGGATTTTTCCAAATTGAATTCTTCAACCATCCTCAATTTACCGCAGCCTTGTTTTGTTCGTCTCTGGTTTCAATCCTGGGATTGGTTTGCAGCAATTTCCTATATTCTTCTCTTCCATTCTTCCCTGTATTGTGCAGCTCTTTTGAAATCTGCATATGATGAGCAGCGCACGTCCACCAACAGGTCCTCCAGGTACTCTTGGCGTGGGCGTTCCCTAGAGTTTGTCCCCTCGGTCATACCCTCCATTATGGCATGCAAGAGGCCTTCTTGTCGTATAACATGGCCGATCCCTCTTGCACGCCTTTCGGACAAGGTCCTGAGCAGGTACCTTCCTCCTTCGATTCCTCGAAGAACTTCCTCATTCGTGATGTGGTCTCTCCAGGAAATTCCTAAGAGTCTTCTATAGGACCACATCTCAAAAGCCTCTAGTCTCCGCTTATGCTTTTCGGATAGACACCATGTCTTGCAGCCGTACATCAAGACACTCCATACATAGGTCTTGATGAGGAGTATTCTCAGTTTTAGGTCTATATTATTTGACTCTATTATTTTCGACCTGTTATTAAATGCAAGCCTAGCCTGATGTATACGGCTGTCGTTGTTTTGTTATGAAAATTATTATTCTTATAGCTATTTATTATGAAAAATTAAATAACATTACAACAGATTTTATTTTTCAGATAAAAAAAATTATTCGCGTTTTGTTTCCACCTTCTTTATTCAAATGAGTGAGTATGCAATACAAACAAGGCATTGCAAATACGATCGATAAGACCACTTCCTAGTTGAAGGCAGCTTTGAAGTTTAACATTTAGATCACCCGTAGGAATGGTCAAGCACTCGGCTATGACAATAAGACAGGTTTCTGTAGTGACCTTCTTATGAAATTGCATGATTTAATCATTACATTTAAAGATTTAGTTTTGTAAGATGTGTCTAACAGCATTATGAAAGAGTATCCGAAATGAATTGATTTTAGGACTTGCATACTTTCATGATTTTTCTAAACTCAAGAAAGAGTAATAATCTACGCTTTTGTTAAGGAGAACAAAAAAGTAGAGGAAGGCAGTTTTTATTACACATTCTTCTCCTTCTTCCTTATTGTAGACCTGTGTGGTCTGCTCTCCAGAGTGTCGCTCCTTCTGGGAAGTAGATACCCAGCTGTCCGTCCATAGGTAGATTTCTCCCGTAAAGATGGAAGGACAGCTTTATTATACATATATTATGTTAATCAAATGATTTTACTGAAATCTCTTGATGGGAGTTCATTTTAAATAATAAGTAAATAAAACAGCGGTTTCGGCAGCGAGCCTGGCGAAACCGATCGCTGTCGAAATAAAGACAAAAGCGGAAGTAGTTAAAAAACCTCGTCATATATTGTGTAATTACGTATATTTTCACTGTTGGTTGCAATATGTATTTTGGGATCTTGGGAAAATCCGTGTAGCTCATCTTTCTGGACCGACGTTTCGGAGATCGTGGCAGTCTCCATCTTCAGGGTGGTTATAAATGTGTTTTGCGTAATGTATGTTTAACTCCTTTTACGCTGTGCCGTGTCGCTGGAAATGTGGGAGCAAATAGGTTGTTAAATCACAATGATTTTCAAAAGTAAAATGTGAATCCACAACACAAAGTCATGGCGAATATAGAAGTAAAATAAATGAAAAAGTTTTTTTAATGTTTTCATTGAGACACTACATTATATTGTTTAGAAAGATTTATCTTTCTAATATTTTATTCCTCCTCATCTTACATATGTTAAACTATTACACGACTGTTAAGCGCACTAAAACAAAATTCTGTGTTTAAATATTTTTTTGAAATCATTGTATTTTCACAACTCTTTTTTGTATCTTTCACAAACATGTTTCGGGACACGGACTTTCCTTCTTCAGTGTATGAATTTATGAATAATTTTTTTTTGAAGGTTTCTTCTTTCTTCTTAAAGTGCCCTGTCAGGTCCCCCCGACGTGGACGATCACTCTGGTAAATTCTTCCCTATCCTGCGCTGTCCGGAATAGCTCCTCCACGGTTCTGATTCTCGTCCATTCCCTCACATTGCCCCCCTGCGGCCCTCTATTTTTCCCTTCAATATAAGATGCAGCAGGTGATGCTTCTATCCCCGCAAAACGTGACCCAGATATGAAATCTTGCGGACTTTGATTAATGTCAGCAGCTCTCTATTTACTCCTGCACGATTCAGGACTTCTGTGTTCGTCACTCTGTCTGTCCATGGGATCCTGATCATTCTTCGGTGAAGCCACATTTCAAATGCCTCTAACTGGTTCATTATATTTACTTTTAATGTCCATGTCTCACACCCATATAACAGAATAGACCACACATAGATTTGAAGGTTTAAATTCAATAATTATTCATACACTGAAGAAGGGAAGTGTCTGTCCCGAATCATGTTTGTGAAAGGTTCAAAAAAGAGTTGTGAAAATACGATGTTTTCAAAAAGTTATTCAAATGTGAATCCACAATACAAAGTGATGGCGAATATAGAAGTAAATTCTGTATTGTCAAAAGTATAAATATTCACCAACATATGATTGTTTGGATTCAATTGACATATCTAAATTACTTATCTAATCGTCTCAATGCATCCTGTTTATTTAAAAATAGAATACCTCTGCGGCCAACTAATCAAAAGTATCCGTTTTTAATTACGACAAGCATAAATTAACTTGGAACACACTTGCTTATGTGCTGAAAATTAATTATAATCGCGAATAGAATTTGAATAACTTTTCATGTTTGTCTTTCCTGCTCCAGATTACCATGCATATAAAGGCAGGACGAATCATTGAATAGGCATAAGCAGATTCTCTTAGAAAAAGCAAACCAACTCAAACAAAATGAACTCAATCGTAAGTTTCATACATTATACTTAATTTTGTCAGTTCACCTCTATGTTTCATCAGTTTAATGTAATATATATTTAATTAAGGATGAAAGTAGAATAAATGCAGTAGAAATGAGATCTCTTAGACGAATGTGTGGATACTCTGTGTATGATAGAGTGTCGAATGAAAATATAAGAAGTGAATGCGGTGCGAATGATGGTGTCATGAACAAAATAATGAAAGGATCATTAAGAAGGTTTGGACATATCGAAAGAATGAAGAAAGAATGGTAAAATAATTATATGTAAATGATGTGAATGGATCCAGAAATAGAGGAAGACCGAGGAAAACGTGGCACGATCAAATAAATCAAATATTGAATGTCGGCCATGTGAGGAGTCAGAGAAATCGACGCGCGTGCATGACACGATGTACGAATGTTGAGGAATCGAGAGAAATATGTCAGGAAAGAAAAGTGTGGCAGTCCATTCTTTCTGCCTATCCCTTCGGGGAGACGGCGTGATGGTTAGTTAGTTTGTTAATTGAATATTTATTAAATGAAAGATATTTCAGTAAAATCTTAAGATTATCATGAACAAACCAATTTTGTTATTGTTTCTTGACTCCTGCTTTCTTATATTTGATAATTGCTTAGAAGGCAAAACATGGCATTCCCATAAAATATTATAAAATCTCTATTAAATAAATAGTTTCATTTGTATAAAATATACATATTTTATTAAACAATGACATGTTTAGAAAATAATATAGATTAACTCTCTAATTTTCCAAACTATGAGTAATTGAAATTATTCTTAGTTAACATATTCAAATGATTTTTCTGAAATCACTTGATGGAAGTTTATTTAAAATAATAATTAAATAAAACGATGTTTTTTAACTACTTCCACTTTTGTCTTTATTTCGATAGCCACCGGTTTCGCCAGGCTTGCTGGCATCGACAGACTGGTCCCAGATAGACCCAGTCTGTCGATGCCAAGAAGCCTGGCGAAACCGGTCGCTATCAAAATAAAGACAAAAGTGAAAGTAGTTAAAAAGCATCGTTTTATTTAATTATTATTAGTTAACATAGATCGCAATTTAGAAAAATACAATTAAAATTAGTTAAATTATTAGCAAATATTTTTTATTGAAAAATTTAATAATAGTTGTATATTTTTCAGTTTGTTGCATTCTTCCTGTGCATGGCCGCCATGGTCTCCGGCAGCGTGGTCCTCCTCGGACAAGACGATGGCCAGTGGAGAGGAGAGGGTCTTCTGGAGAGCCAAGACTGGGCCGGGCGTTCTGCCTGGGCCTCCCCCGTGTCCACCTGGGGCGCCCCCGGATTGTGGGGCTCCGGATTGGTCCGCAGCGCCGGCGTTGTCGCCCCTGGCTTGATCACCCCTGGAGTAGTCGCTAATAACTGGGACAACACCTGGGCAATCAACGGAGGGTGGTAAGGCCCACGCCAGAAACTACAACCCCCTAGATGATATCGACCCTAGTCTTTCCACATATTCTGTACTCTATAATATATTTTCTCTTCGTAACCTGTATGTAAATTTTCTGAGACTTTATAGATTTCATTTTAATTCTATAAATCATTATGTGAAAACGTTTCTTTAAAAAAATATATAATTTTTGAAAACACTTTTCTGAGTTTTATTGTACTAGAAAGAGCCGTGCTCGGAATAATCTTGAGGAACAGATTTATAAACGAATTTATTCGTCAACAAACCACGGTGACTGAGGTGGCTCTGAAGATGGGCGGGCTGGCCATATCTGTCGGAGAACCAGCGGCCGATGGGGGGACGGGTTCTGGAGTGGAGACCGCATACAGGATTCCGCAGAGTTGGACGTCCCCCTGCCCGCTGGACCGACGATCTGAAGAGGATTGTTGGACCTGGATGGATGGGAGTGGCAACGGGTAGGGGGTGGTGGCGTGCTTTGGAAGATGCCTACATTCAGCAGTGGATGACAGACGGCTGATGATGTACTAGATAGTCGTATCCACCAGACTAAACTTGCCTTCAACAAGAAAACTAAAATATTCGAGTCCAATAACATAGACCTAAACCTCCGAAAACAACTGATAAAAATATTGGTGTGAAGTGTTTTACTAAACGGCTGCGAGACTTGGTGCCTCCGCGAAAGAGAGCGCAAAAGGCTGGAGGCGTTTGAAATGTTGACCTACCGACGAATTGCCCGTTTTCATGAAGGAACCACGTTACAAATGAGGAGGTTCTCAGCAGAGCTGAGGATAATAGGCACATGTTGTACACCATAGAGGAGAGGCGCGCGAGATAGATTGGTCATGTTTTGCGACACGAATTGTGTTGGGGAAATTGATTTTAGCAAAACGGCGCACTTAAAAAACAAATCATCATTAATGGTTATAATAATTAAAATAAACGACACTTACGACATTATTAAGATATGTAATTCTCAAAGTGACAGAAATGAAAATCCAAATTTCCATCGCCGCGGCGATGGAATTTGGATTGAACTCCCAGAGATCGGATCAGAAATTATGTTATTTATTTATTTTATTTTACTGTTTATTATTCCACTATACTATATTTATAGACTACACAACATGTTTTGGAGTAATCTCCATCTTCAGGTGTAAATATACGACTGTCAGTCGTATATTTACACCACCTGAAGATGGAGATAACTCCGAAACATGTTGTGTAGTCTAATAATAAAGTATAGTGGAAAATTAAACAGTGTTTTCTTTTGAATTTTTTTTTTTACTTTATTTGTTGTTATTTTATGTTTATTAAATCTTATTTCATATTGTAAGAAACAATTGAAACTTAATTTTAAATTTAATTTTTACTTCTTACGGCACTTCGTCATACACGTCTTCTTTCTCTTTACAGATAAATTGTTATCTTATTTTTTATTAACTATTTAAAAATGTCTTTCATATGATTTCCAAAATCTGTATTACTTTATTTTGCAACTCATTTCATTCAGGCGTAGAGGCTTACAGGAACAATTGTTTTTAATAATACAAACATGAATTAATTGTATACATTATTCAATACATCCATGCCATGGTCACTCAGTTCGCAAAAAATGTATAGAAAGTAGCAAAAATAATATTAATACATAGAAATGTTATGCATAAACAACTATATAAATAACCCATTATAATATTTGCCTTTCTGATTGTAATGATAACATGAATATAATAAATATGAATACAAAAGAATGTGTTAAATCAACAAAATGATTGGGTTACATTTATTTTTACAATATTCAATGTGCATAGAAAATAAATATAAAGTAAATTATTGCTGGGTATTGAAATTTATCAGTTGAAGTTCATTGTAACTAATATAAAAACTGGGTATCAGCTCAAGCTCTCAAGATACAGAGTCAGAAATAAACGTCGTAATGGTTTGTTTGTAAATATTTTAAATTTAAATTTTAAATTATTATCCAGATACAATAATAAGAATATTTTGTAAATCCTGAACCGTAATTTATTAGCCAATTTGATTTACACACATAAATAACGGTTGAAAAACGGTTGATACGTGTAACATAAATTAAATAAACACAAAAGTGGGGTTCGTCCATGTCAACATGTGCAACATCGAAAAAAACATTATGTGTTATTACATTATGTGCTAAATTAAAAAACGGTGGATACGTGTAACATAAAATAAATAGACAATATGTGCACCAACTAAAAAGAACATTTTGTGTTAAATTATTTTTATTTTGTTATTTTATTTTATATCATTGTATTTTATATTATTTGTTATAGATTTCTTTGTGGGTGTTGGACGATCGAAGTGTGCGCGGGAGATGCCTATTGGTAGCGATGAGGTTCGCAACCCATCACACCGCGTCTCCCGCGGGGCGAAAAGAGAATAATGAAGTGCCGCATCAGTATAAGTGTGACAGTCTATTATTTCTGTCTACCCTTTCGGGGAGACGGCGTGATGGTTAGTTAGTTAGTTAATAACCTTCTTATTCTTCTTCAAGTGCCCAGTCGGGTCCCCCCAACGTTGGCGATCACCTCGGCGAACCTGTTCCTGTCCTGCGCCGCTCGGAACGGCTCCTCCATACTTCGCATGTCGGTCCACTCCCTCACGTTTCGCAGGCAGGACATTTGTCTCCTTCCGGGCCCTCGGCGTCCCTCAATTTTTCCCTCCAATATCAGTTGGAGAAGGTGGTACTTTTCCCCACGCAATATATGACCTAGATGTGGGATCTTTCGAACCTTGATAGTTGATAACAATTCCCTGTCAACTCTAGCTCGCCTCAGGACTTCGGTATTGGTAACCATGTCTGTCCAGGGAACTCTGAGCATTCGGCGATGGAGCCACATTTCAAATGCTTCCAGTCTGTTCATTGAGTTAACTTTCAGGGTCCAAGTTTCACACCCGTACAATAAAACAGACCACACATAGCATTTGATTCAAATAACCAATCAGAATTTTTATTGTTAAAATATGATACAGTTTTCTTTACTGTTGCTCACTACAATGTTCGCAATGCAATGAAAGATTCCTTCTATAAAGTTTCAAAAACATTCGTACATCGCAAGGTTCTCAGATTATTAACTTACTAACTATCTATCTATCACGCCGTCTCCCCGAAGGAGTAATGAACTGCCAAACTTGTCTTTCCTGACATGCTTCTCTCGATTCCTAAACATTCATACGTCGTGTCATGCACGCACGTAGATTTCTCCGATTCCTCACATTGCCGACATTCTATATTAGATTTACTGTAAAAATCTAAAACACTGTTATAATTTCACAATATATTTTTATGCATTGAGAATGTCGCGACAGCTGTTTCGCCAACCGATGTTGGCATTATCAGGTGTTACAATAAGTTAATTGTAACCCACTCTTAGTGAATAAAAAGATATTGTGAAATTATAACAGTAATAATGTTGAAGTATCATAGTGTTTCGACTAAAACAATGGACTATGTATATTAGATTTATTTAATAGTGCCACGTTTTTCTTGGTCTTCCTATTTATATTTCAGTTAACATCGTTAACATATACTTTTTTACCATTCCTTCTTTATTGATTATTTCCATGTGTCCAAACCATCTTAATGTTTTATATCATTTCAACAGCTGACAATGATATCGTTCCCAAAAACTCCACAAAGCTTCTTGGTTTTTATCTTGACGCAAATCTGTCTAAAATCCCAAATTAATAACACGGTGAGCGCTAGTTTCTTCCACCTAAGACGATTAAAATCCGTCAAAAGGAGTATTCCCCATCACAGTTTTAAAACTCTTGTAAATTCCTTCGTTGTGTCACGACTTGATTATTGTAATGGAATTTATGCAAACATTCCAAAACAACAAATAAACAATCTTCAATCTGCGTTCAATGCAGCAGCAAGACTCATTAAATGCATTCCAAAAAAGTCCCATATAACACAACATCTCAAAGAACTTCACTGGCTTAAAAGTCCAGAAAGAATCCAGAATAAACTCTGCTGGACAGTCTTCAAAGCGCAACATGGAATGGCACCAAGTTATATATCTGAACTCTGTATAACGGACAGCCTAAATACAAGGAAATCCACACTTTGCTCGGCGAACTCCTCGGCAATAGGAAGATTAGTTGAGCCGAAGCGTTGCCCCAGTACAAATTTCGGTCATCGAGCGTTGGCGGTAGCCGGTCTATCAGCTTGGAACAATCTCCCTTCACACCTTAGATGCATAAATGATCCGACAGATTTCAGATCTAAATTCTCCATCCTAAAAAACCCATCTTTTTCATATTTTATACCCAATTTAAACATTTATACTTTGTTCTACTATACTTTTAAACCGATCGCTTTTTAAGCGGCCGCATTTAGATTTTTAGATTTAAAACACGTCTTAATGCGCCCTTGAGGTGATTACATAACAAAAACGGCGCTTTAAAAGTTAGCATATTATTATTATTATTATCATTATTTTGTTCATAACATTCGCACTGCATTCACTTATATTTGAATTTGACACTCTATCATACACAGATTTTCACACATTCGTCTAAGAGATATCGTTCCATACTTCACTTCGTCGGTACATTAACACCATAGTGTATTGCCATATTAGACTTACACACAGACCACATTATTCTGAGGTATTTCGTTTCTACCGCATTTCTTCTATTTTCATATTTTTTGCCAGTTTTATGCTTCGCTTCCATATATAAGTGTCGGTAAACGAACACCATTGCTATTTTAGTTTTTTTGGAAAGGTTATTTTTTGCGATGAAGTATTATCATTATTTTTTATAATTCTAATTTCTCTCCTACTTCTCTTAGTAACCGTTTTGCTTCGCAGTTAGAATGGAATTCGTTTATTGTGAACGTTTTTTTTTATGTTTTTGAAAATTTGTTTTTGTTATTCTACGGTCGAGATTGTAAAAAACATTCCTGCAAAATAATCATTAACTATCATTAAAAATTATAGTAGTAATTTTCGTGGTCAGACTATTTCAATTTTAATGCACTTAGGAAATTGAAATAGCTTTATTTTATTATCCACAAAATATTTAAAAAATATGACATGTTTCGAAGGATTCTTCCATCTTCAGGTATATAATAAAAACTAAACGAAGAAAGACTAATATAAAAAACGCTTTTAAAATTCGATGCAATAATAGTTTGAATTTAAAAACTAACCTGGGCATATTTTTTATCAGTAAGAACTAATAAATAATTTTAAACAATATTAATATATAACGATATAAAATTGTAATTTAGAAAAAACGTACATTTGAAAATACATAATTTATAAACAATTGCATGCATTATTATGTACGTTTCTTTTAAAGCTTTTACAGTTTGTTTTAAAGCTTATATACATTCATTCTTTAAAATTGTAATGTCCTGACAGCATATTTTTTATAATTTTAATCCTAGACCTAAAGCATGACATATTTGCTGATTCTTGGGATTCATTTGGGCCTTTTAATGTGGTAGTTTTCCATTGTTTTCCACATCTTTGCACATAACAGCTTTGGCTTTTGATTCCGTTGACATGTAATAAGTAGCTAGTCAATAGCCATTTTTATTGTCACTTGAATTCTACACGACCAAAAACAGCGTTTGAATTTTTGTCGTCATCTCCAGGTATCAAAACCAGGATCTCTGGTATGGCCGTCATAGCTGTTGCCACTCTGCCACGAAGGCAGGCCTGTTTTAATGCTCTACTGTTTAAAAAATAAAATAATAATTTGAGATTTACTAGTAATTTTATTTTATAATATTTCATTTTGACACGGGAATATAAAGAGAGAGAAAATGGTTTACATATAACTACACGGAAAATAGAAGAGAATAATTGAAGTGAAGCAAATGAAGTTGGGAGGTAGGAGGGCGGAGGCCATGGTGCAGAATTACCAGGAGCCATGGCCGTATCCGGTCCAGCCGGCACCCCAAACTCCATCCAGGGAACCGCGGGCGGCCTTGGTGATGAGGTGGGCGGCCTTGGCGTGGGCTACGGCGGGGGTGTCCACCACGTTACCAGCAAGGTCCAGGGGGGCGGGGATGTGCGCCTCGGGCCAGGTCCTGCCCCAAGAAGCTACGGGGGCGATTACTCCAGCTCCCAACACTCCGGAGCCCCACACTTGGGGCGCGGCCCAGGTGGACACGGGCGAGCCCCAGGTGGACACAGGCGAGGCCCAGGCAGAGCGTCCAGCCCAGTCCTGGCTCTCGACGAGTCCCTCTCCCCTCCATTGGCCATCATCATTGCCCACCCACGCGTTACCGGAGACCATGGCGGCCATGCACAGGAAGAAAGCTACTACCTGCAAATATAAAAATTTGTTCGTTTTATAGTTACATAATATTTTATAGAAACTCCTCGATCATTGGATATTGGAAACACCATCTTTATCTGTATTTTTTCTATTCCTTCTAGCAAAACGTCATCATAATTACCTTAAAGATGAAGTTTGCAACGATCCTAGGTAATTTTTTTTTTTTTTAAAAGGAACATAGAAGTTCCCGCCACATACCCGAGGCTGTTATAGGGCGTAGCGGCGCCCTTTTATCAGCCTCGCTCGTACACTCCCTGGGCCTGTCCCCGGTCCACCCGGGACTTGCATTTACATACGGCAACAACAAAGGGGTGCCAGACCACATTTAATCTACTCAATCTCACTTCTATGCTCCGCTGTAGGTACTTTATTGAATAAATAAATAAGCATAATATGAGAAATGGACATTAGGGATTAGGGATGGGCAAAATGAATCACTTAAGGGATCGATGCTGAACGGTTCCGATCAGCAAAGTGAGCTGACTCTTTTTAATAATTCATGGTTCATCGTTTTGAGTCGTTCGTAAAAATGAATTTCTGAAACGAGCCAAAAAATAAAAAAGTCGCCGCTGATTTTCTGCAAAGTTGCAAAATTGGAGGAAGGAAATCGTTGGCGACCTTTTTTTTAGCACGTTTCAGAAATTCATTTTTACGAACGACTCAAAATGGTGAACCATGAATTATTAAAAAGAGTCAGTCGACTCACTTTGCTGATCGGAACCGTTCAGCTCAGATCCCTTATAAGGCTCACAAAAGAGTCGACTCTTTTGCGATAATTCACCCAGCGGATCATTGAGCTGCCGCTCTTTTTTTATGAATCATCGCCCACTCGCTCACCAAAGCGAGTCGATTCGTAAGCGAATCGCACATCCCTAACGGACATACCAAAGATTACGGGAAATATTTTTTTAATTTTATTTCATTATTTGATACACACATCTTAATTAGATATATCTGATGATTTTTAAAATGCTAAGTTTAAAGATATATATTTAAAATATTTTAACCAAACAGTTTTTGTTTAAAAATATATATTAAGTTAATATCCACTAACGTTTGTGTCTTCGACCGGTTTCGGAAGCTCGCTGCCATCTTCTTTACCATAAGATGGCAGCAAGTTACCAACACCGATCGAGGACATAAACATTAGTATATTTAAACTAAATATACAGTACAATAAAAAAACTTTTATTTTCATTATAACTTCTACCATGAAATTTCAAATAACGAAATTATATTTTTGAACGGTTTTTCCCTTATTTAATTTATTTATTTATATTATGGATTCATTCAATTTGCCCGGTTTTAAAGCTAGTTAAAGTTCAGTTGAATTAGAATAACGCTTAAACCCATGGAAATCATACATTTATAAAAAATCAGTACAATGATGACATTGAGCTCTGCCAAACATAATTTATTTTTATATAGCAAAAAAAATGGTTCATTGTCATAACATGCGTTGAAAAATAACTGATAATTTAAACATTGAATCAATTTGAATTAAAACACATGAGTAGTAATTATTTCAAATATAGAACTTACGATGGAGTTCATGTTGTTTGAGACGTTTGCCTTTTCTGAGAAGAAAACTGCTTGTGATTAGTCCGGGTTAGCGGCGAGCTTTTATATGAACGGGGCTAGAGTGAATAGAAGGACGCGCTTTGATAAAACTTTAATCAATTCAGTGGGCCTTGTAAGAAAGTTGCATGTCAGAAACATTAGATGCAGTAATTAATATGATGTTTTTTGCTCTCGAATATTCTGGTTTTGTCTGCATCGAAAAACACGCGTATTTCAAATGTTAAGGTTATGTCAATGTATTTTTTTTTTACTTATTTAACAGTTATTTGGCACCATTCGCATAGGTAATATTTTGAAATAAATTATAAAATTACGTATTATTTATAGGAAACAATGTATTAGGTTGATTCATAATTAACTTCTGATTTTTATTATACTCGTACTTTTAACAAGATAACTATTAATCATCACGCAGTCACCCCGAAGGGGTCGGCAGAAAGAATGGACTGCCACACTTTTCTTTCCTGACATATTTATCTCGATTCTTCAACATTCATAAATCGTGTCATGCACGCGCGTCGGTTTCTCTGACTCCTCACGTGGCTGATATTCAATATTTGATTTATTTGATCGTGCCACGTTTCCCTCGGTCTTCCTCTATTTCTGGTTCCATCCACCATCATATTCACCGCATTCACTTTTTATATTTTCATTCGACACTCTATTATACACCGAGTATCCACACATTCGCTCAGATCCGCCGCATCCACAAGAGATCTCATTTCTACTGCATTTATTCTACTTTCATCCTTTTTTGCCAGTTCCATGCTTCGCTTCTATACATAAGAATCGGGAGAAGAACACCATTTTGCACTACCATTCTAGATTTTTTGGATAGGTTTTTCTTTACGATGACAACTTTAAGTGTACTTTGTGCCTTATATTTTACTTATTATATTATACTTTTATTTTAAAAATCATGCAAATCTATTTGGTATTCACCACCTTATAACCTTATATAACCTATATAACCTTCCCCCATCTCTTTGTCAACGAATCCATCTCCCCCTCATTATATTTGGCAGGTTTGAATAGAAAGAGAGTATTAGTGGCCCGATTGGCTTACTCATAATTCATGTAAGTTTTTCCATTGAAAAAATTCACATCTTTCCGATTGCCAATTGGAGAACACTTTTCTGTATATTTTCATGAATTATTCACGACAACTGAATGTATGTATTTGCTGTAATCTTTTTGTTATGTTTCATCAGCTCGTAGTGGATTTTTACTTAGTGATCTCACCATATATCGCACGCTTAATAGAACACTGGCTTAACTAAAAAAAACAAGTGTTGCTCAGTCTGACATGAGTCGGTGTTATAACAAAAACAGTCAAAAAACACGTACGAATGGATAGCGTTAACATTGCGAACGATTATGGTACGTACGAATGGATAGCGTTAACATAGTGAAAAATAGACGGATAGCGTTAACACACGCCTCTGTCTAATGTTAACTCAATTATGACCTAAATCATAATCGGTCAGTTTACTGTTAAGCGTGCGATATATACAATAATGTTTTCTTGAGATGAATATTGGTTTAAGGGTCCGGTAGGGGTGGTTGATCCTTATTTATATAACCATTTTCTTTTGCGTGATTTCATACGTGTTCCATTTTTCATCGCCTGTTGTTGTCTCTTCCAAAAAGAAAGGTTGTAGTACTTTTCGCTCCTTGTGGGGAGCCACCCGTACAATTGGGTGCGAAGGAATGATCTTCGATAATAAAACCAAGGGTTGGTTAAGGTGTTTTATTGTGGGTTCATTCTAACATACAGCTGAGTGAATTCGTAACATAAACAAAATACAATTATTATATATCGGGAAGCATTAACATTAGTCGTGTCGTATTTCTGACACAGAGAACTGACTTATCCGTCAGCGACAATATTTTAATATTACGGAACATCGGCTTACTAGATAGAGGCCGGCAAAAGGATCACTTTAACATAGGACGAAGGCGGGTGGTCTGGTTCTCGTACTTGTCCCCGTCGGCGAAGAGCCGCAGGTCCTCTCAGGAGCGGGGTAGCGTGATGCGCGGTAGGTATTCCGAGAGGGAATATTACATCGCAGCGTTATCGCCGGAGTGGGGCGATAAGGGCTATCCGCTAGGCTCTCGCAATGGTCGTAGCTCGGGCCAGGAGGGAAACTTCGTGTCTAAACACCTGGGGTTCCTCCCTACTTCGTCTCAGGCTCGTCCTCCCAGATCGTCCCTTCGAGACTTTTAATTCACCAAGAAGAAAAGAGGTCCCTCATCAGGTTGATCTTTGCGGTTCTTCCCTTCGAGACTTTAAGTCACCAAGAAAATAAGAGGTCCCTCATCAGGTTGATCCTTCCTTTGGTTCTTCCCTTCGAAACTTTAAATTCACCAAGAAGATAAGAGGTTCCTCATCAGGTTGATCCTTCCTTTGGTTCTTCCCTTCGAGACTTTAAATTCACCAAGAAAATAAGAGGTCCCTCATCAGGTTGATCCTTCCTTTGGTTCTTCCCTTCGAGACTTTAAATTCACCAAGAAAATAAGAGGTCCCTCATCAGGTTGATCCTCCCGGGTCTGCCCTTCGAGACTTTAAATTCACCAAGAAAATAAGAGGTCCCTCATCAGGCTGGTTTTACGGTTCTTCCCTTCGAAACTTTAAATTCACCAAGAAGATAAGAGGTTCCTCATCAGGTTGATCCGCCCGGCGTCGGGGTCGAACCCCAACTCTGGTTTCTGGCCGACCTAGTATGGCTTATAAAGGGCTTCTGGAGCTCTGGATCGTCGTCCCCTCCACTCTGCTGATGACGATGGCAGCGCCGCCTTGGGTGTCATCCTTGAAGCTAATTTGATGATAGCAGCGCCGCTCTGGTGATAAATTTGGGGACTAATATTTATGGTATCAGCGCCAAATCGAGTCGAATATGAACTAATCTTGATGGTATCAGCGCCAAATCGGGTTATAGGTGAACTACTATGCGGGTGGACAGCGCATCAGTCGGTAGACGCGGGAGACATCCTTCAGACATTAGCGCCTCTACTGGATAAATCGGGAAATATTCATTAGGGGATGATATCTGTAACGGCTGGTTCGCTCGAGGGAGAGTTTTAAAGGCTCGGGTAAGCGCTCGGGTGTCTTCGGAATCTTGGTTCGGCAATGCTCGGGATCTAGGTCCGTGGGACTGCGTGCGCGGCGGCCGTGTCCGGTTGGCGCGGTATCCAGATGTATGTCTTAATATTTGGAGTTTGCCGGGTGCGCAGATAAATATAATTTTTTTGAAAATTCCGTCCGGTTACAAGGTTAGATTTTATGCCGTGAGAGGAAACTTGTGGCAATAGACAGTTAATATCAATTTGTCTTATTTCAGTTTCTTCGGATACTAAACAAAAATAAAAAAACTTAAACAAACCAGCACGCTGTTTCTCCAGAAATGCAGGCAAAAATAATGGATTACCACACACTCTATCCTTACACACCTATTTCTCCATATTTCTCCACATTCATACTGCGAGTCATATACGATTCTTACAACTTATAACATGGCGACCTTTAAAATTGTATTAATTTATTAATTTGATCGTGTCATATTTTCTTAGATTTTTTTCGAATCCGTTCTTTCTTCACATCGTTTCTTAACCACAGTATTTCTTCATCCACGCACTTTATATATCCAAACCAATCTATTCTTAATTTATTTTGTTCATAATACTATCATCCGCTCTACATTCTTTTCTGATATTAGCACATGAAATTCTATTTTATATCGTTACAAATATGCCCCACAAGAACATTTTTTAAATAAATAAAAACGGATTGTAATTAATTTTGCTTTATTAATAATAATAAACTTGTATATTAATCTTTCCGAACAATGTAAAGAAAGAATAGATAATGACAGAGTGTCATAGACAACCGCAGATTGTCAGATATGTTAAACGAAGAAGAAGAAGAAACTTGTAATATCAGGAAACAGGTAATATTTCATCTTAAAATTATTGAACTCGAACAAAATAATAAAACAAATAACTTTTGTTCGTGTCAATATTAACAAGTCAGTTTTGTAATGATGGCTCTAAAAAGCCCAAATATCTCATATCCTCTTGCCATTGTGGTGGGAGGTTTGGCCAACTACCAGACGCAGAGGCATCTTACTTGCTCAATTATCCTCAATAATGAAAATCTCTTAAATTAGGTTAATATAAAAAACTTTTTTTTTATAATTGGTTTTGATTAATCAAAAAAATAATCCAAAGTACCCTTAAATATGCAATATCAACTGCATTGTTTGTGTAAATAGCTCGTCACAGCGATGCGGAAATCTATTTATATTGTGGATGTATTAAATATTTCGAAACAATACAATAAATTGTTATTGGTTTTTGTCCATAACAGCTTTGTTTTTAAGCTTACTTTTAAAAAATGTTAATAACATATTTCACCTTGCTCAGGCTCGTCAAATATCATTCACATGAAATATAATTAAACTTCTCATAAACATACTTTTCATTTGTACTAATTATTCAATATGAAATTTTATATAATTTTTAAGAAGAACAAATAAATGTTTACTAAAAATACTAATGTAATATCAATCATTTTCTGCTCTTGGTTAAAATGGACAACAGTGACAATACATTTTTAATATTGATGGTTATAATTTTTATTTTGTAAAACTTCATTATAGATTATAATGGAAACACGATTGTTTAATCGGTTTTATAAAGACTTTTAATTGAATACTTTTATGTATACAATAGTGTAAATGATAGTGCATTTATATTTTTTTTTAAATTTGACGCTGTTGTACAGCAAAGGCAAAAAAAAAATCCATAATATTTAAGTGCATTTATATATTTTTTTAAATTTGACGCTGTTGTACAGCAAAGGCAAAAAAAAATCCATAATATTTAATATTCAAACTTTGAAATAAACGAATATGTTTTTATTTGATTTAAAATGATATCATTGCAATGTAACTCCATATTGTTAACGAGAAAAATTATAAAATGTTGTTTCTGGGACACAATTCAAGAAAGAATAAATCCATTAACACTTTACAATTCGTATTAATCAGTCAAATAAATCAATAATTATATATTTAAGTATCTTTAAATCAATTCTCCCCGTGTTTTATCAAAAATACGTTTCCACATAAAAAATATGCGTTTCAACGATTGTTATGGGTACAGTTTAAATAAATTAAAAATTAAAAATAATACATAAATCGTAGATTTGTAAGTACGTTTATTATAAAATGTTTCAGATTTACGAGAAGATAAATAAAGATAAGGGAATGGTTTATACATATTTACACGGAAAATGGAAGAGAAGAATTGAAATGAAGCAAATGAACTTCGGAGGTAGGAGGGCGGTGACCATGGTGGAGAATTACCAGGCACCATGACCGTATCCGGTCCAGCCGGCACCCCAAACTCCATCATGAGAACCGCGGGCGGCCTTGGTGATGAGGTGGGCGGCCTTGGCGTGGGCTACGGCGGGGGTGTCTACTACGTTTCCGGCATGGTCCAGGGGGGCGGGGATGTGCGCCTCGGGCCAGGTCCTGCTCCAAGAGGCAATGGGGGCGACTACTCCTGCTCCCAATACTCCGGAGCCCCACACTTGGGGCGCTGCCCAGGCGGACGCGGGGGCGGCCCAGGTGGACACGGGCGATCCCCAGACAGATCCGTGTGAGCCCCATCCAGAGCGTCCAGCCCAGTCCTGGCTCTCGACAAGTCCCTCTCCCCTCCACTGGCCATCATCATTGCCCACCCACGCGTTGCCGGAGACCATGGCGGCCAGGCACAGGAAGAAAGCTACGACCTAAAAATACAAATAAGTAAGTTTTGAAGTTACATAACATTTTCTAGGATCCGTAGCCTGGAGACTGCTTGATGTAAGGACCGCATGGCCAGCCACAGTGGATAGTTAAAAAGATGGACATGACCCTTAGTCACTAGGAATACGACTAAAGATATAATAATATTACTACATTCATGACTCGTAGTAACCTTCTACTTTTGTTGCTGCAAACTCAATTTTACTTTCAATTTTAATTTTTCACATATAAAAGCCACCATTTGGTCAAGTCAGTGATGTGGCGAAACCATTTAAAATTATAAATATAATTGAAAAACAAGCCACACGAAAATATGTTTTTAAATTATTTTAAATTACATGCGCTTAAAGTTGTCATCGCAAACAAAAACCTATACAAAAAAGCTAGAATGGCTGTGCACAGTGGTGTTCTTCTACCGACCCTGATGTATGCAAGCGAGGCATGGAACTGGCAAGAGAAGGATGAAAGTAGAATAAATGCAGTAGAAATGAGATCTCTTAGACGGATGCGTGAATACTCTGTGTATGATAGAGTGTCGAATGAAAATATAAGAAGCAAATGATGGTGTTATGAACAAAATAATGAAAGGATTATTAAGATGGTTTGGACATATGGAAAGAATGAATGAAGAAAGATTGGTAAAAAAATTAGTAAACGATGAAAAAGGAACTAGAAATAGAGGAAGACAAGAGGAAGGAAGATAAATCAAATATTGAATGTCGACCACGTGAGGAGTCAGAAAAATCGAAGTGCGTGCATGACACGATGTATGAATGTTGAAGAAGCGAGAGAAATATGTCAGGAAAGAAAAGTGTGGCAGTCCATTATTTCTGCCTACCCCTTAGGGGAGACGGCGTGATGATTAGTTAGTTAGTTAATTAGAAATTTTTGTATCATTAATAATGGTTCAACGTTCTAAAATACGATTTATATAACATTAAGGCGTGACAATGATAATTTAAAGATTTAAACGATTTGAAAAATAAATAAGATATTAAACAAAATATGAACTTACGATGGAGTTCATGGTGTTTGAGACGTTTGCCTTTTCTGAGAAGAAAACTGCTTGTGATTAGTCCGGGTTAGCAGCGAGCTTTTATATGAACGGGGCTAGAGCGAATAGAAGGACGCGTTTCGATAAAATTTTAATCAATTCAGTGGGCCTTTTAAGAAAGTTGCATTTCAGTAACATTATATGCAGAAATTAATATGACGTTTTTTGCTCTCGAATGTTCTGGTTTTGTCTCAATCGGAAATCTAAAACACGCGTATTTAAAATGTTAGGGTTATGTCAATGTATTTATTTTATTTAAACTAACTTAACAGTTATTTGGCACCATTCACATATGTAATATTTTGAAATAAATTGTTGTATTACGGGAATAATTTATAGGAAATAATATATTAGATTGATTCATAAATAGCTTTGAATTTTTTATTTTACTTTAAAAATTAATTAACTAACTAACAATCACGCAGTCTCCTTGAAAGGGTAGGCAGAAAGAATGGACTGCTACACTTTAATCGATGCGGCGCTCCATCCTTCTCTTTTCACCCCCGCGAGAGACGCGGTGTGATGGGTTGCGAACCTCATCTCCACCTATAGGCATCTCCCGCGCACACTTCGATCGTCCAACGTCAACAAAATCAATCGTATACAAATGATATAAAATACAATGATATAAAATTATATAACAAATAAAAATAATTTAACACATAATGTTCTTTTAGACGGTGCACTTGTCATCAGCTGGACGATCCGCATGTTTGTGTTTATTAAATTTTTATTCCACGTTATCCACTGTTTTTTTTTATTGACTGTAATTAGGCACTTAAAACAATATTTAAAAATAATGTTTATCTTTTAAGTATAACCACGGTTAAACATAACCTTTACCCATCTTATTGCCAACTTATCTATCCTTTCTTCATATTTAACAGGTTTAGATAGAAAGAATGAATCGTGGACCCGATTGACTTGTTCGTGATACATGAAAGTTTTTCCATTAATAAAAATTCATCCCTTTCCGATTGACGATTGCAGGACATTTTTCCGGTAGTTTTTCGTGAACTCTTTGCGACTACTGAATGTTTGTATTGGCAGTAACCATCAGCTCTAAAACAACGCAAAATTAATCAGGGGATATTTCGAGAACTCGTCCGTGCTGGAGGTGTTGGTCTTTTTGTTCCTGATAGATATCTCCGACAGCGACGGCACAAATTGTTTTACCTACCGGACGCCAGAACCAATCTGCCTCTGGTGACACCGGTGGGAAGAGCAATTAGTCTGCTGAACGTGATGTCCTCGATGATCGACTTCTTTCATATTAGTTAAGGTACGTTCTAGGGACAAATACTCTCGACTTTAGAAAGTATCTTGTCATCCTAATGTCGAGCCATCTCTAATGCGTTCCTGGTATTATGTTGTATGTGTATAATATTTTACCTGTACTCAATAGATGACATAAACATTTATGCTGTTTGTAATGTCTTTTAAGGAAATAAACTGATTTGATTTGATTCGATTTGATTTTGTCATCTTCGTTCAATCCCTAGGCCCGACCCCCGTCCCCGCGGGACTTACATTAACTTGGGGAATGCACCATTCCAGAAAAAAAGCTAAAGGCAAAAGGGTCTCCAGGTCACATTTTATCTAGTTTAATTTCAATTCACTTGTAGGCATTTCGCAATCTCACAATACAAAGCAATATATATGGTACATGAATTTATGGCATATAATAAAATTATTTCAGTCAGATATGGTGAGGGAGTGACAGAGTGTGGGATAGGAGAGAAAACATGGAATGATGAAAAAAATGTTATTTTTATTTTCCTAAAAAAATAGAGAAAACAAAATAAAAATAGAATTGATCTATGAGGAAAGAACGGGGGCCACAAGGTGCCCCATCTCTTCCAGCGAGGAGTCTGACACCCCCTCAAAGGGGCGGATATACTTATTTATATATTTTTGACATAAACGCCGCAAGGGTTTTTATAAAAAAATGCATGTTTAGTAACAAAGGTAATTAATATTTGTACACATAAACAGATAGGGTAACATAATAGAAAATAGATATTACGTACTATACACATATACACACATACACATACAACATACACCAATACATATGTGCATATATAATATATACACATATATACACATACACACATATACTCGTACATATATGGTACATACGAATGTAATATACGAAACAAGACGGCGACGATATAAAACAGGTCGTTTGAACCCATTTTATTATATTCTATTTGTTTTAAGTTGATATATTAATTATCTTTGATAGTTAGCTAGTCTATCGCCATTTTATTGTTACTTGAATTCTACGCCAGGCCAAAAACAGTTTGACAATCACACTGCCATTGCCGTATAATTGGTTAAAGTCCACTAATATTTGTATTATTGTCCAGCTTTTAATCAAATGAAAAACCTTCTCTGTTTGTAAAATGCTACGTATGAGTG
Source organism: Lepidostoma basale (assembly GCA_022606425.2). Taxonomy (NCBI): domain Eukaryota; kingdom Metazoa; phylum Arthropoda; class Insecta; order Trichoptera; family Lepidostomatidae; genus Lepidostoma; species Lepidostoma basale. The sequence goes on from JAHDVF020000763.1 coordinate 2,417,170, forward strand.
TGAGTGAGGAACTTGTTAAATAGGTGATTACGCGCGAACGATTGCTGGATTTCGATTTCATACTTTATCATTTCACTCGGAACTTTTAAGCGTATGAGGTAAATGATAATATTTTTATTTTAACGATCAATGTATACACTAAATGCAAAGATTGTACTGTGATTTAGTATTTTTTTCAGTTAACTTATTTTATATATTTAAAGGCGTCTATTCCCTCCAAAAAGGATAGATGCCCCAGTATTCGTGAGTATAGTTGCCCTTAGGGGCATCTATCCCACACTAATTCAGCATTTTTATTTTCCAGCAATGCCACGCAAATACGTACGCAAAATTGGAAGAGCAAGACCAAGAGCCATATGGACCGAAGATTTTCTTAAAAAACGCTTTTGAAGAGCTAAAAAAAAGGACTCTTGGCATAAATAAAATTTTGTCTCGCTCGTTTGGTAACATTCATTATTTCTTCCAAGTGGAATACCTATCAATTGATTCTTCTTCTTCTTTTTGCCCTGTCACACCTCCGTGGTGCATAGGGCGTCAAGGCATCTTCTCCACCCGACTCTATCGCATGCATGATGCCTAACACCATCAATTAATTGATTTATTGACTTTGTCAACAAAATACGACTCGTTGTGCAAGTCCAAAAACTAGAGAAAGCGGGCTTTCTCCTATTCCCTCGTGCAGTTATCAAACTGGAGAGCATCTAACAACCCAAACTTTAACTCAAAGACGATCACCACTTAGTCCAGATACGTTACAGGAAACGCCAAGCAAGTTTTTGCATGAAGTTTAGCCATTATACAAGAGAGGGAAGCAATCGGCTGCAGTACCTACTGACCACTAAAGAAAATATTTCTGCAAAGGAAAATAAAGTTAAAAGTAAAGCCAACCCAAGCTTGTTATGCAAAAATAGCAAACAACGTTCCTTGTCTTAAGTGCAGATAACTTCATTACTGTAAAAAAAAAGACCTAGAGTAGTTTCAGAAGATAGTGATGAAAATGAAGAAAGTGACCATGAATGCGTGGAATGTTTTGAAAATTACCGGAAAACTAAATCTTAGGTAGATTGGATACAATGTACTCGTATTATGTGCAGGAAGTGGGTTCAAGAGTTGCACTTTGTACGGGAATATCGGTAATCAATGTAGACGGGCTAAACTTTTGCAAATGAAAAAAAAAACTTTCGTATAAAATATTAGGTATAAAATTGCTAAACTGAATTATAATGTTAGTTTTAAGGGCCAAAAATGATTGTGACATAATTGTGACAAAATAAAAAAATACATTAAAAATATTGTTTTGACTGATTTCATAAGGCAACTATCCCACCAGTCAAAATAACATTGAGGCATCTATCCCATAGAGTAGGCATCTATCCTCATTCATAGGGGTTTCGAAAATAATTTCTTACAAAAAAAATACAATAAATAGTGTACTTTTTACACATGCACAATATTGTATAATAGGTAAACCAAACGTAATATAAGTATCAGATAGTTTAATTCATAAGTTTGTCGAAAAATCGCAATTTTCAAAAAGTGTGGCATCTATCCCACTTTTACCCTAAAGATGTGGATTCTTAAAATAAATACAATATACCGCCTTGAAGTGTTTGAAATTTGGATCCACCTTAGAATGCTCAGAATATGTTGGACCGATATGATAACAAACACTGATGTATAACGTAGAGCCAATGCAAATAGAGAACTATTCACCACTGTTAAGTTCCGTAAAATATCATATTTAGGCCATGTAACGAAAGGCAGCAAATACATCGTATTTCAGCTCGTCGTGAAGGGAAAGATGGAGGCCTGCAGAGGGGTCGGCAAAAGACAGCTCTCCTGGCTTCGAATCATCCGAGAATGGACCGGCGTCAGAACTGTGGGGGAGTAGTTTCGGCCGCCCAGGACAGGGAAACTTTCAAGGGACAGCGTCAACGTCGGGGGGACCCGTAGAAGACACAAACATTAGTGGATTTTAACTAAATATACATAAGAAAAATTACATTTATTTTGTTTCGTTATTCACAAAGAACTTATACCATTGAATATTCAAATAATAACACATATTTTATATGTAAATGAAAAATCTCTCTAATATTAATTAAACAATAGCTTTTTCATTAATGAGATTTTCACTAAATTTTCTTTCTTATTTCTACCTTTACATATAGCATTTAGCATCGTAGGTAATAATTTAGGAGCTAAAACCGCCATTCAAATATTATGTATAATATTTTACGATTTTTTTGTGAAACAAATAATAAAAATTGTACTCAGAAGTGGAAAAATATTGTGATAATTCATACAAAATCGTCATAATGAAATTTAATAGAGTTAACGAGTAAAATTTGAAGAAACACTAAATTAATGAACAATTAACAATTATTGAACAATTCGTTTATATTAGTAAAATTAATCCAAAATCAATTATTTTTATATGTAAATAAAAAATCGCTGTAAAACCTACAAAACCATCGGGTTTTCATTCAAGATATTTATACTAGATATTCTTTCATATTTATACCTAGCATTTAGAATCCAGTAGGTAATAGTTTAGGAGCTAGAACTGCTATTAAAATATTATGTACAATATAATATTTGACGTTTTTTTTGCGAAACAAATAATAAAAATTGTATTCATAAGTGGAAAAACATTGCGTTTCTTTCTCTTTTTGTTTTATCAAAAATAATTTAATTATTAGAACGATAGAGGTATTTAACAAACAACATTTACGTAAATCTGTTTGTTATAGGATGTTTCGTAATAGTTATTTTCACCACATATTCAGCGTTTGAGCTTGAACCAAGGAACCTTTAATTTTTGTGTTTCTTTTGAAAAGTACTTATTACTTTTCAAGTCGTTATATGCTTGTTCAATGAAGGATCGAGGTCCATAATAAAATGTTCGTTTCAACGCTTGTTGCGCGGTTAAATAAATAGCAATAAAACAAAAACTTAAGATTTATAAGTAAATTTATTATAAAATATTTCAGATTTACAGTAGATGAATTAAGACGAGGGAAAGGTTTATACATATTTACACGGAAAATGGAAGAGAAGAATTGAAGTGACCTAAAGGAAGTCAGTGGGAAGTCGGAGGGCGGTAGCCATGGTGGAAAGTTACCAAGCGCCATGACCGTATCCGGTCCAGCCGGCACCCCAAACTCCATCATGAGAGCCGCGGGCGGCCTTGGTGATGAGGTGGGCGGCCCTGGCGTGGGCTACGGCAGGGGTGTCTACTACGTTTCCGGCATGGTCCAGGGGGGCGGGGATGTGCGCCTCGGGCCAGGTCCTGCCCCAGGAAGCCACGGGGGCCACTACTCCAGCTCCCCACACTCCGGAGCCCCACACTTGGGGCGCGCCCCAGGCGGATGCGCCGGAGGCCCAGGTGGACACGGGCGATCCCCAGACAGATCCGTGTGAGCCCCATCCAGAGCGTCCAGCCCAGTCCTGGCTCTCGACGAGTCCCTCTCCCCTCCACTGACCGTCATTGTGGCCCACCCACGCGTTGCCAGAGACCATGGCGGCCAGGCACAGGAAGAAAGCTACGACCTAAAAATACAAATAAGTTTTATAGAAACATAACATTTTCTGGGATCTACAGCCTGGCGTAATGAGTGCATGGCAAGCCTTGGTGAATGGTTTACGAGAAATATATCACCCTAAGTTACTAGGGATACGACTAAATATAGAATAATACATAAGTATATCTATGTACCGTAGTATATTTTACGTTTGTTGTTGAAAACTCCATTTACATTCAAATATATATAAAAAATTATAAGAGCATTTTGTCAAGTCGGTGATGTGACGAAACCCTTTAAAATAGTTTAAAATATTCTATTGAAAAATATATTTTTAAATATTTAAACGACATTTATAATAGCATTAATAATGGTTCAATACGATTTAATTAGCATTTAGTCGTGACAATGATATTTGAAACAATTAAACGATTTGTTATATAAATAAGCAATTAAACAAAATATGAACTTACGATGGAGTTCATGTTGTTTGAGACGTTTGCCTTTTCTGAGAAGAAAACTGCTTGTGATTAGTCCGGGTTAGCGGCGAGCTTTTATACGAACTGGCGCTAGAGCGGACAGAAGGACACGCATTGGTAAAATCTCAATCAATCCGGTGGGTCTTTGTATAAAGTTACATTTCAGTATTAGGAGCAGTAATTAATATGAAGTTTTTTGCTCTCTGATAATCTGGTTTTGTCTCCATCGAAAAGCATGCACATTTAAAATGTAAAGGATATCAAATTTGATTATGTCTTAGACAGTCGAATTGTGTCATTCGCATAAAATATAATAATATTTCCAGGAAATTTACGTTTTTCTTCGTATTTATTAATATATATATTTTTTTAATTTTGGTGTTTTAATGTTCACTTATATAAAAAAAAAAACTAACAGTGATGATTTGACGTCGTCTCTCCGAAGCGGGAGGCAGAAATAACGGACCACCACACTTTTATTTTCGACATACTTCTTGAGCTTCTTATATGACCATCTTTTAAAATTTGATAGATTTTTATCATTCCACGTTTTCCTTCCTTGTCTTCTATAACTCATTAGGAAGAATATAAATGAATTGTATTCGTTTTTAAACTTATATTTAGGAAATTGAAAATTACTTTGTTAATTAATCCACAAAATATTTAAAAACACGACATGTTTCGGAGGTTACCTCCACCTTCCGGTGTAAAAATATTATAAAAACTAAACAAATAAAGACTAATATAAAAACGCATTTAAAATTCGATACAATAATTCAAATTTACAAATAAACTGGGCCATTTGTTATAAGTACCAATAAATGTTTTTTTTATCAGTAACTCACTAACTAACTAACCATCACCGATGGGTTGCGAACCTCATCACCACTAAATATGCTGTTTATTTATATCAGTAAGAACTAATAAATAATAATAAAACATGATGATAATAATATATATTTTTTATTTTTTTATATTATAATATCACCACGTATTATTATTACTTAATATTATTTATTAGTTTTACTGATAAAAAAAAATATAAGAACTTATAACAAAAAGCCCAGGTTAATTTTTAAATTTGAATTATTGTATCGAATTTTAAATGCGTTTTTATATTAGTCTTTCCTTGTTCAGTTTTTATTATATTTTTACACCTGATGATGGAGGTATCCTCCGAAAATCGTGTTTTTAAAAAATAAAAAATAAAAATTATTTAGTGGATTAAAGCTATTTTCAATTTCCTAAGTATATAACTATGCAATTCCACAGTTTTAATGCCTTAGCGTTCAATACATTTTAAACTTAAAAAGTCCATTATTTTGGCCGAAACACTATGATACCTTAAAATTTTAAACTGTTAAATTAAATAACTTTTTTTAATTTATCACAATTATATTTTATTTTACGCGACAATTGTTTCGTCAACCTATGTCGACATCATCAGGTGTTACAATATTATTACACATTAATGATACATAAAACAAAGTTATTTAATATCATAGTTTAAATTTTTTAATATTATTAATTTAAATTTTCTTGGTAGCAGTTCACTATAAATTAAAAAAAATACACTTGAATTTAAGCTTTGACCGGTTTTAGCATTTTGTTCCCATCCCAAATAAAATATTTTTTATATTATTTTCATGATTATGTTAGTTAGAAAGTTTCAATCCTGGGATTGGTTTGCAGCAATTTCTTCTATTCTTCTCTTCCATTCTTCCCTGTCTTGTGCGGCTCTTTTGAAATCTGCATAATATGATGAGCAGCGCACGTCCACCAACAGGTCCTCCAGGTACTCTCGGCGTGGGCGTCCCCTAGAGTTTGTCCCCTCGGTCATACCCTCCATTATGGCATGCAAGAGACCTTCTTGACGTATTACATGGCCGATCCATCTTGCACGCCTTTCGGACAAGGTCCTGAGCAGGTCCTTTCCTCCTTCGATTTCTTGAAGAACTTCCTCATTCTTGATGTGGTCTCTCCAGGAAATTCCTAATAGTCTTCTATAGGACCACATCTCAAAAGCCTCTAGTCTCCGCTTATCTCTTTCGGATAGGCACCATGTCTCGCAGCCGTACATCAAGATACTCCATACATAGGTCTTGATGAGGAGTATTCTCAGTTTTAGGTCTACATTATTTTATTCTATTCTTTTCGACAAACGAGATGTAGACAAACTCCTTGGTGTTCTTTAGTGGAACTCCTGACATCACTACTCTCATCTGATGTCGCGTTCGGCCTACAGTCAGCAGCTTTGTTTTGTCTTTATTTATCTTCATGTTGTAGCTATCTTGAAGAATGCCTTGCAAAGTTGCTAAGGCCTCCTGCAGTTCCTCCTATTATGTATAAGACATCTTTTTTGTAATCTCTATTATGAGCAGAAAATAGTCCATCATTATGATGAAGGAATTTAGTCATGTCCAGGTTTGAACCCTAGTCATCTGGATCAAGAACTAAGCGTTCTGTCTACCATCCGGTTTATTTGTTACTTTGTTGTTTAATCAACAATAATTGGTGATAAAATTAAATGAATAATTACATAATTACTCACATCCATCATTATTCAAGGCGTTGGTCGGTGTATTTGTTATTGAGGAAATCGTATAGAGAAAAAAATTGTTTGCGCTTTTTTCTGTATATATTTTTCTTATACGTACCACACAATGTATGAATCTATTGCCAATTTATCGCATGACATAAATATCTTTTATCCGTTTCCTAGTCCGCGCTGAGCTAAAAAAATAACTGGAGCACACACACTAAAAGCGCTTAAACAAAACGGTAGAGTATCAAAGTCAAAAGACAACTTTCACGAATGTCCTTTTTTCTTAAAGCATATGCCTAAATCAGGAGCGTAACCTAATTATTAAAATGATTTTAAAGGATTGCGTATTTAAAATCCTTATAAATAAATAAGAAAAACCATCGTAAAATGTAAAGGTTTATAAATATAGTATTTAATGTAAATGTTTAATTAAAGTACTGTTATAGAATATAACAATTTCTTTTGAAATTGTCGCGACAGCTGTTTCACTAACCGATGTTAGCATCGTCAATCAACTGTTTATTGTACATAATACCCGACGATGCTAACATCAGTTAGTGAAACAGCTGTCACGACAATTTCAAAAGAAATATAATCATTAGTGATATTCTATAATAGTGTTTTGATTAAATACGTAATGTTAATATATCAAAGTGTGTTCACCAAAACAATGGATCATCTAATAAATATTTATTTTAATTCTACTTGGTAGCTTTTCAGCAGCTCGCTGCCATATAAGATAGCAGTAAGCTGCCGAAACCGGTTGAAGCCATAAAACCAAGTGGAATTAATTTAAATATATCTCTTCTTCTTCTCAGTCGTATTCCTTGTGATTGAGGCTCGTGTCCATCCTGTAAACTATTGACCATGGCACCCCATTCGCTCCTGTCACCCGTCAGTCTCCAGTCTGCAGCTAATGATACACCAGTCAGATAGATCCCTGATTCGATCAGACCAACGGCTTGGTGGTCGTCCCTGTGGTCACCTTCCCTCTACTTTGCCTATGATGATGATTCTTTGTCCTGATCTCTTCCGTCTATGTGTCCAAAATATTTCAACACTCTCTGAGAGCACATCCGTGAGAGTTTTGCCTTGATACCCAGCAGGTAAACGATTGACTAGTTTGTTCTTTTTGCATTTCAAGGTATAAACAGCATTCGTCGCCAGCACCATATCTTGAAAGCACCAATTTTGGACCTCTCCGAAGTTTGCATAGTCCAAGACTCGCAACCTTAAAGGAATATGGAGGAAACAATGTTTTGTTATTGCTGCAGTCTCATCTTGGTCTTGTTGAAGATATTTTTTTATTGTCATATCTTGGTGAGCTTTGTCATGGCAGTAATAGCCATTTGGGTTCTGTTCGAATCTCCCTCTCGCATCCCCCCTGGTCAGTTATCAATGATCCAAGATAGACTAATTCATTTACAATTTCCAAACCTGTGAGAAGGTCCGTGTTAGTGAATTGGTTATCTCTGCTTACCGTCATTTAATATTTTTTTTTATTTTTTTTTACCAAGAAATTTCAATTTCAACATAAATAAAATAAATATATATCATATATGGAAGCTTGTAGCTGGCAGAAGTAAGATAAATGATGTAGAAATTAGATCACTGAAAATAATGTACGTAAAAACCTCATACGAGTATGTTCGGTAAAATGCAAGAATGTAAGGAAGATGATTGTATCATTTGTTAAATTAAAAAATAATTTTATAACGGTAATTAAGCAGAGTAAATGAAAAAATATTAATAGGTAAAGTGGAGAGACGTCAAAGAGTTGGTAGAAGGCAGCTGTCCTGGCTGCGGAACATCAAAGGTGGCCAGGCATAACAAGAGTTCAGAACCTGTTCCAAGTGGCGTAGGATAAAGATGCCATTGCTGCAGTGATCGCCAACGTTGGGGGGACCTGACACGGCACCGAAAGAAGAAGAAGAAATAAAAAAAGAAGTCGAGTACGGCAAAAAAACATGGCTTGACCAAATTAATCGAGAAAGACCGCTACATTCAAAGTCAGAAAAATCGACAAGCGTGCATGTTACGATTTATGTATATTGAGAAAGCTCAAGATGTATGTCAGGATTGAGTAGTGTGGCAGTCCATTCTCTGCCAATCTTCCCAAAAGAGACTGCGCCATCATACCATCGAATGTGATTTTTTTATTACGGCAATGGGAAGGACAGTCACATAACCAGACACTCGGATGAAAAATAACAAGGAGACTGCTGACTTGGATGACGGATGCAGTATTTTTTAAACTGCACATAGACACCACCATAATTAAACCAGTGGTGACATACGATTCTGAATCGTGGACAATGACTCTAAAAGAACAACAAAAAATCTACTGGTTTGAAAATAGAATACTTAAAACGATCCTGGGACACAGACCCGTTGTTGCAGCGGGAACTTGGAGACATAGGACCAACCAAGAGATCCGTACGATGACCCAGCAACCCCTTAGAATAGATCAGAGCAATCAAGACCCTGTACGCGACCGACTGGAGTAAGACCTCTAGGAAGGCCTAGACAGCGCCTAATGGACAATGTTCTGGCCGATCTGGCTAGGTTGGGCGAATCGGACTGCTGGGAGCAAAAGGTGCAGGATAGAGGAGCTTGGCGAAAAATCCTCATAGAGGCTAAATCTCTTCAAGAGTTGTATGTCCATAGCAAGTAAGTAAGTTAGTACATGGACGCGTGTTGGATAACTCCTCAACATCGGTGTGCAAACTATAAATAATTTTGACAATTTTCACGTTACGCCACACAAATAATAATCAACTGGACATGTTTTCCATATCATAATAAAATTGTATATTTGTCTCAACGTACGCAATGTGAAATGGGCAACTAGTAAATAAGTCAAAAGCTACGTTCAGATTCAAATTAGCAAATGTGGTTCTTTGCACTTAGGGATATGTTTTTAACAGAAAATCATCCTCCTCTATCCGAGTCCTGGTCACATATATAATCTAGCCACAACAATGATCAAACACAAGCAGTTTTCTTCCTAGAAAAGGCAAACGTACCTCAACCAAAATGAACTCTATCGTAAGTTTGATTATTTAAAATAATTTGCGCTTTTCATATCAAAAACTTGTATAACTTAATATTTTAAAATGGAACAAGTTATAAGTTTTAAAAAATTTATAGTTGTTCTTAATAGTAAAATTAATTATATCGGGAAAAAAATCTTAAATGTATCGACACACGATAATTGTTTATTTTAAATTAAATTAATATTTCAAAATAAATAAAATAGAATTCGTTTCATGACAGTGTTGTTAAAAACTGAATGTACATTTACAATTAATAATTAACTAAAGTTTCTTCTATATACGCCATATTTTGTGTTGGTACGATGGTAAATTTCTCTTTTTCTTTTTTATATACTTTGTATATACAACACTTATATTAAAAAAAAATTACATGGACATGTTTCGGACAAACAGTCCTTCTTTAGTGATACATTTTTAAAAATATTATAAAATTGTTTACATGATCTGACAGATGTTATAAAGGTTTATTTTATCTTTAATTAATATTTTTGTCTATGTGATATTATTTTTGTAATATCAGTCTTGTATATACAAAGTATATAAAAAATAAAAAGAGAAACAAATAAACTAAAGTTTTATTTTACTAACCATTTTCTAGATTCGATAGGTTCAAAAATATTCAATATCTCGTAGAAAAAAAAAAATATATAAAAAAAAAAAAAAATTATTTTATTTCTACGAGTATCATAAATAATTTAAAACTCTATTTTATTTATTTTATACAGTTATTGATACAAAGATTACCATAAATTTAATGTTTTATAAGATAGCACTTTTTTATTTTCTACGAATTTCTAACAACACATTTTAATAACAAACTTTAATATAAGTATCATATTGTAATAATATTTTTTTTTGCGAAGACGAATTAAAATTTAAATAACGTAAAACTTTTTTTTTTTGTTTCACTGTTTAAAACCAATATGATGTAACACTTGATTTTATTTCATGTTCTTAATAATGCTTTCTCAAATGAATGTTTTTCGGAGGATGTATATTGTTTCTTAAAATTTTTAAATTTGGTATGTAATATCGATTACAACGACCATTATTTTTTCTACAATCGACTAGTCTACTTATTTTTCCCACACAATATAATAAAACTTCTAGATAACTTACGTATTCACAACTATTTCTTAATTATTTTTTTATTTTTAATAGTATTATTATTTTGTAGGATCGCTCTATACATCATTACAGCGCGAGCCAGATCAATGTTATCATAATGATTCGCGTGCTATGTGATAGGTAGCTAATCTATCGCCATTTTATTGTAACGTGAATTCTCCAATAGACCAAACACAGTGTGACAATCACACTGCCATCACCGGGAATCGAAAAGCACTTACCAATCGGCCACGAAGGTTGTCATGTAGTACTCGTAAATGAATAAATGTATTAATAATGATTGTATTATGTTTATTTCACAGGTAGTAGCATTCTTCCTGTGCCTGGCCGCCATGGTCTCCGGCAACGCGTGGGTGGGCCACAATGACGGTCAGTGGAGGGGAGAGGGATTAGTTGAGAGCCAGGACTGGGCTGGACGCTCTGGATGGGGCTCGCACGGATCTGTCTGGGGATCGCCCGTGTCCACCTGGGCCTCCGGCGCATCCGCTTGGGGCGCGCCCCAAGTGTGGGGCTCCGGAGTGTGGGGAGCTGGAGTAGTGGCCCCCGTGGCCTCCTGGGGCAGGACCTGGCCCGAGGCGCACATCCCCGCCCCTCTGGACCATGCCGGAAACGTGGTTGACACCCCCGCCGTAGCCCACGCCAGGGCCGCCCACCTCATCACCAAGGCCGCCCGCGGCTCTCATGATGGAGTTTGGGGTGCCGGCTGGAACGGATACGGTCATGGCGCCTGGTAATTCTCCACCATGGACACCGCCCTCCCGCCTCACATCTACTTCATTGTGTTCATATCAGTTCTTCTCTTCCATTTTCCGTGTAAATATGTACAAACTCTATACTATTTTTAATTATTTCATCAATAGCCGACAAGTCATACACAAAAATAAATTAATAAGTCTGAACAAAAATCTGTTTTTTTTTGTAATTCCTTCTCTTCATATATGTGTTTATATTGAAAAACATGGTTTCTTTTAGAATAAATCCATTTCGGCAAGATTTTTTTCATAATATATACCGTATTTACAAAAACAACGATACCTTGACTTTACAAACCTTATAATTGAAAGAAGAAATCAATACATTTTGAAAAAAACAAACATGCGATTGGTTTGATTAATACACTTCAAACCTTTTGGTATTCACTCGTCATTTAGTATATAAGTAATAACTCTCTTTCATTTAACTGTAAAAATTCATACACTGAAGAAGCGAAGTTTGTGTCCCGAAACATGGTTGTGAAAAGTGCGAATCAGTGTTGTGATAATACAATGTTTATAAAAAATTATTCCAAAACAATTTCATACAGTTTTTTTTTCATTTTGAATTTGTATAACTCTAAAAATAACACCCTTTATATAACAATGTGTACAAGGGAGTTTTTTTAAAAGATATACAAATTCGAAATAATAATAAAAAACGTTAATATCTATGATATTGGCTTTATTTAATAGATAATTTTATGCCATTGTTGTTAAAATATGATTTCGGGCATATGAGCGCCACGGCTAGCTCGAATGAAGCGCAATCGTGTAGTCCAATTTCCGAAAATTTTATCGAGCAACTGGCAAAACGTACTGACTACAAATCAACCGTCAAATTGTCAAATTGGCAGTCTGTAGAAACAATGTTGCCAGTTTAAAAACCAAACCTCTTAAAAAAAACATCCTGTATCTATGTATTTTTATTTATTTTCATATAATAGCTTCCGGCATTAAAATGGTTAAAGAGTTTGTGTGAGATTGATGAACATTCTTTAATCTTAACTCTTCAATGCCCGCCAATGCGTCTGTATACGTCTAATTATTTTGTAGATTGATTTTAGATGAAAATATTATTTTGTACATAATGAGTGATTATTACGTTATGGCACATTATTATGAACGATGCCCAAATGTATTTCGGGTAATTAAATTACCTGAAAGCCTAACTTAGTTCAAAAGCAAACTATACTAGATACTCAATACTGGCAAGGAAAAGGTCATCTTATTTACAATAAATGATATGTAGCCAGGACTTGTAGTTCATGAACTACAAGTTTTTGTGAATAGTATGTATGAGGTATGCATGCAAAATAATCTGATGATGAATGTTAATAAGTCCAAGGTAATGATTTTTGAAAAAGAAGAAATCATGACAGTCTACCACATTAGCGTGAATGGAGAAAATTTGGAGCAAGTAGATGAGTTCGTGTATTTAGGTAGTATGTTTACAAGAGATGGGCGAGTAGAGAGGGATATTGAAAGAAGGGTGGGGGCAGGCAACAAAGTAAATGGTGCACTTAAAGTTATCATCGCAAACAAATAACACCTATCCAAAAAGCTAGAATGGCAGTGCACAATGGTGTTCCTCTACCAACCCTTATGTACGTAAGCGAATCATTGAACTGGCAAAAGAAGGCAGTAGAAATGAGATTTCTTAGACGAATGTGCGGATACTCTGTGTATGATAAAGTGTCGAATGAAAATATAAGAATTGAATGCGGTGCGAAAGATGGTGTTATGAACAAAATAACGAAAGGATCATTAAGATGGTTTAAATATATGGAAAGAATGCATGGTAAAAAAATATATATGTTAACGATGTTAATGGAACCACAAATAGGGGAAGACCGAGGAAAACGTGGCACAATCAAATAAATCAAATATTGAATGTCTGCCATGCGAGGAGTAAAAGAAATCGACGAACGTGCATAACACGATGTATGAATGTTGAGGAATGTGTTAGGAAAGAAAAGTGTGGCAGTCCATTCTTTCGGCGAGACGGCGTGATGGTTCGTTAGGTTAGTTAGTTAGTTAGATATATGCCATACAAATAGCAGTTGATTCATAAATTAAACATTTTGAACATTTGAAATATTAATATTCAATCATCATAAATCATAATAAATAAGCTTTGCTATGCCGACGCCCGTGTCTATTCTGCCCTAAAGCGACGTCTCGACGCTGTCGAAAATAGAACACTCAAGGATTTTACAACTCGTACTTTCACTTTATAATAATAATATTTTAAACTAACGACATCTGTGGTCCGGCAAACCAAACCGGTTAACAAAATAGAGCTTATACGGATGCAAGGTAGCTTATAAGCTATATAGGATTTAGTAACATAATTTGGCAACGATAATTCACATTTGTTTATTGTTTAAAAGAGGGGGTGTGTCAGTTAAATTGATTTGTGTAAGGGGTAAAGTGTACACAGTACTTTTATCATGATAATCATAATACAAAAATAGTCTCACAATAATGGGCAAGCCATTTTTCCAACGGGGTTGGAATACAGAATGAACTCCCACACAACTTTTAATAAACAAACAATGAAACAAAAATATTTCTTTTGTATTCGCCATAACTTTGTATTCGGATCTTCAATGTTACTTTTAAATTTATACATTGTATACAACACACACTTTATTTAAAAAAAAAAACAGGTTTCGGACACACAAGTGATATTGTATAAATATATTTTTTAAACGTCAAAAATCAGGTCAGTTTTGACAGGTATGATTTATTTTGGAACGTTCATGCTTTTGTTGTAACAAGATTTAAAATATATTTTTAAATTTATTCACAATTTTTTTTATAACAAAAGCATGAACGATCCAAAATAAACCACATTCGTGAATATATTATATAATATATTTTTTATTTATTTATCACTGATGAAGGACTTATGTGTCCGAAACATGTTAGGCTTTTAATTTTTTTTAATATTGTGTGTGTTGTATACAAATTATATTTAAATAGAAACATTAAAAAAATGATATACTTAACTGCTAAATTATAATGGGCTGTTTTAATGGTAAGACAATTTATATTTTTCGCAACAGCTGTTTCGACAAATTAAGTTGACATCATCAGGTGTTACAATAATTTTTTTTACCCTTAAAACTTAATTTGTCAATATGAATAATTATCAAAGAAATTATTCAAATTGACATAGGAACAAATACACATAAAGAATCGAAAAATCACGTAAATTAGTTTTAACAGTTTTTAAAAATATTGTAACACCTGCTGATGTCAACATAGGTTGACAAAACAGCTGTTGCGAAAAAAAATGTCTTCTTCTTCTCCTTTATTTAAGACTGTGTCCTTTTATTTCTCGGTGCCAGTTCCTGGAATGTATATGTCCAACTGTCTCGCCATCTTTTGGGTGGTCTTCCTGGAGGTCGATTTCCTGTTGGTACTTTATTTGCCGCTTTACTTGTCACTCTTTCAGAACATGCTTTTTCCACATGATCTCTACAGTAGCGTCTTCTTAGGCTTCCCCATCGCATGACATCTTTCACATTGTAGATCTTTCTTATTTCAAAATCTCTTACCCTATCTCGGAGTGTCGTTCTCACAACAGATCGGAGGGTCTTCATTTCTGTGGTTCTTAGAAGACTTTTTGTTCTGATTGTATCAGCTCTAGAATTTCTATTCCATATGTCATTATAGGACGTACGCATATCTTGTAGATTCGTATTTTGATCTCCTTTACCATATTTTTGATTTTCCAGAGAGCATTTTTCAAGCAGCCAGTCACAACGGCGGTGCTGTTTGCTAGTTCCTTTCATATTCTCTTAGTAAGTAATTATAGTTCTCTTCATAATAAAAATTATGATACCATAAAAATAGCGTTTTATAATTAAGCAGAATAAAATAATAGACTATTTAAAATATATTTGTAATATATCTTTTTCTTCTTTCTGTGTCCTGCCAGGTCTCCCTAACGTTGACTATCACCCTTGAGAGTGATGACCTGGGGAAGAATATCCAGAATGGTAACCTTGCCTTCTCTGGAAGATTTTCTGTTTACCCTCCCTTAGCTGGGTGTATCCAGTTTTTTGGCGCTGGAAGCTCGCTATTCGTCCTCTCTCTAACTGCTATGGCACTAAGTAATATGTGCCACATTGCCCGGGGTTCGCGGGGTCTTTAAAAAGACCTCTCGTGGACGCTAGAGAGTTGGACTTGATAGTAGTGTTACTGTTGTAAATGCAACATTGCGCCTTACGACATTTTGTAGAGGCATATTTTCCAGTAAAACATACCCCATCGTAGCCCTACTACCCTTTTGAACCCCTTTGTAATATATAACTAACTGAATAACTTACGTACCATCACGCCGTCTCTCCGAAGGGGTAGGCAGAAAGAATGGACTGCCATACTTTTCTTTTCTGACATATTTCTCTCGCTTCCTCAACATTTATACATCGTGTCATGCACGCACGTCGATTACTCTGACTCCTCACGTGGCCGACCTTCTATATATCGTCTAAATATGTGCATTTTAATGACGTCTAGTGACTTCTAATACAACTTTTTCGTAGCTCTATGAATAGCAACTACTCGAACCATTCCAAAGCTGTCGTCTGATTTGCAATATCGATGAATAGAGGGATCTCCTTTAAAGACTATTATTAAAATAAAATTCACTGCTGCTCAAGGTCACGATTCGCCATTACGGTTAGATCAGATTTGCTTGCAGAAGGTAAAGTACACTACATTTAACATATTTATGCAAACATTGCAATGTGACTCTTCATAAAGGCCAATGTTGGCAAAAAAGTATTTGAAATAACTACAAAAATATTCAATAGGTTAAACCTAGTATTTTCATAATTATAACACTTTTAAGAAACCCTTCACAAAACATGAAATTTTACAAAATGGGCTGAGCACAGAGTAAGTTACCATATATGTGTATTAGACTGGAGATCATTGTGTTAAATTTCATATAATTCTACCTTGGATAATTAATTGCAATTGTTTGAATTCCTCATAACTCATTATGTACGAAATAATTCAAGTTTGTAGGCTTTATAGATACATTAATATATTTTTATTCTTATTCGCAGCAGTACTTCCTCGTTTGTGACACTTTCTGTCAAGTCAAAGCATTTAGCTTTACGATATATTAGGCAAAAAAAAAATTGCTGCGTGGGTGAAGTAACTCAATACCACATTTAAATATGTATTTATAATGTACGTATGGTTTATTCAACTTATGATGTCCGTAAGTTCTTTAAAGAGTAGCATTTGATTGAATAAATAATGCAATGTTTTTACTGTGACAATTTATCACACGTATATATTTTTAAAGTAAACATAAATAAATTCGATATATATAGAGATATATTACATATTATTAGATAATTTATTGGTTCGGGGTCAGGATTTGGTGGATGAAGACAATTACCAGGCGTGAGCTCCGTTGGAAGCGGCGGCCTTGGCGGCGAAGTGAGCGGCCTTGGCGTGGGCGACCTCGGGGGTGTCTACGACGCGACCGTCATGTCCCAGAGGGGCGGCTCCATGGGCGTAGGAAGCGCCATACACGGCGTATCCGGAGTTGTACTGTCCATTGTACTGACCGTTGTATTGTCCGTTGTACTGTCCGTTGTCTTGGCTTTCGGCGAGACCCTCTCCCTTCCATTGTCCGTCGCTTTCAACGTTGTAGGCGCTGTAGACAGCGGGGGCGTAGGCGAGGGGGGATCCGTAGGCGGCGTAGTTGTTGTAATGTCCATTGTCCTGGCTCTCGGCAAGACCTTCTCCCTTCCACTGACCGTCACTCTCGGCGGAGTAGGCGATGGGGGCATACTGGGCCACGCTCACCACGGGGGATCCATACACGTTGTTGTACTGGCTGTGGTCCTGGCTTTCGGCGAGTCCTTCTCCCTTCCATTGTCCGTCGTTCTCGACGTTGTAGGCGCTGTAGATAGCGGGAGCATAGGCAACCTGGGCGGGGCCGTAGGCGACCTGGCCCCAAGATCCGCTGGAGGCGGAGGCCTTGGCGGCGAAGTGGGCAGCCTTGGCGTGGGCAACCTCGGGGGTGTCCACTACCCTTCCGTCAATGCCGATGGGAGCGGCTCCGATGGCGTAGCCGGAGACCATGGCTCCCAGGCTCAAGAAAGCGGCGAAGAACTGAAACATTTAATAATTTGTTATTATTTTAAACTTGTGTGCAATAACTATGTTACACTTAATGGAAAAAAATAACGAAATTAAAAATTTTGAAGAACCCAATTTAATGAATTATGAAAATAACAAAAAACGTTACAAAGTTTTGATACAACTCTTCTGAACCGAAAAGATGGCCGCAAAGCCGCCGAAATCGGTCTAATTAAAACTAAATTTGTGTTATTATATAAAGCCATTTTTAAAATATTTTTTTCAAGATTATTCAATAAACAATATTATGTATTAAACTTGTTTTATTAATATTCACAGATTTGATTGATTTTAACTAATATGTACTTGAATTTAAATATATACCATAAAATACACTTTTATGAATTTTAATTGTACAAAGTAATAAATGAAAAAATGATTTAAGTATAATATATTTTTTAATCGAATGTAAACTTACAATAGGATTCATGTTTACTATACGTGTGAGCCTTTTCTGAGAAGAAAACTGCTTGTGTTTGATCCATTTCGGATTTGGCTTTATATACAACGGAATCCCAAAAAAAGAAGGGGTTCCGAAAGAGTAAGTACCAAACACGTTAAACCACAAATTTCGCCTCACGCATCAAAAAGTCGAATCATTTCCATTAGATACGAAAAAGAATCGTTTCACTTTTGGTTAGGTGCATTCGAATTTCCCCCATACTGACCTTGCCCACAAGAATTTTGATACACTTCAGTCACGCGGCCCAATCGTGTAATTGAACGGGCACTTCATCGGAAGAGGTTATTAATTTAATGAAATATGTTTACAGAATAATGAGTTGTGTTATGAATTGCCTGAATTGCTTGCTTGCATATCATTTTTTTAATCTGTCGGGATCTCATATCCATAATGGGGTATGCTTCATAGTCGATATATATTGTATTCGTATTATATTTGAAGGTTCGTATGACAACTTTTTCTTTATAATTTATGAACAGGCTTCCGTGAACAATATGTTGTTAAGAAAAAATAATTGGTTCAAATTACATGGTACAGGTGCTGCCTATATTCAGTGACGTTATTTTATTAGTTACAATAGAAATATTAATTATGATTCATGCATTTTTGTATAGATATAGGATATGCAAATAGTAACAAACTATTTATTGTTCCTTGTACAATTATATTGAACTCTTTAGATAAATCAAATCAAATCAAATCAGTTTATTTCATCAATAGGCATTAAACAAATATTTTTTAAGGCATCTACTAAGAACAGGTTAAATAATATATTGTGTATAGTATACTACCAGAAACGCATGAGAGATGGTTCCTTTTTTTAAGACAAGATACTCTCCAGAATTAAGAGTATTTGCCTTCTGAACGTAAACTAACTAACTAACCATCACGCCGTCTCCCCCAAAAGGGTAGGCAGTAAGAATGGACTGCCACACACTAACCGATGCGGCACTACGTCCTTCTCTTTTCGCCCCCGCGAGAGACGCGGTGTGATGGGCTGCAAACCTCATCGCCACTAATAGGCATCCCCCACTCACACTTCGATAGTCCAACATCCACAAAATAAATCTGAAATTGTGTATCTACAAATTAAATTAAATATAAATTAAATATTCAAAAAAATTACTTTTTTTTTAATTTGTAATGAAACTGGTTCAGGCAGCCCGTGTTGATAGCAATAATCTCTACCAGAGGGTTTTTCCGCACTTTCGGCAGCAGTAGGTTTACAAGTTGGTGTAACGTGGTGTTGAGTTCTGGTCCCAACTATAATGTATGGAAGCGAAGCATGGAACTGGCAGAAGAGGTATGAGAACAGAATAAATGCAGTAGAGATGAGGTCCCTAAGACGTATGTGTGGTAGAACGATATACGACAGAATCTCAAATGCTGATATAAGAAAGGAATGTAGAGCGGTAGAAGGTTTTATGAACAAAATTATGAAAGGATCGTTGCGTTGGTTCGGACATATGGAGCGCATGGATGGAGAAAGAATGGTCAATGGAATGAAAGTATACGTTAATGATTTAAATGGAGTACGGAGTCGAGGCAGATCGAGGGAAACATGGCATGACCAGATTAATCAAATTTTAAAGGTTGTTCACGTAAGAATTCGGGATCGACATGCGTGTATGACTCGCTGTATGAGTGTGGAGGAGGCTAGAGAGGTGTGCCAGGATAGAGTAGTGTGGAGGTCTATTCTCTCTGCCTACCCCTGCGGGGAAACGGCGTGATGGTTTGTTTCGTAACTTACTTATAGTTGCAGTCATATAAGCAGAGCGTTCTAGGACTTTGCCCCCTCGGGGAATCCACAGACCCCCGGATAGATGACCGTATCCCAGGCGGGGAAGAAACTCCACGTCAGGTTGGTGGTTACCAGAGTCGGAGCGATGCCGGCAATAAGGCATTGTAAATAATGAAGAAAAAAAATTAAGTATTATATTTAATCCACTTGTGTGTTCGACCGGTTTCGGCAGCTCGCTGCCATCTTCGGGTGTAGACCAGAAGATTTACATTTTTTAGATATGAAAAAAATATATATTTGACACCATATAGGGTAATGTTAAAAAAATCGATTTTTCCAGTCCGTCGATGCCAGTGAGCCTGCGAAACCGGTCACTGTCGAGAAAAAATTTCGTTTTATTTAACTAACTATCTAAGTTAAGCAATACGATTTTTTTGTTATATTAATTTAATAAGATAACTATTATTTAAAAACAGTTAAATTATAAGATTATCCATACAAAGTGTTTAAAACGTTATTTTATTTACATTTTATGAGAATCATATTATGTTCCCATGTACCAAAATAATTGGTGATAAATTGAATATATATTTTTTTACTGTAAACAATTATTAATTCAAAAATAAAATTTTATTAACAAACACATGTTCGCAAACAGAAGCCTTTCATTAGTATAGTTAAAAATTGTATATACATAATAAATATTTAATCAAAATTTTCACGAATGTGGTCAGATTTCAGATATATCAAAAAGTATTGTTTACAAAGAAATAGACATGGTTCAATGAATCCACAACACAAAGTTATGGTGAATACTCGTATATAATAGAAGATAAGGGGGAAAATTGTTTATCAAAAAATGTTTTAAATTATTTTAAAAATATATATTTTATTTATTATTTAATATATATTTAATATTTATCCATAGTTAGTACAGACGCCTATCTGCTTTTGAAAAGTATATACTTAGGACTACTTGTATCTTGTAAATATTTTTCAACTTTGAATGAAATATCCTAAAAAGATAATGATAATAATAAAAATGTTTAAATTATTTATTTACAGGGATAGGCAGAGAGAATGGACCGCCACCTTTTTCTGTCTTTACGCACCTCTCTAGCTTCCTCCATATTCATAAAACGAATTATACACCCACGTTGATTCTTCCGACTTCTAACATGACCAGACCAACCTATGAAATTGGATTAATTTGGTCATGCCATGTTTTACTCGGTCTACCTCGACTCCATACTCCATTTACATCATTGACGTATACTTTCATAACCATTCTTTTTTCACATGTCCCAACCGGGAAACGGCGTGAAGCCATAAACCTAAATGAAACTTAATGTACTGTATACTGTAAAGACTTTTTTTTCCTTAAATGCTTACATAATTTAATTTTAAATCTTTTAATTTATTTTTCATTAATGATCTTCCGGATCACCCTTATACAACTATAGTGTCCAATTCCTAAGATAATTATTAGATTAATTTGTTATTGCAAATGTAAGATAAGAATTTTAGGATGGATGCCTCTTATTCTCTTTAGAATTTTTGGGTTGTTTACCCACTGATAGTTTTATATATCAGAATCAAAACAATCATTTTTTAAATAGTCCATTGTTTTGGCCGAAACACTACGATATTTCAACATTATTAATGTTTAAATTTAAAACACTGTTACAATATCACAATTTCTTTTTATTCACTGAGTGTCGCGACAGCTGTTTCGCCAACCGATTTTGGCATCATCAGGTGTTACAATAAACCTTATGTTTAGAGATTATTATAACATCAGATGATGTCAACGTAAGTTGGCGAAACAGCTGTCGCGACACTCTCAGTAATTAAAAAGAAATTGTGATATTATGACAGTGTTATAAATTTTATCAGTAATTTTTTTCTAATGTTATCGTTTTTAGATCTTTTAACATCACTCTTATTCTGGCATACTCGTATATGCTTCTTGTATTTCATTTTATTCTCTTTGCTTTGTTCTAAAGAACGCTCGTTTTTTATCTACTTCATTAGACAAATATAATATGCTGCTACAGTGTTTTATGTACGTGAATTTTAAATACACAAAAGAATATCTAAATGAAATCATACGAAAATCAGGTTTGTTAACTATTGTAGAATTACATATTTAAACGCAACATAATTTCTTCCAAGGTAATCTATATATATAATCAACTTTTTTGTTTAGCGTAATAATGAATGAAACTAAAACTAAATCCCCCTCCATTGGTTCTGTTTCTAGCCCATATATAGACTGTCAATTCACAAAGAAAGTCACAAGCAGTTTTCTACTCAGAAAAGGCTCGCCATAACTAATCATGAATCCCATTGTAAGTTCATGATGTGAATTAGAAAAAACATATTATAAAATACAATTTGTTTTTAGTGCAGTGAAATAATCGTCTTTTTGATTTACAGTTCTTAGCCGCTTTCCTGAGCTTCGGAGCCCTCGTGTCAGGGTACGCCATCGGAAACGATGACGGTCAATGGAGGGGAGAGGGTCTCGCCGAAAGCCAGGATCATGGACACTGGAACAACGGTTACTCCAGCTACGCTCATGGAGCCGCCCCCATCGGCATTGACGGAAGGGTAGTAGACACCCCCGAGGTCGCCCACGCTAAGGCTGCCCACTTCGCCGCCAAGGCCTCCTCCTCCAGCGGATCCTGGGGACAGGCCGCCTACGCCTCCGCCGCTTGGGCTCCCGCCCAGGTTGCCTATGCTCCCGCTATCTACAGCGCCTACAACGTTGAGAACGACGGACAATGGAAGGGAGAGGGACTCGCCGAAAGCCAGGACCACAGCGAGTACAACAACGTGTATGGATCCCCCGTGGTGAGCGTGGCCCAGTACGCCCCCATTGCTTACTCTGCCGAGAGTGACGGTCAGTGGAAGGGAGAAGGTCTTGCCGAGAGCCAGGACAATGGACATTACAACAACTACGCCGCCTACGGATCCCCCCTCGCCTACGCCCCCGCTGTCTACAGCGCCTACAACGTTGAAAACGACGGACAATGGAAGGGAGAGGGACTCGTCGAGAGCCAAGACAACGGACAGTACAACGGTCAATACAACGGACAGTACAACGGTCAGTACAACGGACAGTACAACGGTCAGTACAACGGACAGTACAACTCCGGATACGCCGTGTATGGTGCTTCCTACGCCCATGGAGCCGCCCCTCTGGGACATGACGGTCGCGTTGTAGACACCCCCGAGGTCGCCCACGCCAAGGCCGCTCACTTCGCCGCCAAGGCCGCCGCTTCCAACGGAGCTCACGCCTGGTAATTTACAATACATCCGAACCAGCCGAATGAAAATTTCTACGAACCACTATATTCTTGTTTTTTCTTTCATGCTGCCTGTGCCAAATAAAGGGATAAAGGGATTTGTGATTAGTTTTCACATCTTTTTTGTAATAATCAAATAAACATTTATTACAAAATTTCAATTTTTTTATTCTTATTAATATACATTCTCACATTGATGGAGTAAGCCATTTTAATTTATTATGGGTAAGTTGCTCCAAATAGATTTTTGATAAAACCTTTTTGAATCAACTTTTGGTTCTTTATATAATGAAAACAAAAAAAAAACGATACTTAATTTATTTATCATCATATATTACGTGTGCTTCCACTTGTGTTTAACGTCGATCGGTTTCGGCAGCTTGCTGCCATTTTCTTGTATCTGCCATTATCAACAGAAATGGTAGCAAGCTGCCGAAACCGGTCGACGTAAAGCGCAAGTGGAAGCACACTAAATAGATAATAATAAAGAAATGTTGTATTTATATTATTTATTATTTACAATGAACTTCTACCAAGAAATTACCATTTAAAATATTAATTATTTGTTTCTTTATATTCTGTGGGGTTAATAAACCATGCAGGACTTTGATACCACACAAGTGGAGGCAATGGACTCAGACTCCTGTACCAGCATATTACAATGGTGAAATATATTGCATGGACAATCAAAACACCTGACACGAAAGATTCTCAGCCTCGCTGACCGAGTGCGAAAAATGATGAATTACCCCAAAATTCCATAATTTTTTAATAACTTTTTTGAAACATTGTATTATCACAACACTTCTTTGCGCTTCTCACAAACATATTTCAGGACAATTACTTATCTTCTTTAGTATATGAATTTTAACCTTAAAATTCATAAACTGCAGAAGGAAAGTTTGTGTCCCGAAACATGTTTGTGAAAAGCGCAAAAAAGTGTTGCGATAATATAATACAATGTTTAAAAAGTTATTCAAATGTGAATCCACAACACAAAGTGATATAGAAGAAATCCTTATTTTTTTTTTTTCATTTCTAGAATCTGTTCGATTTTTTTCCAACTTTACTCCTTTTTTTTAAACTAAAGTTGTGCAGAATATGTTTAACAGACGCATATTTGTTACAACTTAAGTTTACATATTTTATAATACATAAAAAATAACATGGGACGGTCGGTCTAAGAGCGAGGTCGACAGCCGTATACATCAGGCTAGGCTTGCATTTAATAAAAGGTTGAAAATAATAGAGTCAAATAATATAGACCTAAAACTGAGAATACTCCTCATCAAGACCTATGTATGGAGTGTCTTGATGTACGGCTGCGAGACATGGTGCCTATCCGAAAGGGATAAGCGGAGACTAGAGGCTTTTGAGATGTGGTCCTATAGAAGACTCTTTGGAATTTCCTGGAGAGACCACATCACGACTGAGGAAGTTCTTCAAGGAATCGAAGGAGGAAGGCACCTACTCAGGACCTTGT
Organism: Lepidostoma basale; assembly: GCA_022606425.2. Classification (NCBI taxonomy): domain Eukaryota; kingdom Metazoa; phylum Arthropoda; class Insecta; order Trichoptera; family Lepidostomatidae; genus Lepidostoma; species Lepidostoma basale. The sequence goes on from JAHDVF020000763.1 coordinate 2,441,823, forward strand.
CCGAAAGGCGTGCAAGATGGATAAGCCATGTAATACGTCAAGAAGGTCTCTTGCATGCCATAATGGAGGGTATGATCGAGGGGACAAACTCTAGGGGACGCCCACGCCGAGAGTACCTGGAGGACCTGTTGGTGGACGTACGCTGCTCATCATATGCAGATTTCAAAAGAGCCGCACAAGACAGGGAAAAATGGAAGAGAATAATGGAGGAAATTGCTGCAAACCAATCCCAGGATTGAAACCAGAGAAGAAGATAATACATTATTAATTTGAGATCTCTTAAGTATTGTGATCTTAACACAAAAAGTATTTTTATTTAAAAAAAATTTTTTTTTTAAAGAATATACTCTTATTTAATTATTCAATGCGCAAAAATCATAATTATGTTATTCCATATTGTAATCGATCTTTGTTTTTTAAAAACCAAAAATAAAATTGTGTTTAAAATTCACAGCATATTGATATAAATATTTATGTATTTTGAAAATATAAGCTTGTGAAACATGTGGTCACACGTGACACCTCCACTATTCTCTGATTATTTTTTTTGTTTTTTGTTCCATATATTGCCAACCGGTTTCCAGGCTCTCCTTATTTTTAATCGAAGCAATTTACTTTTTTTTATTTACAATATATGAAATGCTTCTTGATATATTATATAACTAAATAATATATCAAAATTAAAAATTTAGCGTAGAACTCAAGAAAAGAATTGGACCAAGATGGGCAGCTTTCGGAAAAATGGGTTACATCCTTAAAAATCAGAAAATACCGATCAACCTGAAACGAACAGTTTATGAAGCGTGTGTTCTGCCAGTTAGTACTAATGGTCTTGAAACTATAACTTGTACAAACAAAGTGCTTAGAAACATGTCGAAATAACCTGGATGCAATCTGCACAAGATAGAGTGATGTGGAAGCGAATAGAGGTGGCCTTTGTCCAGGAGTGGACAGGAGTAGGTTGAAGAAGACGAAGAAGAAGAAGAATAAAAATTTGGTGAATTAATGATGCAAACGACGTCGCTGAAAAAATGTTCTGAAAACAAAAAAGGGTTCTCCAAAAAATAAAGTTATTTAACCCACTTTACGTGCATGACATTAATGAATGTTTGGGCATCGAGAGAAGTATATCAGGAAAAAGAAACACCACCAGACACCAGACCAAAGAAGTCTTTAGTCTGGTGAAGAATTGGCGACAATAAAATGGCGATACAGTAGCTACCTATCACATGTCGTGAGAATCAATATGATAGCTATAGCTTTTACACGGATTTGCCTCGCATTGTAATGATGTAAATAGCTCTTCTTCTTCTTCCTTGTTGTAGACTGTTCTCCAGAGTGTTGCTCCTCATGTGAGGTAGACTCCCAGCTATCTTTCCATCTTTAAGGCAGTCTTCCACGAGGACGAGTCCCATGAGGCTGATTTTGTGGTACTACATCGGCGGCGTTAAAATGTAAAGAGTGATTCAACAAAATAATTATAATAATAGTTACAACATAGGGAACATTTTATATGTATAACTTCCTCGAACTGAGGAGGGAAGGACTAATGTCAACGCATTTTTTTCAAACTGACTCGGGGCTCTATTGAGAACCCCTATGTTCTGGAGCGAATACTCGTAGGTCTTTTTGGTTCTTGATAATAACCTGCAACAGCGCCGACATCAATTGTGCTTTGCTCCGTCACGCAGAACCAATCTGCCTTTGGTGATGCCAGTAGGAAGAGTAATTCGAAAGTTGGATCTTATCGTCTCGGATTAGGACATTTTCAGTGTCAGTGTGGCAGTATTCATAAAAAAAATTACAAATTCTGGAAAGAGTACTAAAGTCGACACATTTGGGTTCCTTCTGATATGTGTGATTTTTAGGTTTCATATTGTTTTATCTTTGGCTTATCGAGTCACCTAAATGTTTTTCGTTTGTTATTTTTTTTTTATTTTTTTTATTATTATTTTTTTATTTTTATTTTAAAGGAACATAGAAGTTCCCGCCACATACCCGAGGCTGTTATAGGGCGTAGCGGCACCCTTTTATCAGCCTTGCTCGTACACTCCCTGGGCCTGTCCCCGGTCCATCCGGGATTTGCATTTAAATACGGCAACAACAAGGGGTGCCAGACCACATTTAATCTACTCAATCTCACTTCTATGCTTTCGTTTGTTATGTCTCATTTGTGTATTATGTATAAATAAATAAATTACTATAAAAAGTAAAACAAAATTATGTTTTCTCGTAGTCTTTTATAGAAAACCAATTTAATTTGGAAATCCTTTATTTGTGTGATCCTATTAAAAGAAATACCTGTTTTGTACGCAAGTCTCTCCTTGAGACATTTTTGATTCAGCGTGACAACAAAAGCTTATAAATAAACTTTAAAAGCTTTCAAATACAAGGACATTTAGTTTTTATGCCTCTACCATTACATCACATCTGTCTGGAATGTACTTACTCGTAGTATATTCACTTGATTAATCATAAATAATATGTAGACATACATAATACATACTCGTATATCATAATTTTGCGTATTTCTTGGACCACTTTAATTTTGCCTCACTTTAATTATTGTTCATCTGTATTGTTTTTAACAAATAAAGGAGATATTGATAATCTACAGGTTTTACAGTAGCATTTCAACAATGTTAAGCAAAATTAAAAATTTTGAATTCAAGAAAACAAGTACTTTTCAACACTTTAAATTTTAAAAAAATATTATAAATAATCAAATAAATTTAACGTCAAGGTTAATCTTTGATTAATTTCCTTTGTTGTAAGTAATTACATGAACCCCAAAAAAAAAAATTCAATTTTCAATTGATTCATAATATTTGTTATAACAAAAGCATAAACGTTCCAAAATAAATCTTTATATCATCTGTCAAAACTGATCAAATTTGTAAACAATTTTAAATATGTATCACTGAAGAAGGACCAGTTGTCCGAAACATGTCTGATATGTAATTTAATTTTTTTTTAAGTTAGTTTTGTATATACAGAGTATATAAAATAGGAAAAGACAAATAAAACATTTACAAATAGAACACAAAGTATAAAGAACATAGAAGAAACTTTGATTTTAGTTAATAAAATTAAGTGTAATATGGTGCCTGCATATCTAACAAAAAATTTAGCATATAGTTATAAAATATATGACTATTTGACGAGAGGTCTTGATAGATTCCGACTCCGGAGACCCAGACTTGAATGTACAGGAAAAGTGTTTTATAGAGGATTTAAATTAAATACGAATTGTTAAATGAGATAAGAGATGCCGGTCTCTCGGGATCTTTCGTCGAAAATGTTTTCAATATGTTCTAAGTACCGATATTTAATGTTTTTTTCATTTGCGATTTTATATTATAAATTAATTGTTTATAAAGGATTGTTTATTAATTTGTTGAATGTTCCAAATTTTTAATAACTGTATTAAATAAATAAATATGTTCAGCAAAATACATGTTTTCCAAAGAGACAGAGCTGGTAGGCTGTTGACCAGCGTTAAAGCCCCTAAGGAATCATATTTTTTCAGACCCTATTACTTCAGACTTATCCTAATGTATCTCCTGGAATTCTTTGAGGATTCTCTTACCTTAGAGGGAATCCTTTATTATGTTCCGGATGGTTATCTTCGCACATTCTACCAGCACAGATTATTTTATCTACAAAAATGAAAAAACAATCTATCTCTGGTGATGCCGATGAGGAGAGCAATCAAACTGCTAAACACAATCGCTTCGGAGATCGACGGTTTTCGTATTAATAAAAATACGTTTAGATGTGAAAACACTCTTGATTTTAGAGAGTATCTTGTATTTCTAAAATCAAACCATTTCAAAAGGGTTCCTGGTATTATATAATACAATTACGTTTTACCTGTGTTTTCACTAAAATTATTGTACATGTTACCAACTCTAATATGTCTTTAAGAAAAGATCATTTTGGCTTGATTTTATTTAATTTGATTTCATTCATGAAATTCAAATAAACAAATTGTGATATCATAGCATTGTTCTAAACAAAATATTTAATTAATTGCGTAGATTTTAGGCAGCAATACGTTTTGTGTGATTTCTCCTTCTCGACCGACGTTTCGGAGATTGTTGCAGTCTCCATCTTCGGGGCAATGTGGTGGTGGTAATAAGTGTGGCATAACACAGTTGTGTTTGCTAAGGTACTTATCTGTTGTACCATGTCGCCAGCAGTGTGTACGTTCACACTACCGGCAGTGAATCACATGTTATTACCCAAAATCACACAAAACATTTAATTATTATTTTTCTGTACGATTTTCAAGTCTAGTGATATATTTTGGCGAATCAATATCTGTTGAGAATCGGCGATAGAATTGGCTTAAGTAACATTGCTCAACTCACAACATATCGCGCAAAAATCGTGCGTTTGTATCCTAGTGGTAGCATTTTAGACATGTTTTAATGAATGCGCTATATTATAATACGTATAAATCCTAAGTAATTAAAGTGTAACATTCGTGTATTCAGAAAAAAAGAAATAGTAGTTGCGTGATATAATCTTCGTTTATTTACATTATCACATTATTCGTAATTAATAACTATTCACAAATCCCAATATTTTGGTAGATGTAGGACGATGGGAGGAAGTATTTTAAATTTAGTTTCTAGGGTAATCAGTCGGATGTTTCAGAAGGGTAGAAATTACCAGGCGTGAGCTCCGTGGGAAGCGGCGGCCTTGGCGGCGAAGTGAGCGGCCTTGGCGTGGGCGACCTCGGGGGTGTCTACGACGCGACCGTCATGTCCCAGAGGGGCGGCTCCATGGGCGTAGGAAGCGCCATACACGGCGTATCCGGAGTTGTACTGTCCGTTGTACTGACCGTTGTATTGTCCGTTGTACTGTCCGTTGTCTTGGCTCTCGACGAGTCCCTCTCCCTTCCATTGTCCGTCGTTTTCAACGTTGTAAGCGCTGTAGACAGCGGGGGCGTAGGCGAGGGGGGATCCGTAGGCGGCGTAGCTGTTGTACTGTCCATTGTCCTGGCTCTCGGCAAGACCTTCTCCCTTCCACTGACCGTCACTCTCGGCGGAGTAGGCGATGGGGGCGTACTGGGCCACGCTCACCACGGGGGATCCATACACGTTGTTGTACTGGCTGTGGTCCTGGCTTTCGGCGAGTCCCTCTCCCTTCCATTGTCCGTCGTTCTCAACGTTGTAGGCGCTGTAGATAGCAGGAGCATAAGCAACCTGAGCGGGGGCCCAGGCGGCGGGGGCGTAGGCGACCTGGCCCCAGGATCCGCTGGAGGCGGAAGCCTTGGCGGCATAGTGGGCAGCCTTGGCGTGGGCGACCTCGGGGGTATCTACAACCCTTCCGTCAATGCCGATGGGGGCGGCTCCATGAGCGTAGCTGGAGTAACCGTTGTTCCAGTGTCCATGATCCTGGCTTTCGGCGAGACCCTCTCCCCTCCATTGACCGTCATCGTTTCCGATGGCGTACCCTGACACGAGGGCTCCGAAGCTCAGGAAAGCGGCTAAGAACTGTAAATAAAAAATACGATTATTTCACTGCACTAAAAATAAATTTTATTTTATAATATATTTTTTATAATTTACATCATGAACTTACAATGGGATTCATGATTAGTTATTGCGAGCCTTTTCTGAGTAGAAAACTGCTTGTGACATTCTTTGCAATTTGCAAGACTTTATATTCAATCAAAATCCGTTAAAACGGGGGGGGATAAAACATTGAGTTCATTCACACACCCATAGTAACAATAAAAACGTGTCTCTTATTAGCAATTACAGTTCTGTAGAGGCAAACTCATTTTACTCGGTGGTTCGGTTTCCTAGTGGCCTTGCCACTGGCATTGCTCCGAAGCATATCCTATAGGCGTGCGTGTACGAAGGTCGCGCTCCACACATGATTAAGAAAGAAAACTTTCGTTTATCTGGACCGAAAGGTATTACGTATTGAGTGCAGCTTGACTCGCCTGCGTACGTGTGTATCGCCTTGGGCGTCTGTCTCTGTCGTTGGAATTCACGCAATTAAATGCATGTTATCAGCTGTCGTGGAATATTTAAGCCCAATTATTTTACGTTGCTATGAGACAGTTCTCCCAATGGTGAACATATTTAATGCCTGAAAAATCTATCCAATTAATTGCCATCGTAATAATCATCACACTATTTTCCTGGAGTACAACAACAACAACAAACCATCACGCCGTTTCCCCACAGGGATAGGCAGAGAGAATAGACCGCCACACTACTCTATCCTGACATACTTCTTTTGATTCCTCACCATTCATACAGCGAGTCATACACGCACGTCGATTCTTCCGGCTTCTGACATGACCAACCTTTAAAATTTGATTAATTTGGTCATGCCGCGTTTTTCTCGGTCTCCCTCGACTCCGTACTCCATTTATGCCATCCCATCATTCCATGCGCTCCATATGTCCGAACCAACGCCATAATACCTTATTTCGCTCTACATTTCATGGAGTAAAACATTAATAAAAATATATGTATTTTACATTGTTTAATCTTGAAATACCTGTCAAAATCTTTGTATTCATACCACGTGAGGAGTCAGAGAAATCGACGCGCGTTCAAAATAATATGGCGGTCCATAATTTCTACCTACCCCTTCGGGAGACTTTGTGATGGTTAGTTATTTTAATATTTTTCCACGTCTTAATGCGTTCCTCATAACAAAAGTATCGCTTTAAAATGTAGCATCTTATTCAAATTTATAATGGTGTCTAATTTACTTCGTTTCAATTCCTCTCTGTTTTTCTTCTTTTTCTTCAGCCTATTCCCGTCCACTCCTGGACAAAGGCCTCATCCATTCGCTTCCATGTCACTCTGTCTTGTGTAGATTGCATCCAGGTTATTCCGACATGTCTGTTCAGATCATCCTTCCACCATAGTTGCTATCACCCTGCACTTCTCTTAGCCGTCCACGGTCTTCACAAGTCAGCAGCCTTCTTGTCCACTTTTTGTCTAAGCTTCTGAGTTTATCGGTAGTTTGTTTGGACAATGTTACAGTTTCAATACCATAAGTACCAACTGGCAGAATACCGGCTTATATCTTAGAATAATTATTATACTTATAACAAAATGATTTTCAATCTTGGGAAGCTAACAAAAAATTCAAGGCCAAGTTTAGGAAAAATTATTAAGAACTACCAACGTATAACTGTTTTATTTGAATATTCATTAGATATAAGTTGACTAGCACGTGTTAAGACTGGCAGTTTTCATAACATATACCGTGGAATCCAAATAAAAACGTGTCTGATTTTAATACGAATTAAAACGCCTCTTTTCTAGATATTTCATTTTATTTTAAGAGAATGACATGTTTCGCCTTGCTTAGACATTATCAAGTGACACGAGAACATGCGATAAGTACCGTGTTAACGAAGCGTGACAAGCATCTGATTATGCCTTAGTAAGGCGAATCCTATCATTCTTATAAAATATAACAAAACTTCTAGAAAATAGACGTCCATTTTTTTTAAATGGAACGTCTTGGAATATGGAGTTTTACATCATCGTTTAAGAAACATATACGTGTAATGTAATCACATTTAGTTTCATCGTTTTTATTTATTTAAATTTCAATGAGAATTGAAATTTAAATAAATTAAAAATAACTAACTAACTAACTAACCATCACGCCGTCTCCCCGAAAGGGTAGGCTGAAAGAATGGACTGTCACACTTTTACTGATGCGGCACTCCTTCCTTCTCTTAAATATTATATTTATTTACTCTTTTAAATATTATGTTAAATTTCTATTTCGTGTCATACTGTCACCTATAAAATATTCTATTGGTGCACATATTGTCTATTTAATTTATGTTCCACGTATCCACCGTTCTTTTAATTTAAAATATATAAATTAAAAATATATATAAATAATAAACTTAGGCCAATTACGTGTTACTACAAATACAAAATTAATAGTCAATAATGAAAAAAAAAATTTAATATATATTTTTAAAATGTATATTCAGTTAAAATCCAATGATGTATTGCATCAGCGGATTTTAACTAAATATACATTTTAAAAAGACTTTTTAAATGTTTTATTTTGATTATTTACAACGAATAGCCACTATCAAACATTTTGTTTAAACCAATAGAATATTTTATAGGTGACAGTATGACACGAAATCGGAATTTAACATAATATTTAAAAGAGTAAAAAAATAACAAAAGTGAAATAAACAACGTTAGATTTAATAACGATTTAATAAATGTCAGCAAAACCAAATGGATGACATTCGGACGGCTTGACTACAGTGGATCAGTATTGCATTTGAACGGCCGTAACGTTGAAAGGGTGGAAAAATTTAAATATCTCGGCAGCATACTAACGCAATCTCTTGACCCAGATCTAAAGATAAAATGCAGAATTGAGGCAGCAAGAGCTACGTTTACTAAAATGACTTCTGCAATGATAACGTAAACTTGAAACTCCGCCAGAGAATGATCAAATGCTATGTGTGGTCTGTTTTACTGTACGGGTGTGAAACTTGGACCCTGAAAGTTAACTCATTGAACAGACTGGAAGCATTTGAAATGTGGCTCCATCGCCGAATGTTCAGAGTTCCCTGGACAGACATGGTTACCGATACCGAAGTCCTGAGGCGAGCTAGAGTTGACAGGGAATTGTTATCAACTATCAAGGTTCGAAAGATATCATATCTGGGTCATATACTGCGTGGGGAAAAGTACCACCTTCTCCAACTTACATTGGAGGGAAAAATTGAGGGACGCCGAGGGCCCGAAACGAATGTCCTGGCTGCGAAACGTGAGGGAGTGGACCGCCACCCGAAGTGTTGAGGAGCTGTTCCGAGCGGCGCAGGACAGGGACAGGTTCAGGAGGTAATCGGAGGACCCGACAGGGCACTTGAAGAAGAAGAAGATTCATATTGTATTATTACTTGCAAAATTTCCATATTGTTTCCATCTTTTTAAAAATATTGTTTTATTTCAAACATTTTTTTTAATTATTCTCTGAGCGCCTACTTCATGATTTAAATCAGTTAAATTTGACTACTAATTCATGATTACATTTTACATAGAGACAGTACATAAAAATAAGGATTATAAAAATTATAAACTGGTTTTTAATCGTATGTAGGTTTTTATTAGCACTGACATTCCTCATAACATTGGGGAGTAATGTTGCATGAAATAAGAATTGCTCATTACATTCACTTGTATTAAAGTATAATACTACGTCATATATAAATTATTTGATATTAAATTCAATATACCTATATGCCTATTTGCGTAGCAACGGAATAGTTTAGTAATTATATTTTTGATATAAATCTAATTATAGCTTTTCTATCAGCAAACGTACTCTTTATGGGCAGGTTATTCTGTCTAATGATTTTACTGAAATCTATTAATAGAAGTCCATTCCTTTTAAATCAACATCTTTTACTCTATTATACAAAATCAAAAAAGTTTATATGGTTAATAAATAACGCATAGAAGTCCTTTTATTTCAATAAACACGTGGTTTATCTAACTGACATGAAAATTCATAAATGTATAAATAAAAATAAATTCATTTTTTAACCACAGACTGGTAATTATAATATATTTAATGCCAACTAGTTTCGCTTGTACTTAAGCTTCACCAGGGCAAATTAAACTGTTTTTGGTCACACCCTTCTAGTTTTAATAACTAACTAACTAGCCATCACGCCGTCTCCCTGGGGGGTAGGCAGAAATAATATACTGCGACAGTTTTCTTTCCTGACATATTTCTATCGTTTCATCAACATTCATACATCGTATCAAGCACGCGCTTCAATTTCTCTGACTCCTCAAGTGACCGACATTCAATCTTTGGTTTTTATTTTTTTAAATGCAGGGTTCATATTTAGATTTTTAATCTATGTCACAAAGCGCTATTAAGGTAATTTTATCACGATAATTAGACATTAAATAAATAATTATTTTTACATTCAGCAATATCTTCGGGGAAAATTATCAATGTGCAGTTTGTCTGTGACAAAATCCTGTTCTCACACAAGTTTTAGGGGCCGAGCTCTCGCGGTGGCCGGACCTTCAGCCTGGAACGATCTTCCTGCTGACCTCAAATGCATTGAAAAACCACCGGAGTTTATATGGAGACACAAACGCACCTTTTCAAATTATCCTGTTCTGATGTAATTATTGATCGACTAAGTCAGGTGCAACCCTAATTCAAAATACTCATGTGTATTTTATGACTATTTTGTAATTTGCAGCATCTCCTATTGCCCATGTGAGATGACTCATTCAAAAATGGACCATGATAAAGTATCAACTTTACTATTATTATTATTATAAACCCTCGCAAACGTATTGAAAAAAAAAAACAGTTTAATATTATTTCATGTGATGGATCGTTCCTCTTTTTCTGAGGCATTATTTATTTTTATAATGCCTTAGCAAGGTGAAACATGTAATTCACTTAAAATATAATGAAACTTCTAGAAAACAGACGTTCCCGTTATTTGTATAAGGTATAGTAACACACAGCGATTGTTAAATACATATACAAATACACAAACATTACTAACTAACTAACCAACCATCACGCCGTCTCCCCGAAGGGGTAGGCAGAAAAAATAATCTTGAAACTGTAACATTGTCTAAAAAAAGTGCCGAGAAACTACCCAAAGACCCAAAGAGAGTGACCCAAAGAGTCATGGACAGAGAGGAAAAAGCCTAAGAGACAGAGTCAGAAACAATACGGTGAGAGAAAAAACAAAGGTCACTGACAGCATCAACCGAGTGGCGACTCTAAAATGGCAATGGGCAGGTCACGTAGCCAGAAGCTCAGATGAAAAATGGACAACCAGACCGCTAACTTGGGGACCGTGGACGGCAAAGAGAAGTGCAGGGCGACCGCAACTACAGTGGAAGGATGATCTGAACAGACAAGTCGAAATAATCTGGATGCAGTCTGCATAAGACAGCGTGATATAGAAGCGAATGGAGGAAGCCTTTGTCCAGGAGTGGACGGGAATAGGCTGAGGAAGAAGAAGAAGAACATAACATGAAATGAAGGGAAATTTTACTAAATATACAGGTATATAACATATTATTAAGGATGTTTTATTTATTTTTTTTCATTACTTACTGCCAAAATATTAAAATTAACAACATTAATACTTTGATACAATACTTGTGAGTAGAAACTAAATTTTGATGTTTATAAATTTGCCGAAACCGGTTAAAATAAACGATTTATACTGTATATCACTTATGATTGAAATTCTAACATAAAAATTGATGTGAACCTACCATTGCAGCTAAAATTTCAACGAATTAAATTTTTTTTAAATCTCATATTTTATAAGAAAAAATAATCGCTTTATTTCATTATAATTTAAAATTATTTCATTAAGAGATTTCAATAATATTAATAATAAATTGAATGATTTATAGAGCGCCATTTTTTTTAATTAATCATCTCAAGGGCGCTGTAGCTCCATTTTATGAACTAGTTGAAGATAAACATTTTAGTTAAAGTGAAAATTTTGGTTCAGAATAAACATTTAGTTAAAAATATACATTTTGTTAAAAATAAACGTTTTGTTAAAAATAAACATTTTCTTAAAAATAAACATTTTCTTAAAAATAACCATTTTGTTAAAAATATTTAAAAAAAATTAAAATGAACGTTTTGTTAAGAATAAACATTTTTGTAAAAAATAAACATTCAGTTGAAAATAAACATTTTGTCAAAATAAACATTTAATTGTAATAATTTGTTAAAGTTATTAAAAATAAAACATTTTAGTATGAGGGCTGCACAGTAATGTCATTATTCTCTGTTGCTTTCAAAATAATATCACCGGACACCACTGATGCTAATATAACTAAAACTAATTTATAATAGTATTTTGCATTCGTTATATAAATTACGTAATAAGTTTTCAACTTTAAATAATCCAAACTAGTTAGTCAAGTCCTCTCAAATAAGTAACAAGAGGTTTTAATCACATTTTTTTTGCAAGTCTCCGTCCTACGTCTGTTAGAAATAATTCAAGTTTTTTTAGCGACACTCTAGTCATATGCGTGGAATTCGGGAGTAGTGATACATTTAACCTTTACAGAGTGAAGCCCAAACCTGAACAACATTGAGGATTAAAAAAGATCTCATAAGAAATAGCCTTTTTGTTGCTCATATAATGGTAATCTTATGCATGTACAAGTTACTTTTTTATGAATTCAAATTTTATTTATTAAAATATTGTTAATTGTTACTAACTAACTAACCATCATGCCGTCTCACCGGATGGGTAGGCGGAAAAAATGGAATGCCACACTGTTCTATCTTGACAAACTTCTCTCGCTTCCTATTCATACGTCTTGTGATGCACGCACGTCGATTTCTCCGACTCCTCACGTGACCGACATTCAATATTTGATTGATTTGATCATGCCACTTTTTTACAGCCTTCCTCTATTTCTAACTCCGTTCACGTCTTTTACATGTACCGTCTTCACCATTCTGTATTCATCATTCTTTCCATGTGTCCAAACCATCTTAACGATTCTTTCATTATTTTGTTTATAACACTTTCATTCGCACCGCATTCACTTCATCTACTTGCATTTAACACTCTATCATATAAAAAAATTTACACATTAGTCTTAGAGATCTCATTTCTACTGCATTTATTCTACTTTCATCCTTCTTTTGCCAGTTCCATGCTTCATTTCCATACATAAGGATCGGCAGAAGAACACCATTGTGCACTGCCATTTTAGCTTTTTTCGATAAGCTTTTGTTTGCAATGATAACCCTGACGAATATTTCTGAATATTTGGAGCTTGAGCTCTCTCGAAATGATGGAAGTTATTATTAAAACAATTTATACAATTATGTCTGATCCTGTACAAACAGGATTCAGCAAGGAATAAAGTAAAGGGACAACATAAATACAATGCACATCTGACATTTACATGCATTTACAGATGAAAACACGAAGGCTGGAGAAGTTATTTACCTGTAACCGACGCAACAAGTAACATTTAACTCGGCCATATAAAGTTATGCGCCCATTATCATCGCGCATATCTCCAGACTCTACTCGTACCTGCCCATGTGAATAACTTGGTTAGTAGGTATGCTAATGGGTGGGGTTAAAAACCAGAGCATAGATCAATGTTTTTTTAACAGATTTTTAAATTCGGTAAAGATATTAATTAACTTCTTAAAATCATCAGTAATAAATTTAATCAATGTATTTCAAATTCATAATGGTGGCTCGTAGTAATTTTATTTTTGATTACAAAATTTTTCTTCTTCTTCTTTTAATAGATCTGTTGATCTGTAACACATAAATCATGCCTGGTTGGATGATGAGATCCAGCTGTCTGCAAGCGCTGTTCACATAAACAGTATTTCCAAATTATGAAAATAAATAAAAATATAAAAAAAGATGATAATATACATAAACGTAGTATTTAGTTAAATTGCACTAAGGTTTATGGCTTCGACCGATTTCAGCAGCTCGCTTCCATCTTCTGACAAGTTGTCATAAACTTGTTGTCATAAAGCACTCCAGGAAGACTTGCCATTTGAGCCGTCCTTCGTTGCCGAGTGGTTAGTGCTATTACCGAATGTCGCGGGTTTTGTTCCCGGCGACGGAAGTGAATTCTTCTTCTTTTATTAGATCTGACGATCTGTGACACAGAAATCATGTCTCGTAGGATGATGAGATCCAGCTGTCCCTCCATCTCTTAGGCGGTCTTCCAGGTGGGCGGTGTCCGGAGGGGATTTCATAAGCGGCTGTATATGCAAGTCTGTCACCATTCATTCGGGCTACATGGTCCCTCCAGTATTTTCTTCTGGATCTATTCCACTGAACGATATCCTCTATTTTGCAAGTTTTTCTTATGTCTACGTTGCGGACACGATCTCGGAGAGTTTTTCCAGTAATTGATCTGAGGACCTTCATCTTCGATGTTCTTAGTAGTCCCTTGGTTCGCACAGTGTCGGCCCACGTCTCTACAGCGTACGTCATGATAAGTCGCATACATGTTTTATAAATTCTGATCTTGCTGTCGATACGTATGTGCTTGTTCTTCCAGCTTGTTCTTCCAAAAAATTAATACGACTTAAAGCTCGTTTGTAATAATTATTATTTTATTGGATAAATCTTTGCATCAATACTTCGAACAAATAGGTATTTCATAACCCATTTATTTAGATTGACCAGGGGATATCTCTAGAAGAATTTCACGTAGCCAGAAGCTCAGAGGAAAAATGGACAAGAAGACTGTTGACTTGGAGACCGTGAACGGCAAAGAGAAGTGCAAGGCGACCGCAACTACGGTGAAAGGATGATCTGAACAGACACGTCGGAATAACCTAGATGCAGTCTGCACAAGACAGAGTGACATGGAAGCGAACGGAGGAGGCCTTTGTCCAGAGGTGGACGGGAATAGGCTGAGGAAGAAGAAGAAGAAGATTTCGAGAACTTGCCCGTGCTGGGGGATGTTGGTATTTTTGTCCCTGATAGATATCTTCAACAGCAAGAGCACAGATTGTTTTACCTACCGGCCGTCAAAACCAATCTGTCTCTGGTGACACCGGTAGGAAGAGCAAATTGTCTGCTGAAGGCGGTCTCCTCGAAGATCGTCGTCTTTCATATTAGTGAAAGTATGTTCAGAAGACAAATACTCTTGACTTTAGAGAGTATCTTGTCTTCATAATGTCGAACCATCTCTAATGCGTTCCTGTTATTATGTTTTATGTGTATAATATTTTTTACCTGTACTCAATAGATGCCTTAAACATTTAGGCTGTTTGTAATGCGTGTAATACAGCGTAAGACAATCGATGTAAAGGGTATAGCTATTGTATCAATTCTCATGACATGTGATAGGTATCTAATCTATCGCCATTGTATTGTCACGTGAATTCTTCACCAGACCAATGACAGTGTAAAAATCAGAGTGCCGTCGCTGGGAATCGAACCCGGGGTCTTCGGTTTAGCATTTCTGCTAGTTTTTTGGATGTCAGTTACTCGTTGCTTTCAAAATATATACAGCAGGTTATTTTAGCCCAACAATTGCATACAACTTTATTGATTCTCATGATATGTGATACGTAGCTAATCTATCGCCATTTTATTGTCACGTGATTTCTACTCCTGAACAATGATAGTGTAACACATTTGTATCACACTGCTTTCGCTGAAAATAGAACCAGGGACCAAAGTGTGGCAGTCATAGCTCTTGCCATCTGCCACAAAGGTCGCCAAATGGCAGAATTTGAATTCAAAAAGAATATTATAATATTCTGTTATGTAAAGATTATGCGCCACGCTAGTGACTAATTTCGCATTCGAATTTTAAAAAGACAAACGATTTTACTTCGTGTATTAACTAGAAACTAATCTAACATTTTTTAAATTTTGTTTTATTTCAACTTCATGCATTTTAATAAACATGCATCCAAGTTGTTTGGTATTTAAAACATTTGAATGATCTTCATGCATAATGCAATAGCATTGATTATCTGTAAGAAAGTTATTTTAATGTTGTCTTAATTAATTGTGGATTTAAAATCCATCTAACTCACCATCACGCTGTCTCCCCGAAGTGGTAGACAGAAATAATGAACCATCATACAATTTTGTTTCTTGGCATATTTTTCTCGTTTTCTCAGCATTCATATTTTGTGTCAAGTTCTTCGACTCTTCACGTGTGCGATATTTAATATCTTGCACCTGTTTCAACTGATTGGGGTGAACGTTGCCTTTCCATTGGCATGGGTGTCACGCAGAGGTCCGAAATATATTTTGGCGCTCTCTGGTGTCAAGCCTTAAACACTGTCAAACACAATGTACTTTACTCGCTCTCGGATTTCAAGCCAGTGAAGTTCCTTCAGGAGCGGCGTGATATGACAGTATTTTTGTTGCCCCATAATCAATCGGGCAGCAAGATTGAATACGCTTGGTATTCTGCTTTATTTATTATTTGGCAATCCAGCTTAAAAATATATCTTAAAAATGTTTGGTATTTAAAATAGATCGATTTTACTATACCTATAATGCAATTACTTTTTTATCTGTCAGAAAGTTGTATGAATGTTGTCTTTAAGATATTTTATATTTTATATATAATACTATAATATTTGATATTGTTTATCACACAACAACTATGGCAATATATATGTGAATAATTAATATACTTGTTGATAATTCAATTGTATTCGTATAGTATGAATCAGGTTTCTAATAGTACAATGATTATATATACAACAGCGCCCTTGAGATAATTAATTCATAGAAATGGCGCTCTATAAAACATCCAATTTATTAATATTTTATGAAGTAAAACAAGTTTTTAGATTAAAATAATTTATTTTTTGTTCGTTTCATCAAAGCTTAAGAAGTAAAACTATGCACTCTCAGAAGAAAAGAGGAAGAAAGACGAGATTCAGAAGAAATGGCAGTGTCGGTTTCAGAAGATTTCATTATTACCAGGCGTGTCCACCGGCAGCAGCCTTGGCAGCGAAGTGGGATGCCTTGGCAAGGGCTACTTCAGGGGTGTCTACCACTCGTCCATCGGGTCCGATGGGAGCACCTCCGTAATATGAGACAAGGGGAGCGCTGTATACTGCGTAACCATGGTTGTATTGACCAACATCTTGGCTTTCGGCTAATCCTTCGCCTTTCCAGCTTCCATCGTTAGCAGCGGCCACAGTCCCGATGGGAGAATTGTACAGAGAGACGCCGTTGTACTGTCCAAAGTCTTGGCTTTCGGCTAGCCCTTCGCCCTTCCCGCTTCCGTCACTTTCAACCCAGGCGGCATAGGTAGTTGGAGCGTACGCCCCGAAAGCTGGGGCCCATCCTACGTGTGTGGCTGCGGCTTTGGCAGCAAAATGAGCGGCCTTGGCGTGGGCGACCTCGGGGGTGTCTACGACGCGACCGTCCAATCCGATGGGGGCTCCGTAGCCGTAGTAGCTAACAACTCCGTTGTAGTGGCCATTGTACTGTCCGTAGTCCTGGCTCTCGGCTAATCCTTCACCTTTCCACTGGCCGTCGTCGATGGGGTTGGCGGACACGAGGCCCAGGCACAAGAAGGCGGCAAAGAACTAGAAAGAAAACAGGAACGATTTGAATAAATATTACTACAAATAGTATTACAACACTTTATTTCACTTAACACAGACATGTTTCAGTTATAACGTAACCTTTTTCAGTGTACACAATTTTAACAATAAAATAAAACAGAGTTATCACTTATATTCTTAAAAAGGTGGAGTAATGTACAAAGGTGGAGGAGGTATAATTAAGATTTAGGAGAGGGGAGATGTAACGGGAACATTTCGAACATGTTAGGCAGAGAGAATTCACCGCCGCGTTACTTTATCCTGACACACCTCTCTAGATTCCTCCCCATTCATTTACAACGAGTCACACACGTACGTCGATTCTTCCGACTTCTTACATGACCATCTTTTAAAATTTGATTAATTTTGTCATGTCCATCTCGGTTCCGTACTCCATTTACATCGTTAACGTATACTTTCTTAACCATTCTTTTTCCATCTATGCACTCCATATGTCCGAACCAACTTTCATCATTTTGTTCATAATACCTCCTTCCTTTCTTATGTGAGCATTTAAAATTCTATCGTGCATCATTCTACCACACATACGTCTTAGGGACCTCATCTCTACTGCATTTATTGTGCTCTCATCCTTTTTCTGTTAGATCCATGCTTAGTTTCCATAGATAAAGGGTTAGGACCAGTATTTTATTTTTCATAGACTTAATCTTATATATTTTTTTCTCAATACAATTAACCTCAAGCCACACGCAGACATAAAATATGAAATATTTTCACACTTAAAACAGATGAGCTGTATCGCTTACCGCTTCATAAAATTTGAAAAAGAAATTTCAAAGACACCAAATTTTTAAAAATCAATGATGCGGTAAATAAGCGTTATATAAAATAACCAACAATACTTAACTTTTACATTATTCAATATATTGAAATTCCTAGATTTATAAATCAAAGTATTTTATTCTATATTATTAAAAATACCACATTAGATTCTACATAAACTTTTTAAAACACTTTATATGTATTATGTTAAAGTAATATTTATTACGTGAATAATAAATAAAAAAATAACTAAATAATGAACCTGTTATAATATCACAATTTCTTTTTATTCGTTCCGAGTGTCGGAACAGCTGTTTCTTGTGAATAAAAAGAAATTCTCTCTGAATAAGAAGACACTCTCAGTGAATAAAAAGAAATTGTGATATTATAATAGTGTTTTAAATTTCAACAGTAAATAATTAACCGTTTCACCGAAGAGATAGACAGAAAGAATGAATCACCACACAATTCCTGACATACTTTTCTCGCTTCCTTAACAATCAAACATAGTGTCTTCCACGCACGTGGATTTCTTCGACTCCTCAAGTGGACGACATTCAATATTTGTATAATTTAAGCGTACCACGTTTTCCTCGGTCTTCCTCTATTTCTAGCTCCGTTCACGCCGTTAACATAGATTGAACAAAATATGTGAAATGTTCCTCAACAACATATATACATCTTTCAAAAATTTGTTACATCGTTAATAATACATCGTTAAAATACGCATTTTTCACTTCTTTCTATGTATCCAACCATATTAATAATCCTTTCATTATTTAGTTCATAACACTTTCATTAGCACACAGATTTTACACGCATTCGTCTAAGATATCTCTATTTGCATTAATTATTTTTCAATCATTCTTTTGGCAGTCCATGGTTACTTCCATACATAAGGGTCGATACAAGAACACCACGGTGCCCTGCCATTTTATCTTTATAATAAAATTATTCGGATATATTATGTGTTTATTTTTTTAATTATATTTCGTTTATTTGATCAGATTTAATATAATTTTAATGCATATTTTATACTCGTTTATATGTATGGTTGCGTTATTTATGGTAAATTTATCAATAATAAAAAAAAAATTTAATGAATTTAATTACTGCGAACTTTTTTTTTTCCTTATATTATATTACAACCTTTATTCAATATAATATTTATAGCCGTAACCACATTTATTAAGATAGACACGAACTCTGTAAATTAAATGTTAAATTTCTTAATTTGTTATTATTTTATATAAGTAAGTTATAAATCTTTGAAAAAAAACATGCATAAAAATAATAAACTTCATTGCATAAAAAACATGCAATTAAATTTTTAAATACATAATATAATCAGAAATTAATATTTATAAAAAAAAAGTTAACGAAACTTCACGGTTAAAACGTTAGTTATTTAGAAAAATAATATTAAAAAAAATTATTTACACATTAACAAAGAAAGAAAGTATAAAATAAGATTCACTTCCAAAATATGTTTGGAGAACGCTTAAAAATAATTATAAAAATTAATAAGAGAACTCACTAAGAAATTCATGTTGAGATGTGGAGCCTATTCGACGAAGAAAACTGCTTCTGTTTCATCTTGTCCATCCTGGCCTTATATTCTGACGGAGATGCTCAAGAGTGGGGGAAGGATTTCCTATAGTTAGTCCCTAAGAGAACAGCATCTCTAATCCTGCCACTTAAAACAGAGGCGCGGAAAATAAAGTTTGTTTTCTTTCCTACAGAGAATCCAAATGCGGTACAGATGAAGCAACACCGCTAACCATGTTCCAATTATTATAAACATCCACGCCCATCTGTGGAACTCCAATGCCAAAGGTGACAAAATAAAAATAAACAAACAAATGTTGCTTTAATGTAACAATGAATTAATGTGTTCTACTATTCCTGAAACGCTTCTTATAAATAATGTGATCATTTTTATTAAAGCGACGAATAAAAATTACTTGCACTTGTTGTGTTTTTCGAAACCGGTTCACATACGAGCAATTTGATGTACATTGAAATTACGTGCCATATAAAAAGGGTGCTTAATTACAGGTAGCGTTCAATTTGTGTCCTATATAATTAATTATATTTTTTTGTTCAGTTGTCGATTTGATTATTTTTAGGTCCTGTATAAAACTAGACTTATTTTGAAGTATGTGTCTATATATCTAATAAGGAATTTTCGTAGGTGACAGATAACGCTTCCACTGAAGGTCTAATATTGTGAAAAAATACGATTGTATTGACGTACGATTAGTTAAAATTCAATTGATTTCAAACTAGTTTTAAAGGTACAGCAATCATAGATAAATTTGTAATTTTATGTCTAATTCAATGTCGGACAATCAACTTATAAGCAAACATAATATATGGAAAAATTGTGAAAGAAAATCACTATATGATATTGTTTAATTATTGTATGATTGCATTGTAGATGGCAGTGCATAATGGTGTTCTTGTGCCGACCCTTATGTATAGAAGTAAAGCATGGAACCCCAGTAATTAAATATTATCACTCCATCGTATAAAAACATGCAATTATTATTATTATTGTTTAGTTCAATCGCCCTTTACATCATGACAGTCACGTGAATCCTACACCAGACCAAAGACAGTGTGACAATCACACTGCCCTTGCCGGGAATTAAACCCGGAACCTTCGGGGTGGCAGTCAATGGTGTATATAAACATAAATGTAAAGATTGTGATGCTTTTTACATAGGCAAAACAGGACGAACATTTAAAACACGTATCAACGAACACAAACAAGCTTTCACCAAACATACTATTTTTCCTGAGATGGGTAACCATTGTATTGAATTTTACCATAGTTTCGATAAAAATGACACAATATTTCTTTACACAGTTAACAATAGCAATAAATTATATTTTTACACCTGAAAATGGAGGTATCCTCAGAAACATGTCGTGTTTTTTAATATTTTGTGGAATAAAGTTATTTTCAATTTCCAGGTATATTACTATGGAATTCCACATTCACAATTCCACTTTAGCGTTCATTCTAAGTGTTATCAAAAATATTAGATTATATCTTATATTATAACCACACTTTTAATATCCCTAGCTATTTCTATTATATGTCTCTCGTTAGCCGTTGTCTTCAAATTGTAAACTTCATAGTTACATTTGGATGACTTTATGGTTACACTTGGTTGACTTTATGGTTACATAACAAGAAAATCAAAAGTGATATTTATATTCCGTTGTTTAGTTGTCAGGTAAAACCGGTTATTTGACCTTGAGACTATATTAATCATATAATTGAGCGTTGGCGTACAGGAAGAACACATTTGACTTAAATACTTCTGCTATTGAGAGCTTCCATCGTATCCGCTGTCTATCTCCGGTATCGACTACAATCTTCTTCTTCTTCTTCTTCAGCCGTCTCTCCACTGCTGGATGTAGGCCTCTTCTAATTTCTTACATTTTTCTCTTCTTTGGGCTTCTCTTATCCACCTGCTACCCGCGACAGGGACAATATCATCGGCCCAACGTTTCTGAGGCCGGCCTATTCCTCTTTTCATGTCCCATGGTCTCCATCCTAGGACTCTGGGTGCCCATCTGTCTGTTTCCTGTCTGGCAACATGACCTGCCCATTGCCACTTTAGCCTGGCAATACGATCCACCACGTCGACAACCTTTGTCCGGCGTCTGATTTCTTCATTTCTGATTCTATCTCTCAGACTTATGCCTAACATTTGTCTCTCCATAGATCGCTGTGTACATTTTAATTTATATAATTATAGTCCTCGCAGTTAAGGTGATAGTTTCCAGACCATATGTAAGCACAGGGAGGATACATGTTTCAAACACTTTTCTTTTTAAATTCATGGGAATATCCTTGTTTTTAAGGATATGATTGAGTTTCCCAAAGGCTGCCCAACCTAGTCCAATTCTTCTGGGTACTTCCGCTGTCTGATTTTCTTTCCCCAATTTGATCTTATGTCCAAGATAAATATACTCTTCAACAGGTTCAATTTTCTTATTATCGATTGTGATCGACTACAATACAACAATAAAATCACTTCCTCAATAAGAAGTAAGAATTAAAATTTGATTGGAAGCTATAACTTAATAGTTCGACATATTTGACAATAAAATTCAACACTTTTCACTTAGTAAAAACCACTTTATTGAGTAAGTAGCGCCAAATAGTTTCACTCAGTAGCGAGCTTCGTCAAACCAAATACAGATTAGTAATTTACTAGTTGTTTTCTAAAATCATGATAAAAAGGACACACTGTTTGGTGATTAGGTTTAGTTCTGAGATTGCCCTCGTAAGGTGAAACAAATTTGTCACTAATACTCTGTAAATAAAATTCTCTGTAAAAAAGCAATCAAACAATCGGGTTTCTATTATTAGTCAAAAGCATTTTTGTATTTTTTTTTTAAATATATTTACTTAAATTCCACATAATATGTTTATGGCTTCGACAAGTTTAATCAGCTCTCTGCCATCATGTGGACTTCTAGACCAGAAGATACCATCGAGTTATCTATATGTTATGTAATGTGTTTTAGTTTCTATGTCTGTGTTTTGATATTTCCAAAATAATTTTATAATTTTAAAACTTTGCTATATGTTAGAGTTTATGTGTCTTTGTCTTGTTATTTCATAAATGTTTTTGTAATTTTGTAAGATGTTTTAGTTTCTAAGTCTGTGTTTTGATATTTCCTGAATATTTTTGTAATTTAGTAAGATGTTTTAGTTTTTGAGTCTGTGGTTTCAAATTATCTGAATGTTTTTGTAATATTGTAAGATGTTTTAGTTTGTGAATCTGTAATTTAATATTTCCTGAATGATTTTGTAATGTTAAAACTTTGTAATATGTTTAAATTTTTATGTCTGTGTTTTGATATTACCTGAATGTTTTTTGCAATTTTATAATTTTGTAAGATGTTTTAGTTTATGAGTCTGAATTTTGATTTTTCATGAATGCTTTGGTAATTTTGTTAACTTTGAAATTTGTTTTAGTTTCTATATCTGTGTTTTGATGTTTCCTGAATGGTTACGAATGTTGTATATTTGTATGTAATTATTAAGTATGTTAATTGTCTTTTTGTCCCATTATGAGTAGTGTACTCATAGAAATACAGTATAACCACTGTCTGTCATTAAAATATTAAAAAATAAATAAATTTACACGTTCTCCTAAAACTCTTAAACAATTCCGACAATAAGAAAATTCCGACAATTTTGAAAATGGAATTATTTTATTTTATTTAAATCAAACATGAAATGATAAAGTCGCATATGTTTTCATAAATTTGATTAAAAATTCACATTTTTCTTTTCAAAGCAGTAAATACATCAAATAAAAATTAACCTGTTTCCTAATACTCATAAGCAATCCTGTCATTCCTGGATTTATTAGATAATTGAAAAAATACTCATTAGAAAGATTAAGTTGTTGTTTATATTATTAACTCATTATTATTAATTATTCTATTTAAAACAGACAACAGATACATTTTCCTAAATATAAGGAAGACAATTTACAAACTGAAGGATTAACAAAATAGTGAACATAACTTTTTTTTTAAAGGAAATTCAATCAGTTGAGATTTAGTTTTGAAATATATGCTATTGAATTTGAAGATTAAACATTAAAAAATAAATCATTACTTATGCAATTCCAATTGCATTATTATTAGAGTTATTTATTAATCATCTTTACAATTATGTTTTCGGAATATTTGAAATTTGTGTTGTTCTGTTTGGAACATATGCCGGTGAATTTGAATTTTTAACATTTGAAGCATTCACTGATGGATTTTAATTTGTAACATTTGAAGATTCACTGATGGATTTAATTTTTAACATTTGAAGCATTCACCGATGGGTTTAAATTTGTAATATTTGAAACATTCACTGATGGATTCGAATTTGTAACATTTGAAAAATTCACGATGGATTTGAATTTGTAACATTTGAAGCATTCACCGGTGGATTTGAATTTGGAGCATTTACCGATGGATTCGAATTTGTAACATTTGAAGCATTCACCGATGGATTTGAATTTGGAGCATTTACCGATGGATTCGAATTTGTAACATTTGAAGCATTCACCAATGGATTTGAATTTGGAGCATTTACGGAAGGATTCGAATTTGTATCATTTGATGCATTCACCGGTGGATTTGAGATGGGACTGCCAGAATTATGAATCGATGCATTTGTATTAGAATGGTTCGATGTTGATGTCTTATTGGGATGCGTATTTTTCATTGTATTGTTCTGGTTTTCATTGTCATCTTCAGAGAATAAATCTTCCAAGTGCGATCCAATATCCAATATTTCACTCAAATCAGGGATGATATCTTCAAATCCTTCATAATCTGTTGCCTCTGTTGCCTCTGTTGCATTTTGTTCAGCGGAATCATCGTCTTCAAATAAAAACGGTAATGTTCTGATGTTCAGTTGGAATGTGTCAATATCACTGTCGTCTTCTTCTGTTACAAGATGCTGATTACGAGCTCTGATAATATCTGGTAGATCTTCAATAAAACGTTCACGAGGTACGTCAACTCTCGGAGTGACACTCGATCGCAAATTTATATAGTTGAGATTATAATTAGCATTTGGTATTGATCTTTCTAATATCAGTTCAACGAATTGTGGCGAATGATTCGATCGTGTTTCTGGTATGACTGTTGATTTTATCTGCGTTTCAAGTAGACGTTTCGCTTCTTCGTGCAACGCATTGTGTATAGCAACTTGTTGAGCGTGCGTTGCCAAGTGTTGGAGTCTGGCCTGCGTGACTTCTTGGGTGTCTTCAATATTCGCTTGTCTAGTTAAGTCTCTTTGAAGCATGGGAATAGGATTTAAAACGCGTCTTAGTTCATCACGATGCAATACGTTGTGAATTGACACTTGTTCATTATACCTCGATAGGTGTTCAGCTCTTGCTTGAATAACGTCTGGCGTATCTTTCAAATAACCATCACTTGTGAATTCAACTGGAGCATTTTGATTAGAATTTCTCACATTATTATCAAGTACTTCAATTCTACCGACATTATTTATCACGTCCAATCCTTCAATAACATCATTTACTTCGTCTTCTTCGATTCTTGGTTTCACGTTATAGGAAACAGGCAATATTTTTGGTGTTAGGTGTTGTACATCATTATTTGAATAAGGAACAAATTCTGTATTACCAGTAGAATCATCTGTATTAATTGTCTGCTGCTGTTGACGTAGAGTATTCAAGACGTCTTCGTAGATATGTTGGTGTACCAATCTTGCAGCGGTTACTTCTGGGGTTTCAGCTACTTCTCCATTGGGTCTCAATGGTGCAAATGGACCAGGCCAGACAGATGTTACGAGATTTTCTCCAATGATGAGGCTAACTGCTGTCAGAAACACCAGTAGAAACTAGAAATAAAAAACGAAAAGTTTAATTGAAATTTCTTGGTAGAAGTTCATTTTAAATAATGAAATAAAAATTTGATAATTGTTTTATTCATTATTATATTAAGTGTGTTTCCACTTGTGTTTTACGTTGACCGGTTTCAGCAGCTTGCTGCCATCTTCTGGTTATTCACTTGTCGACGTTAAACACAAGTGGAAGCACACTAAATATATAATAATAATATAAAAATGTATATTTTATTTTTGTTTTCATTATTAAAATAAACGAAGGTCGTAAAACGTAACAAGAAATTAAATAAATTTTAATTGTTTCTTTAACAATGATGTAAAACTCCATATTAAGTAAATGATATGGAGTTTTACATAATTTATGGGAATGACATGTTTCGCTTTTCTATGTCATTATCAAATAAAAAAGTCTGGTTTATTATAATTTATGTCCATGACATGTTTTGCTTATATAAGGCATAATCAAAAATAGTTGACAATTTATTAGAAAGGCAAAATATCTTATTTTTATAAATAATAAGAATTTTCTCCATTTTCATTCGAATTAATTTAAATATAATTTATTATTATGAATAACAGAATTAATAAGATCATTATGTATATCTGTATATCGTATTCGAAAATCTTTCTGGAATCCGTCCTCAGGGTAAAGTTTATTGAAGTTACCTTAACTCAAACCTGAGTATACTATGCATAGTACAACTTGGATAAGTCAGGATGATTTCAGCAACTACTCTGATGTCGAATAAGGAAGTATCATTGAACGATACTTGCTTAAGTTTTCCTGCTAGTGGATCCTTCATTTTAGATCATTGTTTCACGAAAAATTAATAATTAATTTAAAAGACCGTTATAATATCATATTTTTTATGGAATTGTCAAGACAGCTGCTTTGCCAACCGATGTTGGAATCACTAGGAGTTTCATTCTACTAAACTTAAAAGAACTTAATTTAAAAAGGGTGCCAAACTCATAAGAATGATTATTCATTATGAAAATTATAAACTTATAACAATGATATAAGGAAATACAAATAAACTGTTATAGAAATGAAGATGGAGAAAAACAGTGATTAGAGTTGTTACGAGTAAAATTACACTTAATGGAAATTCAAAAATAATGAGTCGATGATGCCATAATAGGTTAAAAATTCTTATAAATTAAATCAATTTATTGAACGGTATTTCAAATTAAACAGCTAATAATGCAAAAGTATCACGGTGTATCCGCCAAAAAAGTGATTATTTAATATATCTTACTGAAATCTTTTGATGAAAGTTCATTTAAAATAATAATTAAATAAAACGATGTTTTTTTACCACTTCCATATTTGTCTTTATTTTGACAGCGAGCCTGGCGAAACCGATCGCTGTCGAAATAGAGACAAAAGTAGAAGGTTTTAAAAATCATCGTTTTATTTAATTAAATATTATTTATGATTATTTAATAAATGAATAAACAATTAGATGCGTCAAAACGAAGGATAAAACTCACCGAAAACATATTTATACGTTTGTCTCCTAAAGTACTATGAAATCTACTAAATAATAGTAATACTATTCATTTTATAACATAAAATGATAAATGCATCACAAGAACCCATTAAGATAAGCATTTTCGAAATGTATTAAATTTGTGTGCATATCAACGCGTAAAATGTCACTTAAAATCAAATTAGGTTTTAACATAGGTTCTCAAACTTTTTCAGCCTCCCGTCAACCTTCTTTGTATGAAATAATACATAATGAAGAAGTTAGAAAGGATGAATGCGTCCTAAATAAAATTCAGGAAGGGTTACTAAGATAGTCTTGAAATCGGAACGAATGGATGAGGGAAGAATGGTAAAAAAAATGTGTGAATGGAAAAAGAACTCGAGGATGGCCACGGAAGATACGGCATGACTAAATTTATCAAATACTGAAAGGCGGCCATGTTCGAAGCAGGAACAATCGATGAGGTAAAAAAAAGACCTATTTTTATTTATGAATTATATTTTCTGAACAAATATGTATATCCTCTATAAAAACCATTTCGGGCACAAAATGGAACTGAAAGTTGATATTATAAAAAAAAACGTTAAGTATGTAATTTTTATTTATTGATGATTACGTTTGAATCATCGCAGTTTTGTCTCGCTTCCATTTACCATAAATTATATATATTTTTGCCCGAGTATATTCGGGAATGGTCTTTTTTGTATTTAATCGGTTTGCCTGAGTTATCTAGGGTGTGCGTATATTCGCGCATCGAGCAGAATTCGTTTTTGACATGGCTTTATTATTGTTTGGTGATTTATCTCCAATTTCATTTGGTTATCAACCTTATTAAAGGCAACTAAATACAAAACTATAAACGCTATCTCAATTAGATATCCGCAGGCGTTATGTCCGAATGTATATATATACCCAGAACAATTAACTCTTAAGCATTTTGAGTAATATCGAAGAATCATCATGAAATTATACGCCGTAAGTAATATAAGTCTTTACAACTTATATCATTTCAGTCATGTTTAATAAAAAAATTAGATTACCTACACTGAAAACCAATATTTGTATACTGTACTTTAAAAATATAAATATTTATTTTTCCGAGATTATATTGATAAAATCTACAAAACATGCGTGCGACCCATCATGACGTACGCTGTAGAGACGCGGGCTGACACTGTGCGAACCAAGGGACTACTAAGAACATCGGAGATGAAGGTCCTAAGATCAATTACTGGAAAAACCCTCCGAGATCGTGTCCGCAACGCAGACATAAGAAAAAGCTGCGAAATAGAGGATATCGTTCAGTGGAGTAGATCCAGAAGAAGATACTGGACGGACCATGTAGCCCGAATGGATGGTGACAGACTCGCATATACAGCCGCCTATGAAATCCCTTCCGGACACCGCCCACCTGGAAGACCGCCTAAGAGATGGAGGGACAGCTGGATCTCATCATCCGACGAGATATGATTTCTGTGTCACAGATCGTCAGATCTATCAAAAGAAGAAGAAGAAGAAGAAGATATTGATAAAAGGAATTATTATTATTTTGTTAAATTGCTCTTTACATCATTACAGCGCCAGCCATATCGATGTAAAGGGTAAAAAGCTATCATATTGATTCTCGTGACGTGTGATAGGTATCTAATATATCGCCATTTTATTATTAAAGACAGTGTGATAATCGCACCCTTACACTCGAATTGAACTCGTATTGTATATTAAGCTATATATTTAGGTAGCATGTTTACATTTTTGTTTAAAGGATGGGCGAGTGGAGAGGGATATTGAAAGATGGGTTGGGGAAGCCAACTAAGTGTGCACTTAAAATTGTCATCGAAAACGAAAACCTATGTAAAAAATGCTAAAATGGCAGTGCACAACGGTGTTCTTGACAGATTTTAAAATGATTTAATTTTTCTTTTTATAAACGCTAAAAATTTGTTTCAATATTTATTTTGTATTAACAATAATTTACTACGCTGATGAAGGTCTTTTGTGTCCGAAATATGTTTGTGGTAATTTAATTTCATATTTTAATAATAGTTGTTCACAAAGAAATAAACTTTATGCAATGAACCCGCAACACAAAATTATAGTGAAAATATAAGAAATTTTATATAATATTTATTTATATATAAAATTAACTTTCACGGATAAAATTGATTGACAAACATTAGTATCATATTAATACGAATGGAAACGTCAGTTCTTTAGAAGTTTTGTTTTTTATTATATAATATTTTATGGGAATGACATGTTTCGCCCTTCTAAGGCCTTAGATCCTTCAAATATCAAATGAAATAAATAATTCATCATCATCATCAGCCGTCTGTCATCCACTGCTGAATGTAGGCCTCTCCCAAAGCCCGCCACCGCCCTCTATCCATTGCCGCTCCCATCCATCCATGTCCAGCAATCTTCTTCAGATCGTCGGTCCAGCGGGCAGGGAGACGTATTATATATTAGTATCATATATTGAAAGTTATTTTATTTTATTAACAGTTTTTGGCGTTACTGACCGGGACAACATTGGCCACTCCTTCAAGAGTAGTCATTATCGATGAAGCTCCCCTAGGACCTGATGGAATCGTGGTGGATACACCTGAAGTCCAAGCGGCCAAACAGGCGCACTTCGCTGCCATAGCCAGGATATCACAGGCACTCCGTTTACCACCCATCGGCTTACATCATATCATCACAGATTGGAATGAAGACCCCTTTATTCAAGTACCTCAAATTGTCAACAGATTCGCAGAAATAGAAGATATTCCATCACCTGGAATAGTTAATGAGTACGGGGATAATATTAAATCTAAGAGTGAAAGTTATAATTTTGCTACGAGTGCTTTTTCAGGGTTAAATCAGCCATCTTTAGTTAACTTCCAATGGGGATCTAAGAAACAAATTGATCACAATAAACCAATAGTGGATTCTGGTAGTATTAACTTTGTAATAAATCCAACGAATGCTTCCAATAATAATGAATTAAAAAATTAACTAACTTTCACACTATTTCATCTATCAAAGTTATTCAGAGAATATGAACTGCTAATTTATACTATCCTTACATACGTACTCATCTATATTTACTTGGACATTGAAAATAACTTTGTTTATGATTAATAAAATATTTTAAAAAAACACATGTTTCGGATAACACATTCAGGTGTAAAAATATAATAAAAAATAAACAAAGAAAGACAAACAAAAATATATAAAAAACGCATTTAAAAATCGATACAATACAAAGGAACAATAAATTTAAATTTAAAAAAAAATACCTGGGCTAATTGCTGTAAGTACCTACTAATAGTTATTTTTTATCAGTGAGAACAATAAATAATATTTAACAATAATAATACATAATAATAAATTGATATTACAAAATTGTAATTTGGAAAAAACTTACATTGGAAAAGACATTTTATATGCATTTATAAATTATTTATTTGCATATGATTGGGAATATCGATATTCATACAGCGTATCATGCACACACATTGATGAAGAACTTAAAACACCTCACTTGAAAAACGTTGTATTGATTTAAATTATAAAACACATTTTGTATATAACCACGGTAACCACACACCGTGGTAAAATACAAAGTGTTTAATTATTTTATATTTATCAGTTTAAAATACCTCACCACAAAGTGAGTGCTTTATATGAAAATATAAATATATTGATTTCCTAGTTTCATACATTCTTCTGTCTTCTGAGCTCCGTTTACATCGTTTGTGTTTTACATGTTCACTTAATAAAAACACTTATACTCATTTTGTGTGATATTGTAAAGATAATATTTATTTTTAATAAATAAAAAAATTATGCATTAAACAAATACAGGTTTTTATTTATTAACTTTTTTACTGTGTATATGAATGAACTGAACAAAACTAATAAAAATATTGTTTTTTAACAAAATATAAATCTAATGGTGCGCATCTCTTTCTGTTGTAGTAGTCTATTGTAATATTAATCACAATGCAGTACAAAAGAGAAAGAGATGCTTAGACCCGGTAGATCTCTTTCACTCACTAACAGTGATGTCATTTTTATTTGAAAATAAATTTCAGATGCAACACTTATAAGGCTCCATTTGCAGCAAAACCGTTTGGTAGAAAAAAATTATATGTTTTTAAAATAATATATATCCACCAATATTTGAATTTCTTTCTAGTGTTTCATATCGAAAGAGTTAATAAAAAAAGATATAAGCTTCATTCGTTCATTATTTATACTTTGATTTTTATTTAAAAAATAAATTATTAAGATCATAAAGCGCAGGAAACTGAAATACTTCTGAAAAACGATGAACACAAAGCGCTTCATCTGATTATCAAAGGTTAAATGAATGCGAAACCAAATGTTGTGAGAAGAAACAAAATAATCCTAGCTAGAAAACCTTCGAGAATGTTTTCTTCTTTTTAAAAAGATGGCAGCAAGCTGCTGAAATCAGTCGACGTTAAACACAAGAAGCCCATTAAATACATATTAATAAACAAATCATGTATAAAAAAGGATTGAAAGTAGGATAAATGCCATAGAAATGAGATAACTGAGAAGAATGTGCGGTAAAACGATATACAATAGAATACCGAACAACGAAATATGAAAGAAATGTAAGGCAGATGATTGCATCATAAGTAAAATTAAAAAAATATCCCTCAGATGGTTTGGGCATATGGAAATAATGGACGAAAGAAGAATTGTTAAAATGTTATATACAAGCTGTGTAAATGGAAGACCAATGAAAGCATGGCATGGCCAAATTAATCAAATACTGAAAGTCGGCCACATTCAAAGTCGGAAAAATCGACGATCGTGCATGTTACGATTTATGAATGTGGAGGAAGCAAGAGAAATATGTTAAGACAAAATGTTATGGCGGTCCATGCTCTCTGCCTATCCCTCCGGAGAAACGGCGTGATGGGTGGTAAAAAATATATATATTTGTTTTCATTACTTTAAAAATACTTCATATAGAGCACAATATTTCTGTTAATCTTATATTTAAAAAGTAAAAATGATGTTTTCCAACCTCTGATAGGTGAGGAACAAGAAGAAGAAGAAGATTTTTAATCATCAAAAATATAAATCTTATATTTTTTAATTTGTACATTCATTGGGTCTATTCTATACAATATCGAAATGGTTTACAATTATTAAATTTCAATATTCCTAAGAAATTTTATGAATCGGAATGACTTCAATAACGCAAATGGTACTTCCGACTCATTGATTACTTGAAATACGTTTATTGTATTGGGAACACAATAATCTATAGATTTTCAAATCGTTTCCACAACAAGCAAGTGGCGTTACTGCCATCTGTTACAAATCACAGGAACTTGTCTGGCGCTAAACTGTGCCATAAAAAATGTCAAAACGCAATGTTTGTAAATAATCCGCGATCAGAGTGAACGACACAATTCGATACCTCAGATTTCATACATACTTGACGGTAATTTGAACAATATACCTGCATTGTAATCAATCAAGTATTATTGAAATTAAAGATTGAATACTGTAGAAGTTGTGCCTCAAAATAAGTTATTTATTATTTATTGTTTCTTGAACGATAATGTAAAACTCCATATTAAGTTGATTAATTATTTAAAGAACTCTTGATTCTGCACTGTATTTTTTTCACATTTCAGATGCAGAAGAGAATAATACAACGATTGAGTCTACGCACACATGGCGATTTTATTTTGTATATAATACTTAGAATCTTGCAGTAGAAATGAGATCTCTTAGACGAATGTGTGGATATTCTGTGTATGATAGAGTGTCGAATGAAAATATAAGAAGTGAATGCGGTGCGAATGATGGTGTCATGAACAAAATAATGAAAGGATCATTAAGATGGTTTGGACATATGGAAAGAATGAATGAAGAAAGAATGGTAAAAAAATTATATGTTAATGATGTAAATGGTACCAGAAATAGAGGAAGACCGAAGGAAAACGTGGCACGATCAAATAAATCAAATATTGAATGTCGGCCATGTGAGGAGTCAGAGAAATCGACGCGCGTGCATGACACGATGTATGAATGTTGAGGAAGCGAGAGAAATATGTCAGGAAACAAAGGTGTGGCAGTCCATTCTTTCTGCCTACCCCTTCGGGGAGACGGCGTGATGATTAGTTAGTTAGTTAGTTAGAATCATTAGTCACCTTGAAACGTGTAAAATCATTTGTAAACAATTTATAAAAACACTTTATTTTGTCCTAACTCAAATAACTTATTTTTGATTTATATAATATCATGTGTATTGTTATTGATATAGCTGTATGTTACCCTTAATAAATAAATAAATATAATTTAGTATCCCCTTACTATGTAATCATTGTCATAAAATTTCTTAATGAGTTCGAAAAACACTTTCCAATATTTCTGGACCTACATTCTATTTTCGTTAATTACTATATTCTGCTCCATTTACTAGTGTATATAATCTGCAACGAGTTTGAAGTTTCATCACATTTGATAATGCCTTAGAAGGACAAAACATGTCATTCCCATAAAATATAATAAAACTTCTAGAAAACTGAAGTTTGCATTCGTATTAATTAAGTAATTTATTGTTTCTTGAAAAATTATGTAAAACTTCATATTAAATAATTAATACGAATGATAATGTCTATTTTCTACAAGTTTTATTATATTTTATTTATCTTACTAAGGCTTTATCAAATGCTGCATTTCCATAAAATATCATATTACCATTAAGACCTTTTTTTATTCGTAGTAATTGTTTCTATTTGATACCAATTTAGAGCAAAAAAATATCCATTACCTCACAGGAGGTATAGAAAGCGTGTTCTGAGTAAATGATCAATTAATAAAAACAAAAATGATGTGTTTTTAAAATGAAAACAAGTCATCGTCGATGAGGAAAATGGATGAAGAAAATGGAGGGTGAGAGGATCTTCGACTACGAGGCCCAACAAAAAAGAGAAGAATACTATTTTTTTGGATTCAACTGGTTTCGGCAAAATATAATAGCGAGCTGCCGAAACTGGTCTGAACTAGAAAACGAATGTAATAAAACTTCAAGGCATCGTCATCAACAAATTGTCAGTACGCGTTTGTAATTCAAACGGATGCATGTTCGTCTGTATATTAAACTGCAATATCAACAGTAAGCGCTTGCGTATTTTATTATACAGGTATATTACACAAACAATTCTTAATATTTTACTAACATTTTTTAGAAAACACAATTTAGATACTTAACAATAATTCTTATACAGTAAAATAATACCTCAACGTTTTAAAAATATTTCATTATAATTTTTTTATTAATATTATTTTTATTTTATTTAATGTTCATATATATTTTTAAATCACTTAATCCTAAAAATAGTGATAATCGTGAACAAGTGAAAAAGTAAAGCACGAATTCATAATTCCTTCTATGTTCGCCATACTTTGTGTTGTAGATGTTTTATTTGTCTTCTTCTTTTTTATATACTTTGTATAGACAACACTTACTTTAAAAAATTAAAATTACACACATGTTTCGGGCAACTGGTCCTTCTTTAGTGATACATATTACAATATGAAGATGCAATATTATAAAATTGTTTACAAATATGATCTGTCAAAACTGATCATTTTGTAAACAATTTTATAATATTTTAAATATGTATCTTTATAATATGTATCACTGAAGAAGGACTGATTGTCCGAAACATGTCTGATAAGTAATTTTTTTTTATGTTAGTTTTGTATATACAAAGTACATAAAAAATATATAAACACGAATTCATAATTTTGTAAGATCTAAGAAGTTTTGCTTTTACTAAAACCACTACCTGCAAGATTTTCCCCATTGTGTCAGCTTCACGTGTTTTCTTTATTCAAAACACAAAACAAAAATTGCGAATTTTTCTCTAGCACGCCTCCCCTTCCAGCCACTAGATATCAGCTGAATGGAAAAGCGAGTAATCCTGGGTATAAAGTCACCGGTTCGATTCTAGGAAGGAACAGAGACATTTTTGTAGCAGAGTGGTAAAGTGAACTAGATATTCGGTTCCGGTTCGTTGGTTCGATATCCGAAAGAGTGTAATCTTGCGAAATGGTTGCCATTGTGAGTATGTTCGTTCTGTGATAATAACAAATTTATAATCTCACGTATTATTGCGCAAATAATAATATTTTTTCACGCAATTGTAAACAAAAAGGACTTGTTTTTATCATATGAAAATAATTATTGCCAATTAGGTCATATTTTCTTTATATACTAAAGACGTTAATGCTGTGGAATTTGATGGTGACAAAATTGTTTTTATAAATCAAACACACAGACAAATGTATGATAAATATACATTTTATAGAGGCAATTAAAAAGGAGAAAATAAAAAAATTAATGCAGTGCAAATGAAAGCTTATTCTTCTTCTTCTTTATTAATGTAGACCTATGTGGTCTGTTCTCCGGAGTGTTGCACCTCCTGTGAGGTAGATTCCCAGCTGTCCTTCCATCTTTTAGGAGGTCTTCCACGAGGACGAGTCCCATGAGGCTGATTATGCAATGCAATATAGGGGAGTCCTGTGGTGTCCATTCTTTGAACATGACCGTAACAGTCCCTTTTTCGCTGTCTGCTCCATCTTATAATATCATCAACCTCACATATCTATCTTATTCTGGTGTTCCTTACGCGATCTCTCAGTATCTTGCCTGCTCTCGTAGTCAGTGTCTTCATTTCGGAATCAAATGAAAGCATAAAGAAAAAATATATATAAAAGGTCCATTGAAATGATTTAGAAACATGGAAATAATGAATTAGTAAAGAATGGTAAAGAAAGTATGCGTTAAGCGTGTATATAAAACAAGAAAAATAGGTGGAAGAGGAAATCGTGGCACGAATAAATCTATTAAATATTATATTTCGGTCAGGAGTCTAATAAATCGATGTGTTATGCATGACACTACGTATGTTTGTTGAAGAACTGCGCTTTTGGGGCTTGTGGGCTTGATAATTAATTAATAGGGAAGATAAAACATATATAACAATAATTCTCTCCACCAAAGGTAATGTGAAAACAATATCATAGATTCATGTTAAGTTAAAAATATTGATTAAATGTTGATTTGAATAACTTTCGAATATCATTGTATTTTTACAACCCTTTATGTCTCTTTACAAATACGTATCGGATGGTACTCATCTTCATCAGTCTAAAAAGTATATTAGAATGATATAAAATTGTTTCTTAAATATATTTAGAGAGTGTTCGTTAATGATGTGTTTGGAAAACGCAGTTGAGGAAGACCGAAGAACATATGGCATATCAAAGTTTAAAGATAATCTAATGATTTTTCTGAATTATTTTGAAGGAAGTTCAATTTAAACAATAATTAAATAAAAGGCACCTGGCTCGCAGACTGGTCTGTCGTTACCATCGAACCTGGTGAAACCGGTCGTTGTCGGAATAAAAACAAAAGTGGGAATAGTTATTTTCATTAATGTTTGAACATACATTTTCATTAATTTTAATATTCTGAAACCTTATGTATCTATTTAGTAAATATTCTAATCTTAATTTTAAAATATAAAAAATATTACATTTGTAAAAAATTAAAAACTTCCACTTAATATTATAAATACTTAAATTCAAGTGTAGCCGCATGTAAACAATTTTTGGCGGCCATGATGGAAGTGAAGATAGCGAAGAAGAAGAAACACCCTGCCAAAAATGAAGTTATCAGTCCTAAGATCAAATCCCTACGATCAAATAATACTTACTGACAATTCGTCAGATAACGAAGAAATATTTTTTCTGTAATCAACTCAATAATTTTAGAGATGATTATAAAAAAAACAGCAAATTTCAAAAGTGCAAACAAAACTTTATTCCTTTTTCAAAGCAGGATTACAGAAAGCTAGCGCGTCGATATCAAATAGCAACGTCACTTCAAAACGAGTGTCCAACGACAATAAATAGAATTTAGTTTGTGTTTTGTATTGTTTATTTATATCTAAATACAGTGTGCATATTAAAAAAAACTGATTTATGTTAAACCTTATTTTATATAATGAACTTTCGGTTTTAAGAAAAATCTCCTTCCCCCAATTGGTCCTTTATATTGAGTTTTTACTGTATTTATAAACAAAATACTAGAATCCATCGCTTTTTTAGTTTTATTGAGGTCAATATAAAAACCAGAAAACAATATTAAGGAAACAGACATATCACCGATAATTTTGAATTTCAATCACCCCTTATGTGTGTGTGTTGTATAAGGCATTACGTATTGGAGACCAAAAACAAAACACGATAAACGAACGTAATTATTTTTTTGCATCGCGTGTTAGTATTGCGCAAGTACTCGTATAAGAAAAGAATAGATTACCAAAGCTTACACGAACTATTCAAACCGTAGAACGTCCCGAAAAAGATATTGAAATATAAAAATATATATTATAACAACAATTAACCATCACGCCGGTAGGCAGACAGAATGGACCGCCACACTACCCTATCCTGACACACTCTCTAGATTCCTCCAAATTTATACAACGAGTCATACACGCACGTCGATTCTTTCGACTTCCTACATGACCAATGTTTAAACTTATCATAGATACACAATGAACAACCAGCAACTGGCACATGTATCTACGATGAAGGATCTCGGAATCATCTATGAGAGTAGGCTGACTTTTCGTGCACATATCGAGAGGATTTGTGGCATTGCACTGAGGATGTTGGGGTTCATCGTCCGGACCGAAAGAGTTTTCAGGGATCCCAATGTGCTCAGAGTCCTATACAACGCATTGGTTCGGAGCAGGCTCGAAAGTGGTTCTGTGATATGGAGTCCTCACGAGGCAAGATATTCCGTTATGCTGGAGAGGGTTCAGAAAAAATTTCTGAGGTATCTCTACATGAGGGAGTATGGTAGCTATCCGTGGCTCTATCCCACGGCATTTCTTCTGGAAATGCTCGGAACCAATTCTTTACAGCTTCGAAGAGATGGACATCTAATAACCCATTTCTTCAGATTAATTAGGGGATACTTCGAGAACTCGGCCGTACTGGAGGATGTTGGTCTTTTGTCCCCGATAGATATCTCCGACAGCGACAGCACAGATTGTTTTACCTACCGGCCGCCAGAACCAATCTGCCTCTGGTGACACCGGTGGGAAGAGCAATTAGTCTGCTGAACGCGGTCTCCTCGGAGAACGACGTCTTTCATGTTAGTGAAAGTACGTTCAGGGGGCAAATACTATTGACTTTAGAAAGTATCTTGTCTTCCTAATGTCGAACCATCTCTAATGCGTTCCTGGTACTTTGTTGTAATATTTTTATGATATTTTACCTGTACTTAATAGATGCCTTAAACATTTTCCTGTTTGTAATGTCTATTAATTTAATAAACTGATTTGATTTGATTGATTTGATTTGAACTTTGATTAATTTGATCATGCCATGTTTTCCTCGGTCTACTTCGACTCCGCACTCCATTTATTATTATTATTGTTAGTATTATTATTTTCTTGAAACGCTCTTTACATCATGACAGCATGAGCCAAATCGATGTAAATGGTATTATAGCTATCATAGTGATTCTCGTGACACGTGATAGGTAGCTAATTAATCGCCATTTTTTTGTCACGTGAATTCTATACTAGACCAAAGACAGTGTGGCAATCACGCTGCCCTTGCCGGGAATCGAACCCGGAACCTTCGGGGTGGTAATGCACTTACCACTCGGCCACGAAGGTCGTCAAATTTACATCGTTAAAGTATACTTCTTGACCATTCTTTCTCCATCCATGCCGCTCAATATGTCCAATGATCCCTTCATAATTTTGTTAATTATACCTTTTTCCGCTCTACACTCTTGTCTGATTGAACATTGATGCACTTAGTTCTGACAAACAAAATCAGACGTCTCAAATATAATACAATAATTAAAATTTATTGTATTTTGTGTATTTTTTTTTTTTTTTTTGTATTGCCTAACTCTAATCTAATAAATATATTTGATTCTCATTTTTGTTATATCTTCTTAAAAAAAAACAATATATTTCTTCAAGAATCAATTGTATCTCAATAGAGACGTAGATTCAAATTGGAAACAGAATATGGTTGATCAAGGTGTTTACAGGACTTATGACCTGTCATTGGTTATTTTAAACGCACACTTTATGTAATACAACATTCCCCATTCCACCTTATTTTTCTTATGATCACCATGTCTGACAATTTTTTGGAAGTTGTATATATGTTAATCTGCAACACCACCCTTTGCATGGTAGTATATTCAATCTACACACTTACGCCATCTATAAAGATTGTATTTTAAGCATTAAGCAAAAGATCTTTTTAACGCAATGTGAAAGGCTACCGCCATTTACCGCATAGCTAGAAACCGCCTGGAGATGTCACTCCAATCTATATGCTATAATTTTGAAATATATTTCTTGTTTGCTTTGAATAATTAAATAAATTTTGTTGTACGGCCCAGTAGGAAATCTCGTTTCTAAAATCTAGCCCGGCTGCTGAAAAGGTTCGCCACCCATAGTCTAGATCCTACCTGAAAAGTGTAAATCTAGCTGTCTTTCCATATTTTTCAAAGTTGAATATGAAGTCTGCTTCTTTAAGGTAAATAGTTTCTTAGTGTCTATTCTGCATTCTGATCACACGTTCATTCCAGAACCATATTATTTGCCGTCTCCATCTTACAATATCCTAGACTTCTATGAAATAATTCTAATAAAATAATTCTATGCGTGTTTCGTTTCCTGTCACGAAGATTCTTCCAGTCACTTCCGAGTATCTTCATTTCGTTGTTGTGAAATAAGCTTTCGATTTAATGTTTTATATATGTTTAAAATTAGAACATGATCGGCGTGATCTGTCTCGTGGGGGTGGCCTCGGCTCACTATGGAAGCTACCACAACGGACTCTGGAAACGTGAAGGACTTCACGCGTCCCAGTGGCACGGAGAAGGACAACACGCTGGGCAATGGCACGGTGAAGGACAACACGCTGGACAGTGGCACGGTGAAGGACAACACCAGGGTCAATGGCATGGTGAAGGTGATACATATATTTCGCATTTAATTTAACGCACAAGTGGAGGCGCCTTCCCTCCCCCTCTGTGATCACACATTATAACCATGATTTGCTTTGTTTCTTCTCACTATGACACTACTTACCTGTGATAACTTTTTATTGATAACCGTTTTAAATTTTATTCCATAACTAATCGAATTAAACTCGAATTATTTTTTAAAAAGCAACTGCATTTGAATGTAATAAATTAAGACTGAAAAAAAAACAATTGAATGAGTATTTAATAATTTTTCACTGTATTAAAAAAAAAATTTCATAATCGTCAATGCGGAAAGTGCACAAGGTATTAATATAATATTTAATAAGTAAATAATGAATACAAAAAGATTTCATTATCAATATGTATTTAGTGTGCTTCCACCTGTGTTATATATAATAATAATAAAGAAATTTTGTATATATTTTTTTGTTTTTATTATTTAAAATTCTACCAAGAAATTTCAATTAAAAAATTAATTATTTAATAAGTAGTTGAAATTATATGTCTCTTCATTCCACACTGAAGGTCCTGGGTTCAAATCCCGGCGATTTCAGTGTAATTCTCACTCAGTATTTGATCTAGCGCAGAATTCACGTGACAATAAAATGACGATAGATTAGCTACGTGTAACATTTCATGAGGATCAACATAATAGCTATAATATTGACATCGATTTGACTCGATTGAAATGATGTAAAGAGCTATTCAACAAAATAAAATTAAATCAAATTAGTACGTACAATCTTGAACCACCGAAAAGTTTTGATTCTATATATTATTTTTCACTTAGGTCACAAAGCTGGCCAATGGCACGGTGAAGGTCATCATGCAGGCCAGTGGCACGGTGGTCATGGAAGTCATGGCGGCTACGGAGGAGGTCATGGACATCATGGGTCAAGCGGCTACCACCACTACGGACCTGCCCAGTTAGGTCACGATGGACGAGTCGTAGATACGCCGGAAGTGGCGCATGCTAGGGCGGTGCACTCCCAAGCCTATCACCAGGCGGCCAATGGCGGTCACGGAGGATACGGCGGACACCATAGCGGTTACGGTGGACACGGCCATGGAGATCACGTCAAATGGAATGGACCGTTTGCCCGCGTTGAACTTACTCATGATGGAAAGTTCCTGAAGAATACTCCCGAAGTAGAGCACGCGAGAGCAAGGCATTTATCGGCTGTGTCAACATTAAAAAATCGGCATGGTTACTCACATAAAGGATATTAAAAAAACCTAACCTTACCTAACCTTACCTTCCCACCGTCTTTGCGAAGAGATATATAGAAAGAATGGACCGTCACACTTTTCTTTCGTGACATACTTCGCTCGCTTCCTCAATATTCATACGTCGTGGCATGCACGCACATTTATATATTTGATTGATTTGATCATGCCTCGTTTTGCTCGGTTCTATGTCGAGTTTTGTTTCATCATCATGTCATCCACTACTGAATGTAGGCGAGCCCAAAGTGCGTCACCGCCCCCTATCCATTGCCGCTCCCATCCATCCATGTCCAGCAATCCTCTTCAGATCGTCGGTCCAGCGGACAGGGGGATGTCCAACTCTGCGGAATCCTGTACACGGTCTCCACTCCAGAACCCGTCTCCCACATCGGCCGTCGGTTCTCCGACAGATATGGCCAGCCCATCGCCACTTCAGCCCGCCCATCCTCAGAGTTTTGTTTACGTTGTTTATTTATACTACTTTTTTTACAATTAATTTCTTCATTAATTCTTTCTAAGAGTCCAAACCATCTCAATGACCCTTTATTTGTATTATTCATAACATTTTCATCAAATTTGATTTGAATGAATTTGAAAAATTAAAATATCGATGTTCATATGTTTAATGCATGCCTAGAAATAATTTTCTATTAAATTACTATCTCTGTTTATTTTGTAATTGGTTATATTGGTGGCCGGTCAGTGTGGCCGTACCCTAAAAGACATTTCAAGATTATTTCTATACTTTGATCTAAAAAACTCAAAATCTTGTTAAGGGAGGTCACCATTAAATTATCGACGCCATAAAAAACGTAAAAGGTAAGTAAATGATTATATGACTCCTAAAGAAAAATATCTCAGGGATCTACCACCAATTATATTTTTCGTGGATTTTGGAAAAAATGTACCGACCCCTGATATAATCGTTAAATTAGTATTTTTTCAAAAGCAAAATCTTAAACTCATTTTGTGATTATATTTTGACCAACTAACATGCTTATAACTGTATTTATTGTAATGATTTTCCTACAATATTAGTTTGAAATGTTATTGTAAATACTTGCCAGAACATTCAAAATAACTTTTATGCTAAGAAACCGAAAAGTTCACTCATCATTGATATCTATACTACATAGATGATCACGCACCGTTATTTGTTTGATGCACTTTTAAAGATGCCAAAAATATTTTAATAAGTGCTTGTCTACAAGCACTTATTAACAAAAATGGAATACATCATAACTGAATTTAAAATAAAATTCATTTGTTTCATAAGTTAAAACATTTTCAACTACATGGTATTTTTTCATATCGTTTTATAAAATATGCACTTTTTTGTTCATCGATGATTGTGATTATTTCAGAAAATTCTTTTATGTGTCATTTCTTATTGTCATACAAAAAAAATAACAAAAATTGTTTAATAAATTTTCAACTTGAAGAATTGTCCAACTATACATTATGAATATATTACACTTGTAAATTTGTATTTACACCAATTTATTATTTACAACAACCAACCGGTTTCACTCGACAGGGTTACAAAATACACTTAATTTGATTAATTGAATTCATACTCGTATGATATAAATAATAAAAATATGATATTCATATTTGGTGTCTGTAACCCTGACGAAGCTCCGGTGGGAGTGAAACCGGTTGATTTTTGTGAAGAATAAAGTGGTGTAAATACTATTACTTTCTTCTATATTCACCATCACTTTATATTGTGGATTGACATTTGAATAACTTTTTGGAAACATAGTATTATCACAACACTTTTTTACACTTTTCACAAACATGTTTCGGGACACAAACTTCCCTTCTTAAGTGTAGTTTAACCTTAATTTATTTATTTTGTTAAAATTTTCAATTTAATTCCTTTCGTGAAAATTGATTCACTGAAGAAGGGAAGTTCGTGTCCTGAAACATGTTTGTGAAAAGTGCAAAAAAGTGTTAATTGATAATACAATGTTTTCAAAAATTTATTCAAATATTTCAAATATTGTTTACATTTAATAATGTCACACAACAAATT
This sequence comes from Lepidostoma basale, assembly GCA_022606425.2. Taxonomy (NCBI): domain Eukaryota; kingdom Metazoa; phylum Arthropoda; class Insecta; order Trichoptera; family Lepidostomatidae; genus Lepidostoma; species Lepidostoma basale. The sequence continues at coordinate 2,484,974 of JAHDVF020000763.1, forward strand.
GAAAGTGCTTCATATAAGAGTATTTACATTTTGAGGTGATTTTTTTAATCATGCTTAAACAAAATAATAATAGTATAACATATATTATACATATTTGTTATTAGTTTGCCAGAAATTGAAAGTTCCTCAATAATTAGTAAATTTTTACTCACATAATGGTTCCTGACACTGTATTCCTATTTTTAAACTGTTGTATGAATATTTTTTTAAATATAAATCTGTTTATTTGTTAAAATCTGTCTTTTCCTTTTTATTCTTAACTTCTCAGTTACAGTTTGAGGTAAATAAGAAAATCCTGACATGAAGATCAGTAGCCAAATAACGATTGAAGACAAAAATTTAAAGTGTCGAATGAAAATTTAAGAAGTGATTGGGGTGCAAATGATGATGTTATGAACAAAATAATGAAATGATCATTAAGATAGTTTGGACACATGGAAATAATGAATGAAAACATGATGTTAAAAAAAAAAGTTTAGTAGATGTAAGTGGAACTAGTATGTCGGCCACATGAGGAGTCAGAGAAATCGACGCGCGTGCGTGACATGATGTAAAAGTGTGGCAATCCATTATTTTTGCCTACCCCTTCGGAGAGACGACGTGATGGTTAGTTAGTTAGTTTAAATAACTAAAATGCAGTTTAATTATTCAATATTAATTAACTACTTCCACTTTTGGGTTTGTTTCCATAGCGGTCGGTTTCGCTAGACTGACTAGCATGAATAAGATTTATATATCAAGATGAATCTTTCAAGGAAAAAAACATTGTTTTAATTCAGTAAAAAAATCATCAAGATGAATCTTACTTCTATAGCTGTAATGTTCCTCTCCATGTTGATCGTCATATGATGATTCTGCAGGTGGCTGTTGACGCCGCTTATAACCATCACTTGATCTTCTTTAGCCTTCCTCACTTCTAGAGTATACACTACCCGTCCATCTCCCCCTAATAGTGCTTCTTCAAAATGGTCATGACATTCATCTGCGTTGTTGGCCAATGTTAGAAATATAAAGGAAAAAATAATAATACCTGAAAGATATAATTTCATTTAATTACTTTTTTAGAAACGCCATAAAAGATGGTGAATTTCATTTTACAAATGAATTCAAACTATCCAAGAATTTTGAATTTCGCATATGTTTATTTCTGGTTTAATCTATGTTATCTTTGTTGCTTGAATCAAGGGATAAAAATAAGAATCAATTCTTTTTTTAATGTTATAATGTAATAGTATGTTTAATACGTATCACAGTTGTCGTGACAATTTGGCAGATAAATGGCGTTACGTATTTTAACGGAATACAAACAAAGAGTCATCTCGTCATTTCTCCGAAAAGACAAAGAGAATGCCAGCCACACTGCTCTAACTTGACACACCTCTTTAGCTTCCTCCACATTGATACAGCTATTCAGACACGCACATCGATTCTACTGAATTCTAACATGGCCGACCTTTGAAATTTGATTCATTTGGTCGTGCCACGTTAACGTAGATTTTCTCTGCAGGATTAAACTCCATTATCCATTCACGTGGTTAAAATAAAATTTCTGAACCATTTTTTCTTCATCCATACATTTGATATGTCCCAACCTACCCAGTGATGTTTTCATAATTTTGATAATATAAAAGTTTTTTTCGTTATATTAATAATCCCTCTTATATCACCACTTCAGAAATGATGCGGTAAGAGAAAAAAACAAAGGTCACTGACATCATCCACCGGGTGGCGACTCTAAAATGGCAATGGGCAGGTCACGTAGCCAGAAGCTCAGATGAAAAGTGGACAAGAAGACTGCTGACTTGGAGATCGTGGACGGCAAAGAGAAGTGCAGGGCGACCGCAACTACGGTGGAAGGATGATCTGAATAGACACGTCGGAATAACCTGAATGCAGTCTGCACAGGTCAGAGTGACATGGAAGCGAATGGAAAAGGCCTTTGTCCAGGAGTGGGCGGGAATAGGCTGAGGAAGAAAAATTTCACAATTTTTCAATATAACTCGTACTAAGCAAATCATCTCTGCTCCTCTCATCTAAATCTGTTTAATCTTCTGGTGTAACATCATATATATGAATAATAAATCACTGCTATTTTTTTGCTTAAATAATTTAAATGAAAAATATTGTTGTCAAAGAAAATATTTATTATTTAACAATAAGATTTTACAAAATCACAATATAAAAACATTTTAAATATACCGAAAAAAAATCATTTATGGCCTTTTTAAATTAAATATGCTCTTATAATAGTATTTTGAATAGTCCATCGTTTTGGCCAAAACACTATGATACCTTAACATTTTAAACCGTAAATTTTATTTATTTATTTATTTATAAACATACAATAGTTACATTGTATTCCCATGAGTAGAAAACTCATTATGGGACAGAAGGGATAAGTTACATATAAAATAATTATGGACCTTCAGAAAACACAAAAGAAATTGACTTAAAACTAAAACATTTTACAATATGAACATTTTGTTGCTTTATACAATTATTTTACATATTATTTTATCATTTTAATACATCATAAATTGCACTATTTAAAAGAAATATAAAAACAGATTTAAATAGTGAATTCCATTAACTTAATAGTATTCACCATATGAAAAAAAAACTTTAATTTATGTATCACAATTGTATTCTCTTTTACGCGACAGCTGTTTCGTCAGCCTATGTTGACATCATCAAGTGTTACAATAATATATCAAATGTCAAATTTTCGTGATTTTTCAAACCTTTATGTGTAGGTTTTTGTTCCTATGTCAATTTGAATAATTTCTTTGATAAAATTTTGAAGATCTTGCTGGAGTTGAGTTAGGTACCTAAACATTTTAATTAAAAGAACCGTTATTTACTATTTATAGGAAAAAATATTAATGGTGGAAAATACAATAATAATAATAATAAAATAATAATAATAATAATAATAAAACAGTTATTAGAAGGAACAATTACACATAATATAGTAAATATCTTATATTTTGTTATTATTATTTATTTTCAAAAACGATTTTTAACAAAAAAGGTTTGCAATCTATAGTTATTACACATTTTTAACAACAGGTTGTGCGATTTATTTTATAATATTGTAGAATTTAGGGATTCATATTAATGTTTTTGTCTGGGGGTAAATTCAAACCGTTCACAGTTATAATATTAAATTAATGATAGTAGTCATGGTGTCCGTAATGTTGATCGTGGGGGAATCCATGGTGGAAGTCATGAACGTGGGGCGCATGATCATGATAATAGTCTCCGTGGTGCACGTCGTGTGGGACATCATAGTGGTCTACGTGCTCATGATGAGGAATATCATGTGCATAAGCCTTCTGCAGCTTCACCTGCTCATCATAGAGGGCAAAATGTTGTTCTTTGGCCTCCTGAACTTCATGGGTGTCGTAAACCTTCCCATCAAACCCGATGGGCGCTCCGTCGTAGGCCAAGGCCGTAGCCACCACGAAAAATAGGAAGAAAAACTAAAAAAAAATATTAAAAATAATAATTTCAGAATCAAACAGTTAATGAGAAGAATAACATACAAAAAAATAACGTTTTTTTTATATTGAGTGGATCCCTCAATGACAGGTCATAATTCCTGTAAACACCTTGATCAACCATATTCAGTTTCCAATTTGCATCTTCGTCTCTATTGAGATACAATTAAATCATGAATTGATAACCCACGGTGGGTGAAATCCAGTATTCGTATACAAGTATAAGTATACATTCACAAAAAATATTGTAATCATATCTGGTATATTGTTTGGCATATAGATAGGAGTGTGACATCCCCAGGCGGCTTCTAACAATGCGCTAATGTCGGGGTAGCCATTCACATTGAAGTTAAAAATATGTTCTGCTTAATGCTTAATAAACATAAATCTCCATAGATGGCGTTAGTATGTAGATTATATATAGAGTATTCTTAAAAAGATTAACATATGTAATCAAAATCTTCATAGATGGCACATTGAAACTGACATGTGAAACCTGGCATAGATTTGTAACATATATACAACTTCCAAAAAATTTGGTCATAAAGTAAAAGGTGGAATGGGGAATGTTGTAATTACATAAAGCGTGCGCTTAACCCAACCAATGACAGGTCATAAGTCCTGTAAACACCTTGATTAACCATATTGAGTTTCCAATTTGCATCTTCGTCTCTATTGAGATACAATTAAATCATGGATCCCCGGATCGTTTAGATTCACAATAGAACCCGGTAGGTGACCGTTTAAACCTACTGGGAAGTTCATGAATGATTGACCTTCAGAGAATAATTCATAGTTTTGTTTGTTTACCATAGATGGCGCTGATGTCGAATTCTGTGTTTTAGCATGCGCAAATTACTTGCGTTGTAGCGTGGCATAAATTAAAAAGTTTTTTTCTGTGTTTTGATATACCATGAATGGCATGTATCAATGCGCACGTATTCAGTATAATATATGGTTTATCATTTAAAAGCAAACAAAACATTATGGTTTAGCAAACGTTTTTACGACTGAACCAGCTTACAGCAGGCAATCCAAAGTTCGGGACTATGTCTGTCTAGTCCGCTAGTACATTATAAAATTGAATTTTTTTATTTTTTTTTTTATTTGATTCGTTCAAGAAAAATGTGTGATAAACTCAAAAGTGGAAAATAAATTAATTTTTAAAAACTGTCATTTTGAAATGCCACAGTGTTAACGTATTTAGTTCATTAACTTACTTACTAACCATCACGCCGCCTCTCCGAAGGGGTAGGCAGAAATAGTGGATTACCACACCGTTCTTTTTCAACATATTTCCGCTCACTTCCTCAACATTCATACATCGTGCCATGCCAAGCGATGCGACACTCTGTCGTTTTCTTTTCGCCCCCGCAGGAGACGCGGTGTGATGGGTTGCGAACCTCATCGCCACCAATAGGCATCTCCCGCGCACACTTAGTAACTTTAAATAAATATAAAATACAATATATGAAATAAAATAACAAAATTAAAATAAAATAAAACTTAAATACTTTTTTAAACACAAATAAGTAAACAGAATCAAATATTTAATATGATTTAGATTATAAAATAGGAAATAATTTGTTTTAAAATGGATTCATACCTTGTACATCTTAAGAAACTTCTGTCTTGAATGAAGAGCAAGAGAATACTTTGAAAGTTGATTCTAAATTGTATTTATACACAATCCGTGTTTTGGTTTTTAAAGATACGTGAGCAATTGGGAAAATACATACAATTGATAATATTAATTATAGTCATTTGGAAATTTTCACACCAGTCATTCATCATTACGAAAACTTAAACTTGTTAATGAGAAGTAGATAATTATAATAGACATACAAAATACTAGTATTCATCTTACGTCACATGATGTTATCACATTATCAAATTATTAATTAAATATTAACGTTTGCTCAGATAAACATTTATAATATTGTATAACAACAACTGCAACCTTCGTTACAGAGTGGTAAGAGCTCTGACTGCCATACCGAAGACTCCGAGTTCGATTCCCGGCGATGGCAGTGTGATTGCCACACTGTCATTAGTCTAGTGAAGAATTCACGTGACAACAAAATGGCGATATATTAGCTACCTATCACACGTCATGAGAATCAATATGACAGCTATACCTGTCAGGGAAATCACCCCACAGAGTTGTAAATTTAACATCATCTAAATCAAATCTAATCAGTTTATTTACTCCAAAGACATTATAAACAGCATAAATATTTAAGGCATCGATTGAGTATAGGTAAAATACTATACACATACAACATAATACCAGGAACGTATTAGTGATGGTTCGACTATAGGAAGACAAGATACTTTCTAAAGTCAATAGTATTTGCCCCCTGAACGTACTTTCACTAACATGAAAGACGTCGATCTCCGAGGAGACCGCGTTCAGCAGACTAATTGCTCTTCCCACCGGTGTCACCAGAGGCAGATTGATTCTGGCGGCCGGTAGGTAAAACAATCTGTGCTGTCGCTGTCGGAGATATCTATCGGGGACAAAAAGACCACCTCCAGTACGGCCGAGTTCTCGAAGTATCCCCTAATTAATCTGAAGAAATGGGTTATTAGATGTCCATCTCTTCGAAGCTGTAAAGAATTGGTTCCGAGTAATAAAATATTAACCTTTGCTCAGATATACATTTATAATATTTTTGGTTTTGAATGTATACAAATACTTGTAGACAAATACTGGATTTTACCCATTACGGGGTAAAAATGTTGTATAAAAACTGGTTAAAAGCACATAAAAATTGGAGAGTTTTCTCCAGGCGTTTTCTAGTAATGTGTGATAATTGGGTTGATGATAGCCTTTCACATTACATGAATAAAGATTTTCAGCTTAATGCTTACATCTAATCTTAAAAGATGGCGCTAGTGTAGATTGAACTAAAATATGTGAAATGTTACTAAACATAATAACATACTTTAATAAATAATTGTCAGACGTGGTGGTCGTAAGAATGGCGGAATGGGAAATGTTGTATTACATAAAGCGATCGCTTAACCCAACCAATGACAGGTCATAAGTCCTGTAAACGCCTCGACCACCATATTCTGTTTCCGAATAATTTACATCTTCGTCTCTTTTGAGATACAATTAATTTATAATATTGTATAACAACAACCTTGGTGGCAGAGTGGTAAGAGCTCTGACTGTCATACTGAAGACTCCGAGATCGATTCCCGGCGATGGCAGTGTGATTGTAACACTGTATTTGGTCTAGTGTAGAATTCACCTGACAACCAAATGGCGATAGATTACCTACCTATCACATGTCTTGAGAATGCAGAAATGCAAATGCTGAGATGGTCCGGTCCGCTGGGGTATAGCTGAAAGACAAAATAAAAAGCTAATTCATTCGGGGTAGTCTGGGAGTTACTGATATAAATAGTAAGCTTGAAGAAAGGCAGATGAGATGGTACGGGCATATAAAACGGAGACCACACAGTAAATAGAGCTTTGTCTGTGAATCTTTCTCGTCAATCATCCAGAGGAAGACCTAGGAACACGTGGATGATTCAGTGCAATAGCGTCTTGCAGAGAAATGGCTTGAGAGAAGGCGATACTCAGAACCGTAAGTACAGCCTGAGATCGAGAAGAGGCGACTCCAACAGTCAATACAGACAATGAGTTGGGATAGTTCCAGGAAGAAGAAGAAGAAGAAGAAGACACGTCATGAGAATCAGTAGAATAGTTAAAAACAAATTGCATACAAACAATTTTTTTTTTTAAATATCAGCTTAATTTAATTTTGTTAGACTTAGGTAAGATAAGGTTGTGTATTTCATCTTTTCACTAAAACAGTTGAGGGATTCTATCAAATCGCGCACTTTCTTTAGGAAAATCACCCCACAGGGTTGTAATTTTAACATCATCTCCCTAAGGGATAGTTTTTGTTTCTTGAACAATGATGTAAATCTCCATATTAAATTATTAATATGTATGAAAAAACCTTAGTTTTCAAGAAGTTTTATTATCATATTTATATATGACATGTTTCGCCCTTCTAAGGCATTATCAAATGACATTTTTAACTATCGTTTTTTCATACATATTAATAAGGGATAGTTGTTAAACTAAAATCCTTTCATTATCTTGTTCATAACACCATCATAACACGATTATTATAATAGTAAAAATTGATTTAATCAAACATGAATACGCTAATTACTACAATAATAAATAAGCAAATATTTTTATCAAAGACTTCGGTTGCGAAGTTTAAAGTTGACTATAGAAATGTGTTTCTAAGGTTTTCTAAAATATAAATAGTGACACGACCAGGAAGTATGGGTAACAATTCTGATATTGAACAGTTCACGAGGAATGCGACCACTTACGTAAGACCAGCTACAGAGCACGGCCCGGTAGGGTAATGTACGTTTACCGATTCCAAAACTATAAATATTTATTAGATCACTTATTGTTCCTTAAACAATGATGTAAAACTCCATAATATTGTTTCTCCATGATATAAAACTCTATTAATGAAAATGTTTTATAAAAGCTTCATTATACATACTTAGGAAATTGAAAATAACTTTGTTTAATCCATCCATTAACCATTAAGATACCTCCATCTTCAGGTATAAAAATATAATAAAAACTAAACAAAGAAAGACTAATATAAAAACGCATTAAAATTCGATACAATAATTCAAATTTAAAAATTAACCTAGGCTATTTGTTATATGTAAGTACTTATAATTATTTTTTTAAGAGTAAGAACTAATAAATAATATTGAATAATAATAATACATGATGATAATATAAAATAAAATGTTATATAAAAAAACGTACACTTGAAAAGACATAATTTATATAGAAAAAAATAAATGATTGATTTGCATTTGATTGGGAATGGGAGTTTGGGAGATTAAATGTAGACAAAGTATTTAAGGAGAAAGGAATAAAAGGAGAAATCTGATTATTAATTATGTTTTCACCCAATTTCACTGATTGAGGATTTCTAAATTTTCAAGTTTGTTTAATTTATTTCTATTGTTAACAATATTAATTAATTAAACTTTATGATCCGACGTTTTGGAGATCATTGCAGTCTCCATTTTCGGGGTGGTTGGATGTGGTTAGGTAGGTAAGATGGAGACTAAAACGATCTTCGAAACGTCGGTCCAAAAAGACGAGTTTATGCACGGATTTTCCCAAGAACCCAAAAAACATATTGCTACCAACCGTGAAAATCTGTGCAATTTTTATTATACTTTATGGTAGTGACATATTTAACCTTTCTAGGGGATTATGATTAAAATATGTTCCAATATTTCAAATTGATGAAAACGTCCGTTTTCTTTAATTACTATTATTTAAAATGCTACATAATATGTCACTCCCATGAAATAGATTAAAACTTTTGAAATACATGAGTTTTTTATTAATATTTAATACTAATGTTATAATGATGAAAACGTCTGTTTTAAGAAATATGGTTTATTTTACGAGAGAAACACTTTTCGACTTGTTTTAATATTTATAAATGAAAATATATTGGCTAGGTGAAATGTGTTATTCCAATTAATATTTTGAAGTTTTAGGTTTATTGTTACTAAATAAATAACTAACCATCACGTCGTTTCCTCGGAGGGGTAAGCTGAGTGGACCGCCATACCGCTCTGTCCTGACATACATCTCTAGAATCCTTTACATACATACATGGTAACATGCGCGCTCGTAGTTTTTCCCGACTTCGAATGATGTCTCTTTAATTGTTTGATTAATTCGGTCTTGCCACGCTTTCCTTCGTCTTCCACGGCTTCCGTTTCCACTCACACTGCTTGTATACAAAATTTTAACAATTCTTTTCTCATCCATTCTTTCCATATGTCTAAACTATTTCAGGGATCCCTATTTTAATTTTAGTTATGATGCAATCGTCTGTTTTACATGTCATCCTTATTTCTTCGTTCGGTATTCTGTAATACTCGTATAACGTTTTCCGCATATTCAATGATCTCGGTTCTACAGCATTTATCCTATTTTCATTCTTCTTTTGCCAGCTCCAAGATTCACTTCCATACACAAGGGTTTGCACTAGTACTCCTTCTTTATCTCTAAGATATCTTCTATATCTTAATATTGGCTTAAATGCGAACATATTTTTATATAAAAAACACAATTTAATGTCACTCCCATTACACATAATAAAACTAAGCATCTGACGTTTTTTTTTATAGCAGCTGTCAAAAATAATAATAAAAATGTGTGCCTTGAACACCAGAGTCTTTATATTCATGATAATCTTTATTTAATATAGTTAGTTTTATATTGCCTTGATAAAGCTTGGGTACAAGCAAAACTATTTGACGTAATTATAATTTAGTACTTAAAACGTAAAGTGTTATTTTATTTATGTATCGATTAATTTAAGTGGAATTAATGAAGAAAACATGGTAAAAAAAGTATATGGTAATGATGTAAATGGAACAAGTAATAGAGAAAGATCGAGTAAAACGTGGCAATAAAATATATAAAATATTAAATATGGGCCACGTGAGGAGTGTATTCATGACATGGTGTATGAATGTTAAGATCGAGAGAAGTACGTTAGGAAAGAACAGTGTAGCAGTGCATTCTTTCTGCCTACGGACGGCGTGATGGATACTTAGTTAGTTAGTTTTAATACAACAACAACAAACGATCACGCCGTTTCCCCAGAGGAGTAACCAGAGATGATAGAAATTTATTTTACTGACATACTTCTCTCGATTCCTCAACATTCATACATCGTGTCATGCACGCACGTAGATTTCTCTGACTCCTCACGTAGCCGACATTCAATATTTGATATTAGTTTTTCATGATCTTCCTCTATTCCTAGTTCCATTTACATCGTTAACATATGCTTTTTTGACGATTCTTTCTTTATTGATTATTTGAATGTGTCCAAACCTTGATCTTTTCATTATTGTTGTATAATATGAAGGAAGGTGGAGTAAGGGGGATCCTATTGACTCTTCGAGCGGATGGCCATGCTACGCTGTAGGATTGATCTGATCCCAAGTACCTACCCACACCTCCTCGACTTTGGTCTCCCCTGGAAACTATGCGAAATGTTAGAGATCGAGTAATTAACCTCGGAGGATAATATTGATGCATAGGCTAACGTGAAAGGACACCTCGCTAACCTACCTGGCAAGCGTGGCGTTGTAATGCCAACCACTTCCCGTATGACATGTCATACATGGAGAAGTATGGGGGAGCTGTTAAAGAAGAAGAAGAAGAATATGAAGGAATGTTAAATCTCTTAAAACAGTTTATTACTCTAATTACTCGTTACGGAATGGAACACCCACCATGGGAAACAAACATATAATATTAAGTTTGTATAGCAGGTCGGTAACATTAGTACATAATTATTTACGATGAATCTACGTGCAGTTTACACCTAATTGGTATCCTGTAACGATCTGCATTCGAAATTTAAAAATTAGATCTAGTTTTACGAGGTACAATTTATGTGTGGTTATAGTCGGTCAATACTGTTACAAGATTAGATGTAATATGTATAAATTTAAAGCTCTATTGTGACATATCACGGATTATTGTTTTCGTAAACAATGATTTAAGTCCTTATTAAATAATAAATACGAATGATAACGTCTTTTTTCTAGAAGTTTCATTATAGTTTATGTGAAAAGCTCTAGAAGTATACAAGAATCAAACGGTGTAGCAGTCTATTATTTCTGCATTTTTTTTTTCAGAGAAATGGCGTAAGTGAATATAAAATGTAAAACCCGTTTGACTGTAAAGCACAAAGTTAATGTAAAACTCAGTGTGAATGTAAAACACAAAGTGAATGTAAAACTTGGTGTGAATGTAAAACTCGGTGTGAATGTAAAACATAAAGTGAATGAAAAACACAATGTGAATGTAAAACTTAATGTGAATGTAAAACACAAAGAGAATGTAAAGTACGAAGTGAATTAGAAAAATACAAATCAAATGTAGAAATACCAGAATAAATCATCTTAAGGCAATTACTTGTACCTCTGGCCACGAGTATAGGCTAATAATAAATATTTTACTTTTTTTTTTTTTTCAATTGTATCTCAATAGAGACGAATTCCCCATTCCACCTTTGTTATTTACTTGTTCGGAATTTCCCAGTCGGAATATCTGAATTTGGCATATTATCAAATGAAGACTTGCTACACATTCGTCTAAAAGTTATTATATTCTGCTAGCATGCTTGTTTTGTCAGCTCCATATTTAATGTCCATGTTAAAGTGTTGGAACAAGAATACCAATGTGCACACAATTTAGTTTTTTTATAGTTTTTTTTTTGCGATGTCGACTTTAAATACACCATTTACTTGGTTGCCTACCTCACCCATCCTTTGTATACATACTTCTTAAATATGCAAATGTATACGTTCCAGAATTTTCAATTAATCATGCACGAAAATGACATTCATGCTTTTTCGAGAATAATTACCTCTGACGTCATAAATATCCATTTTTTACGTTGATATTTGAAATTTCATGGTAAAAGTTTATTCTAAATTATGAAAATGAAAAAAAGTAATTTAAAAAAAGTATTGTTTTTATTTCATTGAATTCCACTTATGATAATGACTTCTACCGGTTCCGGCAGCCGGTCATAAAAATGGCAGTGAAAGGGAGTCCCAGAAGATGGCAGCGAGCTGCCGAAATCAGTCAAAGCATAAATCTTAGTGAATTTAACTGAAATTATACCAATAATTATTTTTTTTTTATACAATGTATGTTTATATTTTCATTAATTTTCAATATTTAATATACTTCTTCCACGATAAAAATAATGGTATATTTTTACTTATAACATTAGTAATATGCCTTCATTATGATTGCTGTCTCCTTGATTTAAACATTATTATTTACTTGATCTAACGCATATCATTATTTAGTTTACGAAATTCACAGCCATTAGTTACAATACATACTAATCATAGAAAAACAACATACATCGTTTCTACACAGCGGCATACTAAACATAACACAAACAGTCAAAACCCTTATCATTTAAAAACCATAAGACAATTTTCACAGCGAGACACTGTGAATTTTGTTCAATTCTGCTTTGCCGCTTCAACAAGTCAGGTATTACTTAAATTAGATCTCAATACATTAATTCCAATCTTTTGACTACTGTAGAACGAGGTTTAACTACCAGATTTAGTTCAATTTGTTCAGTTTATTGCGAATGGACGTAGGTTTGATTTCCAGTCTAAAGACATAAACCGGCAGTTACAGTTAATTACATTTTAGACAGATGGTTCTGAAACGTAACAAGGTGTAGAACTCTCAGGGTTTCCATGGGTTAGTTTACTTTAAAATTATTCAATTAATATTAAATTTTCTATCATTTTCGTAGAACAGAGATGAAAAAAATAAGTAAATGGTGCATTTATGAGCGATGGAGGATGTATGGATCAGATTTTTGCACTTCGAAAAACGCGGAGAAGTTTATGACCAAACGACGTTATTTTTCTGTGCATTTGTCGATTTGCATCGACTGAATAGAGAGGAATGTGGCTGATCATGTCTGAATACGGAGTAGACACGAAACTGACATGGACGGTTGCTTCCATCTACGAAGGAAGCACTGCCAATGTTAGGGTGAATGGAGACATCACGCCATGGTTTGATGTCACAAAAGGTGTAAAACAAGGCTGCGTAATCAATCTGTTAATGGGCCAGTGTAGAGAGAACTAAAAGAAAAAAATGCTGGCGCCAAAATAAGTGGAAAGTTTGTTTCGCGGACGATGCCGTTCTCGTGCAGATAGTGCAGACGAATTATAAATCTTGGTATCGAGAATGTATGAGGTACAAAGCTAACGATTTAGTGTAGAATGCTGAGAATTTCTTAATCATTAAATGTAATTAATTAATAATCAACTAAAATGTTGAAAGAAAACCTCTGTTATTCTCTCTCTAGAAAAAGTATCACTTCGAAGGATAAAATAGATTTTTTTAAACATATAGTATAATTATTGTATTATCCCAACTAAAATAATATATTCTTCTTCCTTATTGTAGTCCTATGTGGTATGTTTTCCAGAGTGTTGCTCCTCCTGTGAGGAAGACTCCCAGCTGTTTTTCCATCTTTTAGGAGGTCTTCCACGAGGACGAGTCACATGAGGTTGATTTTATAGTGCAATATAGGGGAGTCAGGTGGTGTCCATTATTCGAACATAGTCCTTTTTTTGCTGTCTACTCCATCTAATAATATCCTCAACCTCACAAATCTCTCTTATTCTGGTGTTTCTCACGCGATCTTTCAGCGTCTGGCCTGCTATCGTCCTCAGGGTCTTTATCTCGGAAGTCCTAAAAACTTGTTTGGTCCTAACTGTGTCTGCCCTCGCTTCGTCTTGGTCTTACGCATTCTTTATAGATTCTTATCTTACTCTTAATGGCCATGTCTTTGTTTTTCAATATTGTGGATTTTAGAGCGCCAGAGATTGCAGCTGCCTTGGTTACTTGGGTTTGTATTTCTTCCCGCAGATCAGCTCCTCCCACCAGGTCTATGCCTATATTTGAATATAGTATACTTAAAGGTCCTGACCTGTTCTATGGGTTGTTTTTCAATTACAAAGTTGTTGTTTGTTTTGTATGTTTTGGGTGTTTTGTTTTTTATTTTTTACATTTTGTTTTTTATTTTTTACAGGCGTGATGTAGTCTTTCTAACAGTTTATGTAAGTCATTATTGAAATACTAAATATTTGACCCCACAGTGTTTTTTTCGTGATACATTTACTTCTCTCGTTTTATCAAAATTCCAACATCGTGTAATGCACGCACATCGATTTCTTTATATTTGAATGATTTGATCATGCCACATTTATGTCGTGCTATCTCAATATTTTTTATTTGAAAAATTATTATTTTATAATTTTGTATTTTATTTACATTATTAAAAAAAAATTACCTCTTCACTCAGAAATTCATCGGATACAAAAGTACCTAAACGTTAATGAGAAAATTAATCGTAAAATTTTTACTCAAACACAAATGTTATAATTTAAAAATATTTATAAATATTAATCGGGTGGTGGTCTAGGACATAGAACGCTTGTCTCCTGATCCTGACATGGGTTCGAGCCTGGACACGACCAGATTCCTTCTTCATAATAAAGACTTAGTTTCTGCTCATATTATAGATAGTAAAATAAATTATAATATCATTGATATAAATCTTTGGTGTTGGTCTTTTTTTTTAATAAAAAAAAAATATTAAAAAAAAACGATATTTTCGGGTACGCAACGTGTATGTGCGTTGATATTATTTTCATATATTTTTGCGTTAATAAAAATCGTATGAGCTGGTGTTTGCAAACAATAAATATTACGTGATAAGTTTTACAAAATCATTTATATATAATTTTGTAAAAACCTTGCTTGATGAAAAAAATTAGGGTAGATAAGCTGATGGTAGGAGGCGAATCTCCTGACTCCAAAATTTCATCTCTTAATGGACTGGCTTGAGGAGCGTCGAGGAGCTGTTTTGAGCTGCCAGAGACAGTTCGAAACGAATAGTCCCGACGCTGTCAGCCCCGAAGTTGACGAATAGTCAACGTCGGGGAGACCTGACATGACACCGGAAGAAGAAAGAAGAAAACTTCCTATACATCTAATGTTATATTTTCTGCCTATTTTTATATAATAAATTTGTCGATGTCTTATATTTGTATTAGGTACTCTCTAAAAATAATCGCTATATATGGTTAAAATAAATAATAACAAATAAGATAACAAATGATTTTACTAAATTCTCTTGATGAGAGTTAATTTTAAATAATAATTAAATAAAACGATGTATTTTAACTACTTATAATTTTGTCTTTATTTCGAGAGCGACCGGTTTCGCCAGGCTCGCTAGCATCGACAGACTGTATACCTGAATTTATACACATTTTTCTTATTGTAAGCAAAAATGTAATGCTTAGTGAAAAAATGATGACTGCTATTGATTTATACAATTAGTTAATGGGTACCTTTAAAACCTTTTTTTATATTTCAGATTTTTTATAGCTTTAAAATACAGCAATTTCATCTTCGATACAGATCGTTAAATAACAGTCATTAAATAATTTTATGTAATCTGACGTCATCAAATGTATCCTCCCCTTACCGATGATGTGTAGATAGAACACATTACTTCTAGTAACTTATAATAACTGTTCTCTATACAATAAATATTTAAAAAACTAGGTCAATATTTTCTACAATAATTCGTAATTCGAAAATCGTATATAAATTACCAACACCATGATAAAATACATGTATTTTCTAATTTAGCGTATTTCGCATACAATATTCGCGAGGGCGAGAGAGACAAACTATTACTGATTCGAATATAACGTTATTAGTCTGGGCCACAGTCCACCAATGGTCATCTCTCTAGATGGTTTTATATATTTATTTTCTAACATCTTGACAAAAAAAAATATTTATTGAGTTCAATTCTGTATCCATTGGTCAAAAGCACACGTCATGTTAGTTTTTGTCGCTTTTGAGAATTAAATGACAACATGTCACCAACTATATATTATTTTAAAAAAAGCTTATGTTTCTTAAACTTATTAATTTTGCACAAAACCCATTGTAATAATAATACATGTCATAACAAATCGAACTCTAAGATGACAAAACGTGAATGTAATGTCAAAATTTTGCCAAAGTTATTTACATCATTAAAAGCTCAATAACTCAAAAAATGTTTCATAATATTTTTTAAATAATATTTTTTATAAAAATATTAGTTTATTTAGGAAACAAAACACTTGCCAATTTTCATACACAGATTTGTGGAACTTCTTCAAACTGTGTGCTTTCTCCAAAAAATATGGAACTGTAGTAAATTGTAACAATTACTTATAGACTTTATTCCGATATCAAATCTGTAATTGTAAAATGTGTACTCATTTAACATGACCGTGATTATTTTAGTAAGGTAAACGAAAGGTTAACATTATTTAAATTATATACACAAACGTAGTTTTTGAATAATAATTTATAATTAATCCAGTGAAAATGAGACCTCTATGATTGTGCGGTAAATCTGTATTATTTGTTATCACTGAGTGTCGTGTGGAAAATATAATAAACGAATGCATTGCGAATGATGAACTATAAAATGAAAGGGTCATGAAGATGGTTAGGAAAATATAGTTATTATAATTAATAATGAATGAAGAAGTAATGATGAAGAAAGTATACCTAAACGAGGTTAACCGAACGATGCATTTAGAAAGACCGAGGAAAACGTTGCAAGTTTAATTTGGTAAAATATGAAATGTCGGCCGCGTGAGGAGTCGGAAAAATCGACGTGCGTACATAACGCGATGTAGGAATGTTGAGGTAGCGTGAAATATACTATATATCAGAAAAGATTAGTGTAGCGGTCCAGTAGTGTAGTAATTATAATAACTTTTTGAAAATATTTTCACAACCCTTTTTTGCATTGTTCTGAGGAATGGCGTCTTTGGCCGAAACATGTTTTGTGAAAAGTGCAAAAAAAGTTTTATGAAAATATAATCCTTACAAAGAGTTCTTCAAATATGAATCTACAACACAAAGGAATATGGCATATGATGGCGAATACAGTAGAAATTAAATTTAATAGAGAAATCTGTGAGGATAGTGTGGAAACTCCTCTCTGGGGATGGAGGGGCCGCCCTTCGCTTGGAGGGGCCCCGTCCTGGGTATAAAGTCTCTGCCCTCTCGGCACAAGGCAGAGAGAGCAGTGTTCTTCCGAATAGGCTTTCTAGGAACGAGTTCATTAGAAGCGATCCAATCAAGAATCAACTAGCAAATATGAATTCGTTGGTGAGTGTTTTTGCTATTCCTTATCTAATAAGTTTATTTATTTACATGTACATAATTACTGATATAATACTAAACTTTAACTGCGGTTACTATTAAAACATATTAAATAAATAAATTTAAAATAAGTAACGTTTTTGAAAACAACATAGTTTTTTTTTGTCCATCTGATAGATTTATATTCGGCTATAAATCAACTTACCGAAAAAAAATTGTACGAAAACAACAAACTAACCATCATCTCGTATAATTTTATCTTAAATACTTCTCTCGCTTGATCTACATTCATACATCGTGTCATATACGCACGTAGCCGACATTCAAAATTTGATCTTGCAACGTTTTCATCGGCTTTTTTTTTGTCTTGAAGAAGAGAAGGAATATATTTAATATACGAGAGTCGTATAATTATAGTTTTATATTTGACCAGCAACCAATTTAAAAATTTGTTGTATAAAATATACAACATCTTATTACTCTTTGTTACTCTTGATAGCATTAGCATATTGCATTGACTGTCACCCCGAAGGTTCCGGGTTCGATTCCCGGCGAGGGCAGAGTGATTGTCACACTGCCTTTGGTCTAGTGTAGAATTCATGTGATAATAAAATGGCGGTAGATTAGTTACAAATTATTGTTTATCACAACACCTGATGATGCCAACGTCGGTTGGCGAAACAGCTGTCGTGACACTCTCAGTAGATAAAAAGAAATTGGGATATAACAGTGTTTTAAATTTTAACAGTAATCATGTTGAAGTATCATAATGTTTTGGTCAAAACAATGGACTTTTACACCCTTGTTTAAGAAACTATTACAAAAAATACTAAACATGTTTTCAAATTAATGTAAAGGACATGAACTGAAATGAACGCTTTGTGCACAATCCACCACAGAATAGTAATTAGAAAGATTTAATATTTCCACGGTTTATAGATAAAGTATATATTTTATTTTACAATCTAATGATTTTAATGAAGTTTCTTGATGGAAGTTCATTTGAAATACTAATTTAATTGAACGATTTTTTAATAACTAATTCCACTCTAGTCAGTATTATGACAGCGACCGGTTTCGCCAGGCTGTCTGTCATGGTTGACATACGTGATTTTCTTATATTCACTGCAAGCAGCCTGGCGCTATCAAAATAATAACAAAAGTGGAAGTTGATATTAAAATATCGTTTAGATTTATTATTATTTAATTTATAAAATAAATGAATGCGGTCCGAATGAAAGTGATGAAGTGAACTTAATAATGAAAAGATCATTTAAATTGGGAGGAAAAAGAGGGAGACTTAATGAAATAGAGGAAGACCGAGGAAAAAGTGGCATGATCAAATAAACCAAATATTGAATGTCGGCCACGTGAGGAGTAGGATAAATTGACGTGCGTGGATTGATGTATGAATGCTGAGTAAGCAAGAGTGTGGCAGTTCATTCTTTCTGCCTACCTCTTCGGAAAAACGGCGTGATGATTAGTAAGTTAGTTAATTTTTATTTGTCTTTTTCTCTTTTTATATACTTTGTGTATACAATACTATTAAAATTACATATACACGGTTATAGACGTTCCAAAATAAATCTTTATAACATCTGTCAAAATTTATCATATTTGTAAACAATTTTATAATGTATCTTCATAATATGTATCACTGAATAAGGATTGATTGTCCGAAACATGTCTAATATGTAATTTTAATAGTGTTGTATATTCAAAGTATAAAATAAAATAAATATTTCTTATATAAAAAGAGACATTCATTTGTAATATAATATTTTCATTCAACACTTTATCATACATAGATTTTAAACGCATTCCTCTAATAGATCTCATTTCTAGTTCAATACTTCACTGCCATTCAAATAGTAAGGGGTACAAAAAATATATTAATTATACTTTATGCGGTATCAATAAATAAATTTATTATCACAACTTTCCTAGCATTCAATTTTAATTATATCATCATGTTGCGATAAGTCACTTCCCAATGTTAGCATAAGATTTCTAACAAATACTAACAAACCGTCATGTTATCGAAAGCGATTCGTCTCTTAAATGAGGTTGCAAAAGAGATAGACCTCTTTGAATGCAATTATGGCGAATTCGTAAATACCCTTATGATAACTAGCTTTTCCTATTCATAAGGTTTTATTTATATTTCCTTTGATATTCTTTTTTTTCACACTTTACATCGATTTGGCTTGCGCTGTAATGATGTAAGGAGATTTTCAACAAAATAACTAACTAACTAACCATCACGCCGTCTCCCCGAAGGGGTAGGCAGAAATAATGGACTGCCACACTTTTCTTTCCTGACATATTTCTCTCGCTTCCTCAACATACATACATCGTGTCATGCACGCGCGTCGATTTCTCTGACTCCTCACATGGCCGACATTCAATATTTGATTTATTTGATCGTGCCACGTTTTCCTCGGTCTTCCTCTATTTCTGGTTCCATTTACATCATTAACATATAATTTTTTACCGTTCTTTCTTCATTCATTCTTTCCATATGTCCAAACCATCTTAATGATCCTTTCATTATTTTGTTCATGACACCATCATTCGCACCGCATTCACTTCTTATATTTTCATTCGACACTCTATCATACACAGAGAATCCACACATTCTTCTAAGAGATCTCATTTCTACTGCATTTATTCTACTTTCATCCTTCTTTTGCCAGTTCCATGCTTCGCTTCCATACATAAGGGTCGGTAGAAGAACACCATTGTGCACTGCCATTCTAGCTTTTATTGATAGGTTTTTGTTTGCGATGACAACTTTAAGTGCACCATTCACTTTGTTGCCTGCCCCAACCCTTCTTTTAATATCCCTCTCCACTCGCCCATCTCTTGTAAACATACTACCTAAATACACGAACTCAACTACTTGCTCCAAAAAAAAAAAATAATAATAATAATAAAATAATACTAATAATCTTACTAACAATTCCACTAACATGCTATTTTATGTAGTTGTCACGATATATTTAATTTATAATTAGTGAATTTTGATCGCCTAACCACAAACTATAATATATGCTTGATATGATAATTTTACAAATAAATTATTATGTAATATACGAATTTTATAGAGAACCTTAAGCCACAGTTGCAGAGCGAGTGGTGCCTCCGTTCAAGCTCATTTCCTAGTTGTTACATATTAAAAATGCAATATCACAGAATGTTGACATTCTTGGGTTAGTTATTGGCTTTCACAAGCCTCCGATATCGTATTTATATCATAACACAATAAATATCTATGAAATCTAGAGCATAATACATATCGTGACTTTCACTGAATACTGAATTCAACTCTGGAAAACTTGTCCAGGCGGTAGGCCGAAACGCAATAGAAATTAGCGAAATGTCTGACTGTAAATGACAATTTATACGCCTATTGTCGTAACAGACCTGCTTCACCCATGTTAATTAAGGAATTAACGTCAGGAACTATTTTAGATAGAATGAATAGACCGGTACATCGTTCTATACTGACACCCTTCTTTTTTATGTATACAACAGGTTTTATTGCTTTTTGAACAATGATTTTAATTTGATTTGATTTGACTACATGTTAGGAGCTAGTTGTCATCACGGGGTGAAAAAAATAATTTAATCGAGATTTCATCCCCGATCCGAATAACTTCCCAACGTTGCCCATGTGCTTCGCCAATGTTAATATTATGGTATTTGAGATATGCTCTAGGATGTATAGTGATATGAGATTGAAACCAATATTTACTATTTACGAATTTACATTTATTAACGCTCTTGAGATGAGTAATTCATAAAAAGGACGCTCCATAAATTATCCAATATTATAATCTCCATATTAAATAATCAATACGAAAGAAAACGCCAGTTTTCTAGAAGTTTCATTAAATTTTGTGCAAAGCATATATTCTTAGCATGTCTTAATCATTACCAAAAGGACGATGGAACGACATGCCGTTCTGTCCTGACATACCTCTCTAGGTTCCTCCACATTTATACATCGTAACATGCACGCCCGTCGATTTTTCCGACTTCGAATGTGGCCGCTTTCAGTATTTGATTAATTTGATCGTGCCATGCTTTCCTTGGTCTTTCACGACTTATCTTTCCACTCTTCTTCCTTTCTAAATTTTACTTTATCCTTTTATAATTTTACTTATGATGCAATCATCTGCCTTACATTTGTTTCTTATTTCGTCGTTCGGTATTCTATTATTCCATAGTGAATGGTGCACTTAAAGTTGTCATCGCAAACAAAAACCTATCCAAAAAAGTTAGAATGGCAGTGCACAATGGTGTTCATCTACCGACCCTTATGTATGGAAGCGAAGCATGGAACTGGCAAAAGAAGGATGAAAGTAGAATAAATGCAGTAGAAATGAGATCTCTTAGATGAATGTATAGATACTCTGTGTATGATTGAATGTCGAATGAAAATATAAGAAGTGAATGGTGTCATGAACAAAATAATGAAACAATCATTAAGATGGTTTGGACATATGGAAAGAATGAATGAAGAAAGAATGGTAAAAAAAATTATATGTAACGATGTAAATGGAACCAGAAATAGACCGAGGAAAACGTGGAACGATCAAATAAATCAAATATTGAATGTCGGCCATGTGAGGAGTCAGAGAAATCGACGCGCGTGCATGACACGATGTATGAATGTTGATGAATCGAGAGAAATATGTCAGGAAAGAAAAGTGGGGCAGTCCATTGTTTCTGCCTACTCCTTCGGGGAGACGGCGTGATGGTTAGTTAGTTAGTTAGTATTCTATTATATATTGTTTTCACGAAAATTATTTTTAGTTATCTCGTTTCTATTGAATTTATCTTACTGATTATAATAATGCATTTTTCTATTCTTATTAGATTTTCGTAATTTTAATGAGTTTATAATTTCATTTTGCGCGTTGAATAATAATGTTATGTCAATCGATTATCAAAGAAATGGTACAAAATTTGCCAAACGAATCATTATGTAAACATTCGTATATAAGGCAGCGCTGTAAACACTCATTGTCTGGTTCGTTATGAAAGAAAATACATATTTTCTCTCTTTGGAGCTCAGTTTACTAGTGGCATACAAAATCAGAGTCTTTTATTTATGAATTAGTTTTGAAGTTCAATAAACCCGTTACACAAATTAAACGGACATGATTTTTTAAGATATAATATGCTTTTGAGTCGGTATTTAGTATTCTTAAAAGGACATAATTATAAAACTTGACAATTTAATAAGTCTTTTTTTTAATTATTAACTAAAGTAGGTACCTACACATAATAATTTATACGAATGAAAACATCAGTTTTCTAGAAGTTTTATAATATTTTATGGGAATGAAATGTTTTACCATTCTAAGGCTATCAAATGACATTTGACCTTAGAAAGGCGAAATATGTCATTCCCATAAAATATACTAAAATTTATAGTGATGTAAAACTCCACATTAATTATTGAATATGGAGTTTTACATCACTGTTGAATAAACAATAAACTAAAGTACAAATGATACATAAAATAAATTAAATAAACAACGAATTGTCTCCGTTCAATTTTCGTAATTGAAATATTAGTTAAATATAAGTAACTAACTAACTAACCATCACGCCGTTTTCCCGGTGGGGTAGGGAGAGAGGATGGATCGCCACGTTGTTCTATCCTGACATAACTCTCGAGCCTCTCCTACACACCGTGACATGCACGCTCGTCGATGGTTCCTACTTCGAACATGGCCGTCTTTCAGTAATTGATTAATTTCATCATGCCACGTCTTCCTTGGCCTTCCTCGACTTCTTTTTTTCAATTCACACTACTTGTATATATATTTTAACCATTCTTCTCTTATCCATTCGTTTTGTCCATCTTAGTGACCCTTTCATAATTTTATTTATCACGCATTCGTCCGCCTTACATTCGTTTCTCACTTTATCATTAGATATCCTATCATACATTATTTTTCTACACATTCTTCTTAGTGACCTCATTTTTACGGCATATATCCTAATTTCATCCTTTTTCTGCATACTCTAAAGGTCACAAATTATAAATATGTCACGAATCACGATTTTAAATGAAATAGAAACGAAATTCTACGCTTTTTATTTACAGTTTGAACAACACTGTTTCGTAAAGCAATTGTGTACATTATCAATATGGTTTCAAACAAAAAACAGCAAAGAATGTGTAAGCGCGTGTTGTATAGATTGATTCAAACGTTGTATTAAGATTTTTTAACATCGATCACAAATTGAACGAAATACGCACAAGTCAACACAATGCATTTGATTACGTAAGAAATGAGCCCACTGAAACCGTTCTTTCTGAATTATAGACAACTTTTTACTTGTTAAGTGGAATTCGCTTTTATGGTACAAAATCCGTGTTTTAAAGTCATTTTATTGCAATGCTTTTGAATTAAAATCTATTAAGAATAGTCTAACTAAAGATTTTTTAAAGTACAAAAAATTTAGTAAAAATCATCATCGAAACGCGAAAATGTACTCACTTAAACTTATTAAACTTTTAAAATACGAAATTCAATCATTTATAGAAATAAAATAGGGATTTTATTCTGACGTCATCATTTCATTTTCCATATTTGATCAAAATAGTTTAATTGTGAAATTTTGTAAAGATAAATTTAAAATTATTTAGCAAGCGTTAAGCTCACCTTAACAATATTTCACAATTATGAAAATAAAAAATATATAAAAAAAATTATGATAATATGAGGCGTATAGAAACAATGACGGTAATGTCAAGCAAAATACGAAAATGAGTTAAATATTCAGTTTGATACAGAAAAATTATTACAATCTGAGTGTACATTTGATATGAAACAAATCCGCCATTAAAACATACATTTTCGACTTTTTAAAATCGGGTTTGAAACAAACCCGGTAGTGTCAACACAATTTCGGAACAAAAGCGGCAGTTACTTAATAAACCAATCAGAATGCGAGAAATGGCATTTTTCAAGATGGCGTCCCATACAAATATCGTTCGTATGAAAAGGTGTTGATAACAAACATGGCAATGTCATGCTGCATTCAAAACAAAACCGGCAGTGTCAGAAAATTTGGAACGAAAACGCCAATGTCAATTAAAATAGCAGATGTTTTAATATTTAAAAATTGTTGCATTGTTATAACCTTAAACAGGTTTAAATTAAAACATTTTTCGTTGTTCACCAACAATTTGATGATGCTGACATTGCCGTTTTTGTTTCTGTGCGCCTCATATACATAGTATTTAGAAAAAAATGCACTAAGGTTTACGGTTTGACCGATTTCGGCAGCTCGCTGCCATCTTCTGACTAGTTATACTTTGTTGTCATTGAGCACTCCGGGAAGATTCGCCATTTGAGCCGTTCTTTGGTGCCGAGTGGTCAGAGCTATTACGTTTTGTTCCCGCCAATGGAAGTGAGATTGTCACACTGTCTTGGGCAAGTGTAGAATTCACGTGACAATAAAATGACGATAGATTAACTATTTATCACATGTCCTGAGTATCAATATGATCTCATGACATGTGATGGGCTGTCACAGAGAAAAATTCTCCAGATACTCATCTTCTTAGCACAAGAATCTTTCTTCATAAGAGAAACCAAAATAAAAGTAAAACAAAATCATTTAATTTTCTTATGTAATTAAATACAAATTTGATATTTGATATTTGGTACATAAACATACATTTTTTTACAATGATAACTGTCGCCTTTTCGCGTGTTTATTTTATCAATCATTGATTATGAAATGGAGATATATAGTGGAATTTATTTCCTCTTCACGTTACTTCAAATTGTAATTAATACAAAAACAGTATCTTTATGTTCGATTTTATCCAAAGCGTTGTCGAATTTTTTTTACAGAATCTACGCTTAACAGATCTGTGTGGCAAAAATATCTCACTTCCTAAAGAAATTTTCGTTACGTGATACTGAAAACTGCACTAAGTATTTTTGTAATTGACCTTAATACAACCAAAACATTTATTTAGTTATATTATACTGATCTGCTTCATTTAGGAAACTTTCCACTTTACCATTTCAATGCTATGCTTATTTTGCAATATTTGTAAATTACTACAGATATTTTGTATCATTAAATAATAAGATTATGGTATTAAATATTAAATTATGGGGTTTAAAATGGTAGTACGGCTACGGTGGGGTATGTTTTCCTGGAAAATAAGCCTCTACAAAATGTCGTAAGGCTCCATGTTGCATTTACAACAGCAACACTACTATCAAGTCCAACTCTCTAGCGTCCACGAGAGGTCTTTTAAAGACCCCGCGAACCCCAGGCAATGTGGCACATATTACTTAGTGCCATAGCAGATAGAGAGAAGACAAATGGCGAGCTTCCAGCGCCATAAAACTGGATACATCCAGCTAAGGGAAGGTAACCCCGACAGAAAATCCTCCAGAGAAGGCAAGGGGATACCACTCTGGATATTTTTCCCCAGGTTATCACCATGAAGCCTACTAAAGGGTGATATTCAACTTTAGGGAGACCTGACAAGACACAGAAAGAAGAAGATTAAATTCAATGCAATAAAATGGACATATATCAACAAACGCTGAATAGCATTCTAACGTTAATACGAATGAAGAGTTTTGTTTTCTAGAAGTTTTATTATAGTTTATAGGAATAATATTTTTCGCCTTTCAAATAGACATTATATTCTATTCTAGACAATATCAAATGCATTTCATATTCTGACTAATACGATGCCTTAGATGCCATTCCTGTAAAAAAAAATTATATACTTAGTAAATTGAAAATAACTTTGTTTAATCCACAAAATATAAAAAATCAGATTCCTTCTTTAACTCCTTTCTCCTTAAATACTTTGTCTACATTTAATCTCCCAAGCTCCCATTCACAACCAAATGCAAATTAATTATTTATTAATTTCTATATAAATTATGCTTATATAGCTTATATGGAGCTTTAAAAGTAGTTATTGGAAACAAAAATTTATCAATGAAAGCGAAAATGGCCGTTCACAATGGAGTTCTGGTCCCAACCCTTATGTATGGAAGCGAAGCATGGAACTGGCAGAAGAAAGATGAGAGCAGAATAAATGCGGTAGAGATGAGGTCCCTAAGACGTATGTGTGGTAGAACGATGTACGACAGAATCTCAAATGCTGATATTAGGAAGGAATGTAGAGCGAAAGAAAATATTATGAACAAAATTATGAAAGGTTCGCTGCGTTGGTTCGGACATATGGAGCGCATGGGTGAAGAAAGAATGGTTAAAAAAGTATACGTTAACTATGTAAATAGAGTAAGGAGTCGGGGTAGACCGAGGAAAACATGGCATGACCAAATTAATCAAATTTTAAAGGTTGGTCATGTCAGAAACCGGAAGAATCGACGTGCGTGTATGACTCGATGTATGAATGTGGAGGAAGCTAGAGAGGTGTGCCAGGATAGAGTAGAGTGGCGGTCCATTCTCTCTGCCTACCCTTGCGGGGAAACTGCGTAATGGTTTGTTGTTGTTGTTGTATAAATTATGTCTTTTTAAATTTATGTTTTTTTCTAAATAACAATTTTATATTATCAATATGTATTATAATTGTTTAATATTAGTTATAAGTTCACACTGATAAAAAATAATTATAAGTACTTATAACAAATAGCCCAGGTTAATTTTTAAATTTAAATTATTGTTTCGAATTTTAAATGCGTTTTTTTATATTAGTCTTTCTTTGTTTTTCAATATTTTGTAGAAAATAAACTTTTTTTTTTATATTTCCTAAGTGAACATTAATAGTTATTGTATATAAATTATTTCAGTTACGTTTTGAAATGTATATTAACATTTTTTTTCATTTCTCTTATTCTCCTGAATAAAGTTTATTGTGCTAAGGGGAGGAGTAACTGGAGAATTTCTTTTAAATGTCACTAAATTCTTGTCATTTTAATAAATATAATAAAACCTCTAGAAAGCAGAGTTTTTATTTGTATAAATTATTTGATGTGGAGTTTAACATCATTGTTCAAAAAACAATAAATAATAGCAATCTAACGGTTAAGAGATTTAACATTTACTTTTTTTGTTACAGTATCTTGTAAGTTTCCTGTGCTTTGGAGTGATGGTGTCAGCCAGCGGCTGGGGCCAACCAAGCGACGGCAGCTGGAAGGGAGAAGGACTTGCGGAATCTCAAGACGCAGGACCCTGGGATGCAGGAGTAAAGACAGCATGGGCCCCTAGCTACGCCCCAATATACAAAAAGTGGGACCCCGCTCCACTGGGACACGATGGAAGAGTAGTAGACACCGCCGAAGTAGCTCACGCTAAAGCAGAACACCTCGCCGCGTTGGCTGCAGCCCGTGCTGCTGCCCCTGCGGACAAACCGTGGGCTGATGAGTGGGCACCTGCGCCCAAGGCATGGGCACCAGCTCCTAAAATCTGGGCCCCTGCTCCGCAAACTTGGGCTCCCGAACCAAAATGGGCTCCTGCCCCTAAAATCTGGGCAAAGGATGAGTGGTCTCCTAAGTACACAGGTCCACCGGCTCACATCGAACTGACAGAAGACGGAAAGAACCTTAAGGATACTCCAGAAGTAGCCCATGCAAAGGCCGCCCACCTGGCTGCTGTCGCGGCTGCTAAATCATACGGACCTGCATACCCCCACAGCCTGTGGTAACAGATCAATATAACATCGAAACGACCGGTTTCTAAAGATACGACTGATTATTTTAAATATATTATTTTAACCCCCACTTGTTATTTTAAAGCATTAGATAAAATTAGGTCAAACATTAGACAGCTATATCAAATACCAATATCATCGTTTGAGTTCAACATTGAGTTTGAATCCAAGTTGAGGTGGTCATGCGGCGCCCAGTTGACCATGCTACAAGAAGGGTAATGAAAGCAAACCAGCGACCCAGGGGACGTGGCTGGCTCAAGCTAACGTGGATGGGACTTATTCAAAGGACTCTCAAAAGAGATCGGATCCACCCAGGACAGACAGTACAGGAGACACCATACAAGAAGAGCCGACCCTTAGTAAAAGGGACAAGACTGGAAATAAAAAGAAGAAGATTGTTTGAGTTCAACAATGTGGAGTTTTCAAGGCTTCTTTTAACAAACAGTTTACAAATTCCCAAGCAAAAAAAATATTTTATCTTACACATTTTTAATTATTCATCATTAGTGCATTAATTTTTTTATGTGTTCTTATTTTATTTTACCGTGTAGATATTAAGCTTAAGAGTCTTCTTCTTATTCTTTGTTGAAGACCTATGTAGTCTGTTCTCCAGAGGAATGCTTCTCCTGTGAGGTGGATTTTTAGCTGTCTCCATTATTAAGGAGGTCTTTCACGAAGATGAGTCCCGTGAGGCTGACTTT
Source organism: Lepidostoma basale (assembly GCA_022606425.2). Lineage (NCBI taxonomy): Eukaryota > Metazoa > Arthropoda > Insecta > Trichoptera > Lepidostomatidae > Lepidostoma > Lepidostoma basale. The sequence continues at coordinate 2,513,699 of JAHDVF020000763.1, forward strand.
GTAGTGCAATACAGGGGAGTCTGGTGGTGTCCATTCTTTGGACCTTACCAGTCCCATCTTCGCTGTCAATTCCATCTTATAATATCCTCAACCTCGCATACTCCTTAAAACTGGTGCTCCTGACGTAATCTCTCAGCGACTTGTCTGCTATCGTCTTCAGTGTCTTCATATAAAATCTTTTATACATCTAAAATTCTTTTTTTCATATCAATGAATATCTAGTTTTATATATCTTTGGGATTGTCATTAAAAAGGCTTCGTCTCTTCTTTATCTCTTGCTATTATGGTGAAAGGTTTGGATTACTATGTGTCGTTTCCAATAGCACCAGATGTTATTTCTTAAATATTATATCTTCCTTGCCTTTGTAATCCTAATCATATCACTTTATAATGAAACTCTTTTCTTCCATAGTAACTACATATTTGTGCCATTTATAATAGATAGTTTTAACTCTAATATAATTTTATCTCTCTTTCTTGTTTTCAACCCAACCACATGATCTCATTATTATATATATTATATTATATTTAAGATTCTCATAAATATTTTTTTCAGGTTTCTTTATAATTCTTGCCTTTACCAATGTATAATACTTGTATGTATCACTTTATCATAGCTGTTCATATCGTATTACCTTGATAATATTAAGTCTACAGATTACTCGTTTAGTGTTTGCCCTAATCTTGTCTATTATAAGTTATTATTTTATATTATATATTATTAACGATGGCTTTATAAATATGACTATCAAACAGATTGTTTTCTTTTACAATGTATAACCTTCCAAAAATCCTAAATATATACAATAAAAAATTAACTAACAAACTTACTTACCATCACGCCGTCTCACCGAAAGCGTAGACAAAAAGAATGGACTGCCACACATTTCTTTTCTGACATATTTCTCTCGCTTCCTCAACATTCATACATCGCGTCATGCACGCGCATTGATTTCTCTGACTCCTCACGTGGCAGACATTCAATAAATGATTTATTTGATCGTGCCACGTTTTCCTCGATCTTCCTTTATTTCTAGTTCCATTTATATCGTTAATATATACTTTTTTTTACCATTCTTTCTTCATTCATTATTTCCATGTATACAAACCATCTTAATGATCCTTTTATTATTTTGTTAATATTCAAAACCACATTCGACCATTATTCGCACCGCATTCACTTCTTATATTTTCATTCTACACTCAATCATACACAGAGTATCCACACATTCGTCTAAGAGATCTCATTTCTACTGTATTTATTCTACTTTCATCCTTCTTTTGCCAGTTCCATGCTTCGCTTCAATAAATAAGGGTCGGTACAAGAACACCATTTTGCACTGCCATTTAAACTTTTTTGGATAAATTTTTGTTTGCGATGACAATTTTGAGTGCACCATTCACTTTGTTTCCTGCCCAAGCCCTTCTTTCAATATCCCTCTCCACTCACCCATCTTTTGTTAACATACTACTACTAAAAATAAAATAAAATAAAATGAAAAAATACTTTTAATTAATATAACTAACTAACTAACTAACCATCACGCCCTCTCTCCGAAGGGGTAGGCAGAAAGAATGAACTGCCACATTTTAACCGATTCGGCACTCCATCCTTCTATTTTCGCCCCCGCGGGAGACGCGGTGTGAAGGGTTGTGAACCTTATCGCCACCAATATGTATCTTCCGCGCACATTTCGATCGATTTAATTAATATAATTGACAATAATACAAATCTTTTAGGAGCACTGAAGATCAGATAAAAAATATATCTTGACCAGATATCAAAGCCTTAGTCATGTGACTTAAACCTTTTATTTTTAGTTACCGTGCTGTGTAATTATTACACATGTCAAAAAAATAGATTTAAAGCAGGAATTGTTTTTATTGTCTATAAACAACGTTTTGAATCTCCGTATTAAACCATTATGGGACGAAATCGGAAGCCGGACAAAGCTATGGTATTATGGTCTTCATAGGGCAGGAATATAGAGCGGAAGAAAGTATTATGAACAAAATTATAAAAGGATCGGTTCGGTTCAGATTCGGTTCGGACATATGGAACGCATGGATAAAGGAGAAATGGTTAATATCGTCAACGGTGTGAATGGAATACGGAGTCGTGGGAGACCGAAAAAAACTTAATCAAATTTTAAATGTCGGCCATGTTAGAAGTCGGAAGAATGGACGTGCGTTTATGACTTGCTGTATGAATGTGGAGGAACCTACAGACGTGAGTTAGGATCGAATAATGTGGTGATCTATTATCCCTGCCTACCCCCTCCGGGAAACGGCGTGATAGTTTCTTGATGTTTTTGTTGAATAAAAACATTGAAATATATTTTCTTGACGACCTTCGTGGCCGAGTGGTAAGTGCATTGACTGCCACCCCGAAGGTTCCGGGTTCAATTCCTGGTGACGGCAGCGTGATTGTCACACTGCCTTTGATCTGGTGTAGAATTCACATGACAATAAAATGGCGATAGATTAGCTACCATGTGAAGAGCAAAGAGCGATTCATTAAAATAATATTATTTTTCTTCTTCCTTGTTGTAGACCTATGTGGTCTGTTCTCCAGAGTGTTGCTCATCCTGTGAGGTAGATTCCTAGCTGTTCCCAGGACGAATCGCATGAGGCTGATTCTGCAATTCAATATAGGGGAGTCTGGTGGTGTCCATTATTTGAACATGACTGTACCAGTTCCTTTTTCGCTGTCTGCTCCATCCTATAATATCCTCAACCTCACATATCTCTCTTATGTTCCTCGCGCTATCGTCCTCAGTGTCTTCATTTCGGAAGTCCTCAAAACTTGTTTGGTCCTTACTGAGTCTGCCCCTGCTTCGACGCCATATGTTATATTGGTCTTACGCATGCTTAATAGATTCTCATCTTACTCTTGATGGCCTGTCTTTGTTTTTCCATATTGTGTTCCATTTAAATCCCCAGAGATTGCAGCTGCCTGTAAAACAAAATAATAATAATAATAAAATATGTTGACAAAAATAAACATAAATTTGTAAAAATAAGTGATTTAGTGTATAGAATATCTACAGTAGAAGCGAGAACCAATGTAGAAATGCTACTTGTAACTGGATCGCATCATTATACGACTTTATTTATATTGTATTTTGGTGACCACACTCTTCTAATCGTCTCGATTGTTGTGATGGAATCACTCAAGGGCGCACTTGCGAGAGACGTTTCCCAAGAGACACAGAGCGACCAGGAGCTATTAGGAAGTCCGCATGGATAGCGCGGGAGAATTCGACAACGAAATAGCAAAATAGAACATTTTGCAGTTGTGCTATTAGTTTTTATTGACGAAGCCATCTGCCCATGACGAGAGAAACATTTGTAACGGCGTGTCTGCAAATTATCGCCTGAAATATGGCAGATTGCAAATTTGCTTATTGAATTAAAATTGCTATCAATTTTGCAAAGATACCAATTAGAATGCCTTAAGGTAGGTTTAAATAGTATTATTTTTAAATGAAATAATAATGCACTATTAAAATGTGTATTTAAACCATTTTATTCTTTGCAACAACCAACCGGTTTCGCTCCCTTCGGAGCTTCGTCAGAGTTGCAAAAGATACTGAGTCAAAATACACTTAAGTGGCGAAGCTCTGGCGGAACGAAGCCGGTTGGTTGTTGTAAAGAATGAAGTGGTTTTTATGCAAATTTGAAAAGTGTATTAATATTATATTTAATAATGTCACACCACAAATTGAGTGTTTTATACGAAAGTATACTTTTTGTGTATACAACAGGTTGTTTGAACCCAATTACTCTACACAATTTTTTGTAGCTATTATATTGATTCTCTGGAATCTACTGGACTGGAGTGGAGACCGCGTACAGGATTCCGCAGAGTTGACGTCCCCCTGCCCGCTGGACCGACATGGATGGATGGAAGCGGCAATGGATAGGGGGCGGTGGCGAACTTTGGTAGAGGCCTACGTTCAGCAGTGGATGACAGACGGCTGATGATGATATTGATTCTCATTACATATGAAAATTAGCAAATCTTTCGCCATTTAATTGTCACGTGAATTTTATACCAGACCGAAGACAGTGTGACAATCACACTGCTATCGCCGGGAATCGAACACAGGACCTTTGTTATGATAGTTAGAGCTCGTACCACTCTGCCACGAAGGTCGTCATGTCATCGTCATCGTTTCACATAAAGATAAATGAATTAAACACTAAAGAAACAAGAAAGGTGTGGAGAACAGAGAGAGATGGGCAGGGACAGGAGCCAGTGTAGAACTGTTGTGGGGGAGGCGCAAATTCCACACCGGGATGTAGCGCCGAGAAGAAGAAGACGAAATTAAACACTTAAACACTTTAAATAATAATTTAATAAAACTATGTTTATTCAATAACTACTTTAACATTCATATTGTACTTTGTATACAGCACTTACTTTTTATACAAATGGAAATTAAATATCAAACATATTTCGGACTACCCAGCTCTTCCTCTATTATATTTATTATTCCGGTATTTAAAATATTTTGAATTGTTTACCAATATGGTCAGTTTTGACAGTAGTGACAGTTTGTAAAAAACTTTTTAATATTTTAAATATCTATATAAAATCACTGAGGAAGGGCTGGGTAGTCCGAAACATTTTGATATTTAATTTTAATTTGATTAGAAAGTGAGCGTATACAAATTATATTTTAAAAAAGAAAAAAATTGAACATCTACAACACAAAATATGGCGAACATAGAAGAACTTCCACATTCGCCTATATTTCGATAATGAACGGTTTCGCGAGGCTCGTAAGCATCAAAAGACTGCTATTTCATTTCATTCTTATTTTAAATGAATTTCCATCAAAAGATTTCATCAAAATCGAGTTTATTTTATTATTATCTTAAATGAACTTCCATCAAAAGATTTCGGTTAAATCGAGTTCTTTCGTTAGACGCATTGCTTTTTCACATGCGTAAAGTCCTCAGCATCGATTTCGTATAATTTCAATTGGCATTCCAATATTTTGAATATCAAAATTGTTGTGAATTTGTTTTCATTTTTACCCATTCAAAAGAAAACAAATATTTACATATGTCATTTAAATTAAGTATGTTGCTTCGATTGGCATTTCAAATGAATTAGGGACGCGCTGCCTCTCCATGCTTATCTTACAAATCGGCACTCAAAATCGATTTCGCGTAATCGGCGAAAAATTGCCCGAATCGCGTTCCATACATATTCGATTATTATCAAAGAAATGTCGAAAATCCAAACAGAAATTATTCATGGCACAAACGATGTATTGTTACTTCCCGGTACGGAATGTGTAAAAAGCGTGTGCCTGTTTTTATAAGTGTTAGCCAATCGGAATTTGATTGGTGTATCGGTCTACTAAATCTCAACTGAAGGGTCACTGGTACAGGCGGGGGTGGGGACACTCAGTCTAAGGTGGGGTTCTATAAAAGATCAAAGAGTTTAGTCAGAAGGCACACAGCAGACAGTACGACAATCGAGTATTGTTTGAGCTCGCTTTTCTACAAATATCACAATGAATCGATTGGTAAGATTCTAATTGATTAGTTCATTTGTTAGCGTCAAAATTCAATAATCAATTTAAATTCAGTGCTTCTTTTAAAATGTTTATCTTTCTCTTGTCACTTTTTGCATATTCAATTCATTTCGATCGACCGAAAAATCGTCTTTTAAACGGTTAATGTTTATTACACATAAACAGTTCTTGTCAGTATGACAAATAAACAACAACATAATTGTTTTGTTGCTTTCTTAAATTTGTTGACATGCCTGTTTAGTAGATAAAAACAAACACACGTTTTGTTTAAAATGTGCATATATTTTCACAGTAGATAAAATTATATTTTTTGAGCTCTTGGTTATAATCGTGTATCTTGTAAAGTACCAACTATCATCTTCCATAAAGATGAAGTCTGCAACGATCTCCAAAATATAGGTCAAAGACGATACAAAAAGAATCGAATATATCAGAGATCCAATGACAGGTCATAAGTCCTGTAAACACCTTGATCATCCATATTCAGTTTCCAGTTTGCGTCTTTGTCTCTATTGAGATACAATCAAATTTAAAAGAATATTAATGTATTATTGTGGCACTGAAATAAAATGTTTTTTGTTTTTTAACAGGTGTGCTTAGTTACCGTTCTTGGGGTCGTGTCAGCTCAGCGCTGGGGGAGTGATAGTGGAGACTACGACTCGTATCATGGACCTAGACAACCCGTAGTGCCAGCCCCTTTGGCTCATGATGGAAGGGTTATCGATACTCCTGAAATACAGAACGCGAAAGCTGCACACTTCGCAGCCCACGACAGAGCTTTGAGAGCGAACCCTCCCAAACCCTACAACGCTGATTACAGAGTTCAGGAATACAACAGGGGTGATGATTATGAGAGGAGACAGGAATACAGAGCGCCCCAGCAGCAGTACAAGGAACAACCCCAACAAGATTACAACAGACCAAATGAAGATTACGACAACTACGAAGAAAAACAGGAACCGAGGTGGAGAGGACCTCTAGCCAAAATCGAGTTCACATCCGACGGAAAGTTCATCAAAGAAACACCAGAAGTAGCACACGCTAGGGCTCAACATCTTGCCGCTCTCTCGCACGCCAAGCAGAGCAGCTTCTACCAGCCCGAAGAAGCGCAGCCAAGGTACCACGCAGAACAGAGCAACCAAGATGATGGACAGTACAGGGAGGAACACGGCAAAGGCGGCAACTCTTGGCAAGGAAACCAAGGCAACCAATACAACACCGGAAGGGGGTATGACGTGTATGACAACGGAAATGAGCAGGGTAGCCAGTACTCCAAGAACTGGCAAGGTCCTGGTCAAGCAGCGAAAACACGCAATACCTACTATTAATAGCATACTTCACTAGTTCCTCCTACCAAGCACTGATGGCATCACGACAAAGAATAAAGCTTGTGGTTATTCAACCACTACCAAAGATATGCTCAAGCTTCTTTTCAAGTATTCTATTCTATAAGTCTTCTAGTATAATTTTCGGCTATTATGTGATCCTTTGAAAAGCCAAAGAAAGCGTTTTAAAAATCTGTTTCTTCTTAATTTCTTCTAATCTATCTTTCTTTCTATTTCTTTGATCTAAAATGACTTTGATGAAAAAAATAACATTGCCATTAAGATACTTACGTATATTTTATTATATACAAACTATTAAATACCAAAACGTATTCGCATTTTACGTAATCTTTTTTAATATACACGTAAAGGTATTGCAACTTAGCTCTTAGCTAGATAATACAATTTTTATATTTATTTCTTTGAGTGCAAGAAATGTATTTCATTGTTATTTATATCTTATTTTGCAAATAAACTAAAGTTTTTTTTACGAAAACTGTGTTATTTCCTTCACTTATGTATGCGAAAAATTCGATTACGAAACAACCGCACGTGATAAATTCACAATGAATAACAGTTCTAAAAGTGAAAACTGTTGCATTGTATCAAATGTCCGTAGTTATCGGGTTTATTGGCCGGAAAAATTGACATAGAAATATTGAAATTTACTTAGCACACTGATTGATTACTTGAAAGATATCGAAACCATTTGTTGGGAAGTGAGTCGATTAACCGACTGGAACAAATTGGGAAACAAAGGTGGGCAGATTAGCCGTACGAGGCGCATGGCCGGAATTAAAGGTCGTCGGCGGTCAATTGCTATTTCCGGCAGAAGTTACCAACGTAAGATCAACGACTGCGTAATCTTTCAAATTAATCATTTCACATAAAAAATTAACAAATTAACCATCACACCGTCTCCTTAAATGAGTGGCAGAATGAATAGATCGTCACACGGTTCTTTCCTGACACATTTCACTTCACGCCAAACCGGCCGCTAAGGACCTCATGCACGGGAAGTATGACGCAGATGTGGGATTCTCGTCATACCATTCGAGTGTCACCAAATCGTGCGTCGAGAGGAAAGCAGACGAGCTTCTTGCTGCCTCCGAGGAGATCACGCCGTAGGGGACGACGCCGCCACGATGACGATGACGTATGCCAGAGCGCCTCGTCTTTGCCTTCACTCCTGATGTTGCATTCACTCCTGCTGCCAACTCATCCTCTTCGCCATCTACCTCTTCGGACTCATCCTACGAATATAGCAGTCACTCGCTGCTCCCGCGATCGCTGTCGCAATCAGGTGCACACCGCTTGTGATTCACCGCCGCTTGTATTTCATCGATTCATCAGTATAAATAAATGCTCTGTGTTAAAACAACCCATGTTTCACTTAACTGCCCTAATTGCCTCCTAAAAATGTCTTTATTATCTAAAAAATATTTTCAATATTAAAATATATTTAATTTCTTCTAACTTGTTATTGTAGTTTCAACCGGTAAATGCAGCTAGCTCCCATCTTCCAGTGAAAAGACGGCATTTGATTATAGAAAATAGCAGCAAACTGTGAAATCGGTTGAATCTACAAGAACAATAAATCTAAATGTTATTATTTTCATCAATTATTTGATATACGAGTAATATGCAACCTTGATGTGCGTTGCAATTGCATTTGAATATGCATTACCCCACTACTTTTTGTTGATATAATTATTTGAATTTCGAACGATCGGATTCTTCGAGTTCCTTTTCGCATAAATGAATATCAAGTAACAAAAAAGAGATTTCTACAGGATCACTCTAAAAATTGCATTTGATTTGACTAATTTCACCTTGAATTGGTAATCACTATTCGAAAGCAATTGTTATTAGGAATGTGATCGAACGATCTTGCTAAAAAAGTTACAAACCTTGATGGTTATGATCATGAAAGGCATAAGTGATTTCAATTCTCTTATTCTTCTTCTATCACCTATCATTTTCACGTTATTTGGGGTCGGCTCTCCATATATGGTCCCACCAAGTTTCGCAAGCCTGTGTTCTGCCAGTTGGTACTTATGTTTTTGAAACTGTAACATTGTCCAAACAAAGTGCCGAGAAACTACGAGTGACCCAAAGAGCCATGGAAAGAGCCATGTTAGGAATAAGCCTAAGAGACAGAGTCAGAAACGATACGGTGAGAAAAAAAACAAAGGTCACTGACATCGTCTACCGGGTGGCGACTCTAAAATGGCAATGGGCAGGTCACGTAGCCAGAAGCTCAGATGAAAAATGGACAAGAAAACTGCTGACTTGGAGACCGTAGACGGCAAAGAGCAGTGCAGGGCGACCGCAACTACGGTGCAAGGATGAGCTGAACAGACACGTCGAAATAACCTGGATGCAGTCTGCACAAGACAGAGTGACATGGAAGCGATTGGAGGGGGCCGTTGTCCAGGAGTGGACGGGAATAGGCTGAGGAGAAGAAGAAGAAGTTTCGCGATCCTAGATCATCTGGCTGTCCAGTCCCAGCGTCAGCGTTGCAGGATTGAGAACGATGTACTCCCTCTAACATGACCGTACTACCGCAGACAACTTTCCCTAGTCCTTTATACTATAAGAGCTACTTTTAACCCTTTTCTTACGGCTCGATCAAATAAGAATCGTACCGTCAATACGGCGCGAATATTTTTTAACCATATTTTTTTGTTTAAAACTTATATTTGAATGATAAATGTACTTACCTATTTAACGTTATACTTAAGCTATCAGATGATGAATAAAAGAGTACTTTATATATTAACAGACCATCATAATTCACTGTTTGTTTTCTGTACCACACAAAAATAATAGAAATTGATAAAAAATATTCAGAGTAGAATTTATCATAATTTATAAGAAATAACAGATAATAATGTAACGAAACGTCTAAAAACAAATTTATAAGAAATAACAGATAATAATATAACGAAACAGTTAGGAAATCTTACACGTAATATGACGGCTACCGATGCGAATAGGTTAAACTTCCTCAGATAAGCTCATTTTTAGCTCTATCCAGCATCGTAACCCCGGTGACTCACCTCAGCATCTTAATTTCTGCCACAGGTAGCCTTCTTCTTGGCGCCTAACGGACTAGTATTCCGATTCGTATACCATAGCAGGTCTTACGGGGGTTCGGTATAACTTCGTCAGAGGTATGAAAAATGTATTTTAAATAAATAAAATATCTATAATTTAATCTTCTTCTTCTTCTTCTTCTTCCTTGTTGTAGTCCTATGTGGTATGTTATCCAGAGTGTTGCTTCTCCTGTGAGGTAGACTCCCAGCTGTCCTTCCATTTTTTAGGAGGTCTTCCACTAGGACGAGTCCCATGAGGCTGATTATCCAATGCAATATAGGGTACAGCGTATAAAGTACAGCGGAGCATAGAAGTGAGATTGAGTAGATTAAAAATGTGGTCTGGCTCCCCCTTGTTGTTGCCGTATTTAAATGTAAGTCCCGGATGGACCGGGGACAGGCCCAGGGAGTGTACGAGCGAGGCTGATAAAAGGGCGCCGCTACGCCCTATAACAGCCTCGGGTATGTGGCGGGAACTTCTAGGTTCCTTTAAAAAAAAAATGCAATATAGGGGAGTCTGGTGGTGTCCATTCTTTGAACATGAAAGTAATTTAATTTATTTTATAAAACCAATAATATTAAATATATTATGTTTTAACATGAATTGACCCAAATTTGAAAAAAAAAAATTATCATGAAGTTATCGCCATATTTGAGGACCCTGTTCCATAATGCCGTGACCATTATAACGTCTTATAGTTTCATGTTAAATCATTCAAATAATAATAATAAAAATTAGTAGTTAATCTAGTGCCCGATAGAAGCTTTTTTTTCTTTTTCAAAACTTTTTTTTTATAAACAATTTACTGTTGCATTTTTTTAGAAAAAAACCTCAATCAGGAACTAGATTAACTATTAAATTTTAATTTTTTATTTGAATGATTTTAGATGAACCTGTAAGAAGTTATAATGGTCACCGTAACACACCACTTATGGAACAGTCAACATTGTTAGCGTCTTCTCAATTTTCCCCATCGCACGACATCTTCCACATTGCAAATCTTTCTTATTTCAGAATATCTTACTCTGTCTCATAGTGTCGTTCCCGCAACGGATCGTAGAGTCTTCATTTCTGTAGTTCTTAAGAGACTTTTTGTTTTGATGGTGTCAGTGCTCGTTTTGATTCCATGTCATGAATTATTCAATAAACATATAATAATAAAAGTCTTTTTAAGATTATTAAAATTTTTTTATTCCTTTTCATGATATATTATATAATAAGAAACAAACATCAAATTTATATGAGATCATTATAAATACATACAAAAATCATACAAATATTTTTTTATATTTATAGAATATATATAAATAAGAATAATAACAGTAAAGATCCTCGATCAATATGAACAAGGACCAAAATTAAATATTGACTGTGCAATTATAAATATTATACGTGATTTGATATATGCTTTCAATATTTCATACGGATTCGTGTACTTAAATCTTGTTTCATCAGGTGGGCAATTCATTATGAGTGTTAAAAGTTACTTCTTGTATCCAAATTTTCCACCAATTCCACCTTCCCATCCCTCGCGATAGCTGCCTTCTGCTTCACCTTCTCCCCGGTACTGGCTCTCGGCGAGTCCCTCACCCTTATATTCTCCGCTGTTATCACCGTATCCTCCTGAAATTCCGTAACCTCCTGAAATTCCTTCGCCGCCCCACTGTCCGATGCCAGCTCCTTTCACGTGGGCAACAGCTGCAAAGTGCTGCGCCTTAGCATGTGCTACCTCAGGAGTATCTTTTACGAATTTCCCATCATGGGTAAGTTCGATGTGAGCAATTGGTCCATGCCATTTGTGTTCAACACCCCCATGTCCATAACCTCCGATTTGGCCGATTCCTTGTCCACCATAAACGCCTCCTACTTGTCCAATACCACCATAGAGTCCGATCCCACCGATTTTACCATGAGAAGCATCGGCGTGGGCTTTGAAGTGTATAGCTTTAGCGTGGGCTACCTCAGGGGTATCAACTACTCTACCGTCGTGACCAAGAGGAGCTACACCGTACTTGTGGATTCCCCAGCCTCCCTGTCCTTCCCATCCGCCCTGTCCTCCCCATCCGCCCTGTCCTCCCCATCCGCCCTGTCCTCCCCAGCCGCCTTGACCTCCCCAGCCGCCCTGACCGCCCCAGCCGCCGCCGATGCCGCCCTGTGCAGCAGCACATCCAACGAGACAGACCAAAACTGCTATCTGTAAAACAAAGACTCAAGCATAAGCAATTTCTCTTCAGCCTTCAATTAGCAAAGTAGATTACACGAGTGTGTACTAATGTATTCAAAAAGACCTTGACTTGTTTTTAAATCAACTGAAATAGTCGAGTTTCAGCGACTCTAAAAACTATGTCAATACCCCTATTTTTTACGCTATAGTTTATATAGCCTTCAGTCTTTGCAATTAAATTCTGAAATATTAAAGCGTGTTCTACTGATCATGTTTTTATAATTTTTAGCACTAGCAAAGATACTTAAATATTTGTATCGTTTTAAATTTTGCTTCTCATTTGGATTCTTTTTTTACTGATCAGAAATTTGTATGTTCAAAATGATGTTTAGCAAAATTATATTTTGAACCCTTTTCTCTGATAAGAAATTCGTATGTTCAAAAATTATGTTTTAATCAAATTTTATTATTTGATTTCGTCTTATTTACCAAAAATAATTATTACAAGAAAAATTTTATTGGACCAAGGCTCTAAAAAAATACAAAAACAGAAATTATTTCTAACTACCCCTTTAAAGAGACGGCGTGATTGTTATTATATAGTTAGTTAATTTTAGATATCTCCGACAGCGACAGCATAGATTGTATTAGCTACCGGCCGCCAGAACCAACCTGTCTCTGATGACACCGGTGGGAAGAGCAATTAATCTGCTGAACGCGGTCTCCTCGGAGATCGATGTCTTTCATATTAATGAAAGTATGTTCAGAAGGCAAATGATTTTATAGAGTATTTTGTCTTCCTAATGTCGAACCATCTCTCACGCGTTTCTGGTAGTATACTATATACAATATATTATTTTACCGGTTCTCGATAGATGCGTTAAACTTAAATTTTCTAATGTCTATTGATAAAATAAACTGATTTGAATTTGTTTTTTTGTATACAAATACTTGTAGATAAATTCTGAATTTTTACCCATTGCGAGTTAATCAAGTTATAAAAAAATATTAACATGTATACAAGTTCCAAAAATTTGTCAGGCATGGTGTCGTAAGAAGGGCGGAATGGTGAATGTTGTTAAACATAAAATGATCGCTTAACCCAACCAATGACAGGTCATAAGTCCTGTAAACGCCTCGACTACCATATTCTGTTTCCAAATAATTTACATCTTCGTCTCTGTAGAGATACAATTAATCCTTTAACTGATTTGATTTGATTGGCAGGTCATTCACATTAAATATAATAATACCTAGAAAACATACGTTTTAAATCTTATTTATTTTAAAATGTGTTCACAATAAATATGCTCATTTTTTTCATGTATGCATCTTTAGAATTACTATTAAATTATATAGCAAGCATTTCTCTTAAATTTCAAATGAACGCCTACTGCAAGACTACATGGCTTGTCAGTAGCTAACATGGAAATAATCCGCAGCGTTTTGCATAAACATTAAAGTCTCATTACAAATATTTCAAGGCGGTTCTATGCTTACGCAAAGTAAATCGGTTGGATTTCGAAAATGTGGGTTTCACCGCTCAACTCGAGTAATAAACAGTTGCACTGCACTATCGATTGGTCAAACTCCACAGAAAACCTAATAAAGAATGTGTGCTAAGCCGTTTGCTTGTTAACTGTGCTAACATTATTACGAACGAAGACCTTCGTGGTATAGGGGCAAGAGCTATGACTGGCAATAAAAATCCAATAGATTAGTTGCTTATCATATATTATGAGAACTAACTAATCAACTAATTAACCATCACGCCGTCTCCCCGAAAGGATAGACAGAAAGAATGGACTGCCACACTTTAACGCCCCCTTCCCTGTGATGGGTATCTTCTACACGTTGCTTCTAAAAACCATCAATATCTCTATAAATATAATAAATACAATATTAAGATTTTAGGTATTCCTCCATAATATATTTACGCATTGATTTAAAAAATAATATTAATAATAATCAGAATTTATCAAATATATCGGAGGTATTTTGGGAAAATCGAAAACAAGGTCGCGTATACGAGTAAACAGCGCTTTTAGTGCGCCACACTATATTCGCATCTCACTCTTGAATATGTTCAAGCTCAATGTTCTCACTCTCGCCGTCCCACCGCGCCGGCACTGCCGGCAGTCGCTTTCGGGCTTGCAACCAGAGCGGGTCTATGCCCGTTCCGTGAGCTTTGCCAGATGTTTTTTTAATGTTTATAGCAATTAAATCTCAATTATTATAATTTTTGACTTCAATTATAATTATATAAAAGGATTAGCTATGAATGTTCCTGTTTTCCGATTTAAAATCGCTAATTTTTTAACGCGTACTGACTACCCTACACCGAACGAACGTTTTTATTTTAGCACCGTAAGGGAAAGGTTAACCGATGCGGCACTCCATCCTTCTCTTTTCACCCTAAGAGATACGGTATGATGGGTTGCGAACCTCATCGCCACCAATAGGCATCTGCCGCGCACACTTCGATCGTCCAGTCCACAAAATAAATCTAAAACACATAATATAAAATACAATGGTATGAAATAAAAATAATTTAACACATAGCGTTCTTTTCCAGTAATCCAACTGGTTAAACTAGAAGAAATTAGAAACATAGGATAACAAAAAAAATAAAGAAAAGAAAAGGTACCTTAGAGGTTACTAATGAATTCTATGATAATCTTTTAATAAAACATGGTATAATTATGAGAATCAACATAATAGCTAAAAACAAATTGTATACAGTAATTGGGCTCAAACGATCTGTGATATACAAATGCTATGTTGATGTTTTATAACTAGTAAAATAATTAATTATAAATAATCACGCGATTCAGTTGATAAGAGATTGCATAAAACAAGACAAATAATGTGTTATTTTTTTAATATTCCAAATATCTCACTATACCCAAGTATAAAAAATATAAATATCGTGAATCTGGTGTCTCAGAAAGAACTGCTCATATATGAATAAGACTACCCTCAACATATCCAAAGCCAAGACTAATGAAATTTCAGTTTCTCTGATTATTAGAAGAATTTAATGGAAATCAAGTACAGACTCTGTGGAAAATATAAATTCTGTTTATTTTAAGGGGTAAGGTTAGGTTATCAGGCACTAGATTAACTATTAGAGTATTTTTTATGATTTAAAATGAACCTGCAAGAAGTTATAATAGTAAATACATAATGAAAATAAAAAAAATGATTAAAAATGTGTTTATAGTATATATTATATTTAGTTTGATATTTAGTCAGGCTCAAGTGTACACAAAGGTCCATGGAAAGACAGATACTCGGTGTGAGCTTGCGTGACCGCATAAGAAATGAAGAAATCAGACGCCGCACCAGAGTTGGTGACGTCATGGACCGAGTGGCAAAATTGAAATGGCAATTGGCTGGACACTTGGCTAGACAGGGTGGCAACAGATGGGCACCCAGGATACTCAGTTGGAGACCATGGGAATACAGGCGAAGTGTCGGAAGGCCATCGATGAGATGGATCGATGATATTGTCAAAAGGGTTGGAAAATCTTGGATACAAAGGGGGCAGGATAGAGATGAGTTGAAGAAATTGGAAGAGGCTAGCAAAGAAGAAGAAGAAAAAGATTCTGTTATATTACATTTAAGATTACAGCTTCAACCTGTTTCGGCAGTCGCAGCCATAAATCTAAGCGAAATCAAACTGTAAAGAAACATTTTTTTTTTAAATACATATTTTCATAATTTTTTTATTTAAATTATTTTGAATCTTATCATTGATAAAAATCCAACATCAACGTTCATTTTTTAAAACAATTACACTAGTGTTTGTTTTTTTAATATAACAATCAAATGATATATGTTATATATTCCAAGTGATAGATAACAGAAAGGTCGAGCAACGCTTCGCATTCCTGAAATACTTTTTGCTCGTTGGACCTTGCAAGCAACGCCCTGTCCGGTGGAGGCTGCGGTGTTTAATTCCATTACAAGTGCAAGTTGTTCCAACGAAAGTGCAAGTAATCACTGTGAATGCTCTACATTTCTTCAGACCGGTCGCGATATTATTATTCTGGGATACACGACAGACCCAGTGGCGTGCAGTGAACATTCTTATTCATAATTATTTATAATGCTGAAATTACGACTTTGAAAAAAATTGTGGATATAATTCTTTGCATTCTCAAGGTATATTTATTGCAGTAAATATAGTTTAACCGCCCTATACATATGAAAGTACGTGATACGCAGACTTTGACTATAACTGGATGGTCTGTTGATTATTTCGCTAACTGATACTTGCATAGTCAGGTGTTGATTGTAACTCTTTCAAATTGTATTAAAATAAGATAAATTAATATAAAATGTTAATTAATTGCTTCTTAAACAATGACGTAAAACTCCATATTAAAAATTTAACAAATGAAAACCTTTGTTTTCTAAAAGTTTTATTATAATTTATGATAATGACATATTTCGCCTGTTTAAGGCGTTATCAAAGATAGTAATTATAAATGAAATTGAGATATTATAACAGAGTTCCAAATCAAACAATTAATAAGCAGTTTTATTATTTTTTCTCGATACTGCATGTTTGAGCTTTGAAGCATTATCAAATTCCCATATAATAATATAATAAAAACATTCAGAAAACAGTTATTCTGATTAATGATTAACTATGGAGTTAAATATCATTATTGAAGAAACAGTCAATTAGTTTATGGTAACTGACGTAGGTACCCAAATAATACTTGCTTCTGCAACACAAAATTAGACACGGTAAAGATGAAAAGAATCGTTTTAAGTACTGTATTCTGTTCCATTACGAGAATCACGGCTTTATATGAAATAACATGTGTGATTTTCGCTACAATTGATAATACTTTAGCAAGGCAAAACATTTCAATTCAGTAACTAGACCAGTCTGTCGATGCCAGCGAGCCTGGTGAAACCGGTTGCTGTCGAAATAAAGACAAAAGGGGAAGTAGTTAAAAAACATCGTTTCATTTCATTATTATTTAAAATGAACTTCCATCAAGAGATTTCAGTAAAATCATTTGAATAATCAAAAACTAAAAAATAATTTATTTTTTTACAAGTCTTGCAATATTTAGTTTCTTATTATATATTTACACCTGAAAAAGGAGGTCTCCTCCAAAATATGTCGTGATTTTTGATATTTTAGTGGATAATAAACAACGTAATTTTACAATTACCAAAGTATATTAATTTACGACTTTCAATCTCTCTATTTGTAATGTGTAATGATGACATAGCACCGTTATTTTGAAGAATCTATAAAATGACTGATTTTCATATTTTCTCTTATTAAGAAATTTGTACGCTTATGGATTGATCAATAAACTTAGACAATAATAGTCCCTTATAATTTATAGTCTTGGACAACTAGGAAGTATAAATGTCCAAACAGTATTTCTATAATTATATTTCATAAATGTTTAAATTATTATATAGTTCACCAACCGTACCTGTAGTTAAACAAGTATCAATTGATTTTGTATTTTGGTAAATAATAAGAGTTATAACTATTTAAATATTTTAAATAATTAGTAAAAGTGGTGCATGTTATTTATAGCTTTTCGAACAATGATATAAAACTCCAAATTAAAAATGTAATAATGCCTTAGCAAGGCAAAACAAGACTCTCCCATAAAATTAAATAAAAATTCTAGACAACAGACGTTTTCGTTCGTATTAATTGTGAATTATTTTTAATTATTCCATTTTTTAATTTTTAGGCTGTCAAATAGTGTATTTAATACACATGTTTACATGCATAAAATTTGTTTATACAGTTTTTATGATTATAAATATAATATATTTTTTTAGTATCGATAATGTAATACCTTGCAGACAAAAAATATGGTTAACTAAAGAAAATTGTAAATCAAATCATATTTTTATACAAATATCTATTTATGGCATAGTCAAATTCATTAGAATGGCAAAAAATGACACTCCATAAAATACAATAAAACTTCTTTGAGAGTGAATGTATTTTTTTTAATATAGATTTTAACATCATTATTTCAGAAACAATAAATATCACCATTTTGCTATATTGGGTACTTGTAAATGATTAGATTTTTTAAAGTATTATATTTTATTTAATAATTGTATTACAAATTATCATAATTAAAATGATCAAAATTAAATACTGTAACTGTGCTAATAAAATTACGATATAAATGAATCTAGTTAGCTATAAAAACCAATTATTGCTTATTCTAATTGGGTTAAAACAGGATTATTTTTAAACATGGAATTCTGTACATATATTCTACTTTTTAGGCTTCAATTAATATTCAATAAAAGTTTTGAACTATCAGCACGTTGTCTGCCACGGTATTTCTTAGGATCCCGGTATAAAAAGCCATTTTAACTAAACCATACTATATTATTAAAACTCTGTTAACGCGTGACTGACGGCGCTTGAGGAACTTTACTTTATTAATTCAACCGTTGGCAGTTACATATTACTGCCACGGCGTATTGGTAACAGTTTATGATAGTCACATATGACTGACATGGTGTAATACGTCTTAAGACATCATTTATTAGATTACTAAATTTCCCATCTTTATAGAGATATACAGTATAAAATCTGAACTATAAATTATAGGATGGCAGTTGAACATAATTAATAATTCATTGTTAGCATGTACTAAACAATTATAAATATATTATAACTAACAAAATTTTTAGCTTCTAAATAAAATATTGAAAACAAACTTACTTTCATTGTGATTGAAGCGAAATACTTGAACTGATGAATAGAACTGTTTCTAATGGAAGAAGCCAGTTGTGTGATTAATTCCAAAAAATCAAAGTGTTTATATACTTCTCACACGAGTAAGGTGTGAACATGTGCGCTAACCCTTTCGAAAATGTGAATTCTTCGGGAAATGGAGTGGAAAATACCGTATTTTCATACAATTTACATATGGCACGTTAGGAAATATTCAAGGCTGAAGAAGACTTGATTTGCAACTATCTATTGTGATTTCATGGTAAAACATCGATAATTTATAATTGCGGTTTCCAAATAACTTATTTACATATTTAAAACTTATAAAGTAACATGTTTAAATTATATATGTAAACGACGTAAACGGAACTAAAAAAAAAATAGAAGAAGGCCGAGGAAAACGTGGCAAATAATAAATATTAAATATTGCTTGCATGACAGAAGACTCAAACATTTATGGTTTTTAACTAAGCATCCTTTTTTAATTCATTTTTCTTTAGAGGTTAGGGCAGAACAATGTGGTGGTCTATTCTTTCTGCCTATCCCTCCGGGAGACTGTGTGATGGTTAGTTAGTTAGTTAATACTTACTTATATATATATAATAGCCCAACATCAGTGCCGTATTGATCACAGGTATACAAAACTTCCTAACTATTTTGTACATATAAGATAACACATCAACCAGTGTAAAATTTGGTAACACGTTTTCAATAGAGAAGGGTGTAAGACAAGAAGATACAATGTCCCCAAAATTTTTCATTGTGGTTTTGGAATATGCCTTTAAAAACCTGAATTGAAAAAGAAATTGAATCAAGGTGTACGCAATCAATTTTAAACAACCTAAGATTTGCAGATATTGTATTGATATCTGAAGATCTGGATGAAGCACGTGTCATATTCAGGTGCGAGAACCTGAATGCCAGACAGTCTACACTGTGATCAGCTCAGACTTCTACGATCGGTAGATTGACTGTTCCAAAACGCTGTCCTAGCATAAACTTTGGCGACCGAGCCTTCGCAGTAGCCGGCCCTTCAGCCTGGAACAATCTTCCAGCAGACCTTAAGTGCATTGAGAATCAGTCAGAGTTTAGATCGAGACTCAAAACGTACCTTTTCAAATTATCCTTTCCTGATAATAAGGGTTCATCGACTGCGTTGGGAGCAGCCTTCATTCGAAAAATGTTTTTTTTAACTAGTTCATAAAACGGAGCATTTTTTACAGCGCCCTTGAGATGAATAATTCATAATAAATAGCGCTCTATAAATTATCCAATTTATTATTGTTTCTCTTTTTACAATACTTACATAATTTTTTTAAAAATTACATTTACATGTTTCGGACAACCAGTCCTTCTTCAGTGATACATATTATAAAGATACATATTTAAAATATTATAAAATTGTTTATATGATTTAACAGATGTTATAAAGATTTATTTTGGAACGTTTATGCTTTTGTTAAAACAAATATTATGATTCAATTTAAAATTTAAAATAATAATTTAATGATCTTATTGGGGTTCAGGTACTAACAACACAGGAAATAAATCAATGATTGGACTTGACGTTAAATTTATTTGATTATTTATAACATTTTCTTTATTTTGAATTGCTTTTTTAATTTCTAAAATTAAAACTAGCACAAACTTTCAACATATTATTATTATTAAATAGTATTTTTTACTTACTATTTGTTATTTATAATTTGTTGTATATTGTCATTTATTATTTGTTGTGTGTGTAATTTTCTTAGAGACATCTTTACTAAAAAAGTAACTTCAAAAATATATTCCTTTTTCTATAGTGGAGATACGAACGTAAATTATTTTGATTAAAAGTTGCGACCGTGAATAACACCGGTGTGCAAAAGCTCAAAGCATAAACAAAACGTTTTGAATTCAACCGCAAGATGTCACTCCAATTTCGATTAAAACGATGAATTTCCAAGTTACATTAATTAATACATATTTTTTTACTTGCAAAATTTATAAAGCTAAAGCAATTTAATTTTTGGTAAACTTTAAAGGCGTTTAAGGCTCTGCGGGATTCCATTATTTATATTTTTTAATTTAATTTCTGGGTGTAATCCACTTACGCCAATTCAATAAAACATTAAAAAAGTATATATTAAATTATTTATTATACCTTAACTATTAACTCTTGTTCATGTTGTTGTTTTATCCCGTTTCTTTTATTTTATTTTAATTGTAATATTTGTATGTAACATGTAATATTTTATTCGTGGATAACGTTTGAATTATTTTGGATTGTTAAATCCTTCTACTGAAAATAAAAGTATAATATCGTGGAAACATGCCGAAAAACTAATATCCAAAGCTGAAAATATAATTTTCAAAATAATAATTCTTTAACAAATGAAAAATATTTTTATGAATTAAAACACTGTTTTTTCCACTTTTGAGTTTATTTTTCTCGACATGTTTCGAAGGCTTACACCTTCATCATCGGGAGAACGATATAAACTTTATATCGTTCTCCAGGTGAAGAAGGTGTAAGCCTTTGAAACACGTAGGGAAAAATAAACTTAAAAGTGAAAAAACAGCGTTTAAATTCATAAAGAATCGTCATTGCGGAAATCCACAGTGTTAATGCATTAATTTTATCTAAAAAAAAAAATATTTGATATTTTTTGTATTAATCTTACTACTCCAATGTCGTCTGTGGTTCAACATATTATTGTGTTTAGATTAACTCAACATTATTCGGCGCATTTTTTTTAATTCATCTAAAAAAAGTCACATTCTTCACATTTCCTATATAATTGTTTTTTAATTTGGTAGTCATGAATTATGAATTTTTTGAATAATCATGAATTTTTCAAAAAATTATTACCAGCTTAGTATTTTAAAAGGGTCTTTTTAGGATCTTTTAATCGCCTTCTGGAGAGGGTGTATTTTTTATTGACATTAAGGTTTTTATGAGTATAATATTTAATTCTTTAATTTTATTACTTTCTTTATCAAAATGTATTATACTTTTGACCTTATGTTAAAATATGTTTTTTTAACTTGTTAATTCTAACGGATTTGTAAGAATACGTAATACAATAGGACAATTAAAAAGTTTTTATAAATTATAAGTATCCCTTTCTTGGCAACAAAAAAACATGTACATACGAAAACCGTCGCTCTAAGTCAGTGATTCTCAAAGTGGTCTTTATAGACCCCCAGGGGTCCACGACAACCTGCGAGGGGTCTACGACAGTTGCGAAAGAAATGTAAAATTACACGAGATGGAAATGGGGTTCCACAAGATGGTTCAAGTAAATTGAAACGCAAAAAGAATATCGAAATCTTCGGCGACGTTTTTTTAACTCATTTTGGGGAAAATCGTTGGCGACCTTTTCAGCTGACAGCGACTTCCGGTGAGTAGGCAGAGAATTTGGTGGCGACCTTTTTTTAGCAATTAATTCAAAAAATCAATTAGGAAAGCGGGGGATTTACACAAATTAGAACAAATCGGCAAGGGGTCTACGGGACAAAAATGTTTATGAACTTCTGCTCTAAACCAATATCCCCCCTTAACAATAGCATTTCTCACGTATTTCTGAAATCTTTCTAGAACTTAAGTTTACTTCATCAGATTACATAATTGACCATTAATAAGTTTTAACTAAACAATATCATAACCACATATATGATACCATTGTAATATTAAACGTAAATTACTTTTTCACAATCTGTTTGAATCGATAAGTTATACAGTGAGCTAAATAAGTTCAATGAACGCCTCAAGCAAAAAAAAAACATATTAATTCTTATCCATGACAAACCAAAAGAATTCACGTAATTTCTCAATAAAGCCTTTCAATTATCACACAAAGGCCCTTAATTACAATAGGCAATATTATATTATATAATAGTATAAAATGTTTTTACATTATTAATATAATGGTGGGATTTCTCAATCGAATAAAGATTTCAATATATGCCAGTTTCGATTTTAATCGATTATTCGTTCACTTTTACACCACCAATCTAAAATTTAAAACATTTTAGAATGGATAGTCTCATCTTTCCCAGTTGCAACTGAGTTTAATTCAGCTTCACCAAGATGGCTAGAGTTAATCACAGCTCCATCGACATACTTAAATTTCTGTGTTGGGCTTAATTATTGAACTTAATTTACTGACTACTTTAACAAATCTCTAATCTAGGCTAGATAATCTTCTAGTTTTTAGTTTTTCTATATGATACTAATATCCTAGTTAATTGAATAGGGTTATCTATTGTATCGCAGCTTCATCTTTAAATGTTTGATTGGTTTTTATTATGTGACTTTTTTATGCTTACTTTCTATCTTCTAGATTTAAAATATGTAATTTTGATATTTATATACTTTCCTATATATACTTAGGAAATTGAAAATAACTTTGTTTCATCCGCTATTTTAAAAAAACATATTTAAAAACACGACATGTTTCGCAGGATACCTCCATCTTCAGGTGTAAAAATTTAATAAAAACTAAACGAAGAAATAAAAAACGCATTTAAAATTCGATACAATAATTCAAATTTAAAAATTAACCTGAGCTATTTGTTATAAGTAGGTACTAACAATTATTTTTAACAGTAATAACTAAAATAATATTAAATAATAATAAAAAATAAGAAAATTGTAATTTAGAAAAAAAATACATTTGAAAAGACATTATTTATATAGAAATTAATAAATGATTAATTTGAAAACAAAGTTATTTTCAATTTCCTTCTTTCTTTCAATTCCTTGGCGTTCAATAAGTTTCCCATATATTTTTAAAAAATTGGTTGGGCTAGAAAAAAAATATACTCAGAGTAGGTGAAAGCCAAATGTGATGTTTTTTCAAAGGAAAAAGTGAAATGACAGTTGGTCACATAAGTGTAAATGAGGAGAACCTAGAGCAGGTTTGTGATTTTGTTTATTTAGATAGTATATGAACTGGGGATGGCCAAATAGAGAGTTGAAGTTGAAAGAAAGCTTGGTGCAAGTAACAAAGTGAACGAAAACTTAAAAATTTGTTTTTGAAAAGAGAAGTTTGTCAATAAAGGTAGAAATAATCGATCACGTTTAAGTTTTCAGAAATAGCCAATCGCGTTCATTCAAGCTACTGGAAATTGGGGCTGTTGCTCCTGGACCATCATGATTCACTTTCGTAGTGTTGCATCTGTGTTTTTTACTGTTTCTGATGTTTCTAAGTTACATATTTTCTGATAATCAAATGATTTTACTGAAATCTCTTGATGGAAGTTCATTTTAAATAATAATTAAATAAAACGATGTTTTTTAACTACTTCCACTTTTGTCTTTATTTAGACAGCGACCGGTTTCGCCAGGCTCGCTGGCATCGACAGACTGGTCAACTGACTGACCAGTCTGTCGATGCCAGCGAGCCTGGCGAAACCGGTCGCTGTCTAAATAAAGACAAAAGTGGAAGTAGTTAAAAAACATCGTTTTATTTAATTATTATTACATATTTTCTGTTTTATTTCGTTTATTTTTCCCTTTGTTGATTAATTGTATTATTGTGATGTATTTGACGCAGTTGTCTGCTTCAGCGGAGGTCACCGTCATCATGCCATCCCTCTGAGGGAGTGTTGGTTGCCTCGCTGGGGGTGGGGTTGCCTGCACAGCTGGGCCTCGTCCTTCTCCCTCGCGGCTATATTTATTATGTTTTGTTCCCTTAAACCAATTCTATGTCCTAAATGAAATAAAATATGTCTTCCACTCTCCTTATTCCACATTTGTCTACAATAACCCTCCTTTGATTTCCTGCTCTAATGTATATGAGTTATTTGAATGGTTTTGTAACCCCTCCTTTTAATTTATTTTCAGTTTTTTTTTTAATTTACATGTACCGCAGGACAAAGAGATTAAGAAGAGAAAGATTAAATGTAGCCTGGGCCCCTTTTGATTTGTAAATATATAATATTTGCCCGCATGGACGAATGATGGGACTAGGAATTGTGAAGCTGACGAAAGGCGCGGTAGCGCCTATAACAGCTCCATGGTTTATTGTAATCCTCTATGGTTTATTCATTGTAATGCACTAAGTATGTTTTAATCGAGCAATTAATCAAAATGCAATAACAATTAATAAATCGATTAATAATAATACAGTTAGCCCCATGCCTATCCAATCACAGATGATTAATGGTTCGGGTCTCCGCTAAACGAGGCGATACCAGCGCTCCTGGCGGCCAGAGCCAGAACCAGTCCAGCGACAATAGCAGCTGACCTTGATATCATATAGGACACCCTGACTGCTTATCTTGGTGATTGATCTGTTCCCATAATGTACCGGGTGGCCCAATTTTTATTTCACAAATACACAATAAAAGTACTAAATGGTTAAAGGTTTGTTGCGTTTCTATGCGTTGATGTTATTCCCTTAGATTTTTTATTTTTTAAGTGAATATAAATCTAAACTTATTATTTTGGAGTTTATATTATTATTAATTTGTTAAATAGCTCTTTACATCATTACAGCGCAAACCAAATGGGTGTAAATGGTATAGCTAATCTTTCGCAATTTTAACTAACAAACCATCACGCCGTCTCCCCAAAAGGGTACGCAGAAAGAATGGACTGTCACATTTTAACCGATGCGGCACTCCATCCTTCTATTTTCGGGGAGACGCGGTGTGATGGGTTGCGAACCTCATCGCCACAAATCGCAATTTTAATGTCATGTGAATTCTAAACCAGACCAAAGATAGTGTGACAATCACACAGCCATCGTAGGAAATCGAACCAAGTACCTTCGGTCTTGCAGTCGCAGCACTTGCTAAGTCGTCAATTTGGAACCAGCAGCCAAAATGCTAAGGTGATTCAACTGTTTCAACATGGAGACCCTGTTCACTCGCGCTCTCTTGAGATAGTCTGGTCTTGTGCTGCGCATGAACGACAATTGACTCCCCAAAAACGTTTTATATAGCGAACTAGTAAAGGTGGAAAAGAAGCACGAAAGACCGGGCAAAGGTATAAAAGACTACCTGCATACTGCATTAAAGGCGGACTAGGAACAGTTGGCAAACGATAAAAACACTGTTACATCACAACATGAAATAGTCGCGACTACTGTTTCGCCAACTTAAGTTGGCATTATTAGGATAAATCATTCCGTTTTCTAACTATCATTTTGAAATATCTATAACCAACTTCTTCTTCTTTCGTTGCCATGTCAGGTCCCCCCAACGTTGGCGATCACTTAGGCAAAGGCATCTCTATACTGCGCCACTTGGAATAGGTACTAAACTCTTGTTATTCATGTCCACTCTTTGATGTTCCGCATCCAGGACAGGTGCCTTCTACCTACCCCCCGACGTCCCTCCACTTCACCCATTAATATCAGTCGAAGGAGGTGGTATTTTTCTCAAATATGAGACCGTTTTAATTTTCACACTCGACAACAGCTCTCTATTGGCTCTGGCTCTCTACAGTACGTCTGCATTACTGACCCTATCGGTCCACGGTATATGGAGCATTCTGCGGTATATCCACATCTCGAACGCTTCCAACCGGTTTATTACATTCACTTTCATAGTCCAGGTTTCACAGTTATATAGTAGAGCAGACCATAAAATATATAACATTTAATCGTTCTTTGTCAAAGTTTCAAGTTAATTTATTACCTATAATCGCATCGCAATGTCCGGTATTTTAGAACACTTGTTATAAAATTGTAATTCTGCATATTTAATTAAGAGTGTATACTATTTTTCGATCCACGCAGTGCTCTACAAAGACATTCCTCCGGTCACTTATTACGATAATACAGTATGACCAAAAAAATCCTTCCCAGACTCCGGTTGACCGTGACAGGTCTGTCCACCCAGTGATCAAAAAAGAATTATCCACAGGTATTACGATATGCACTTAATTCATTAAAATTTGATATTTAGCAGGTACATTCCTACGCTATTGGAAAATTTAATTATTCACTTCATTAGTCATCTTTGTCCATGAATCTTGCAATATTAATTGTTAAATTAATAAAAAAAGACTAACTAACCATCATCATCTAAGAGGTAGACATATATAATGGACCGCCACACTTTTCTTTCCTGACATACTTCTCTCGATTCCTCAACATGCATACATCGTGACTTACACACACGTCAATTTCTCCGACAATGAAGCTTTTGAATTTATAGAAAAATAATTTCTTTCTTCTATATTCGCTTTCACTTTCAGTTGTGGATTCATATTAAAATAAATATAATTTTACTATATATATACATATACATACATCAAAAAGAACACTACGTGTTAAATTATTTTTATTTGTTATTTTATTTTATATCATTGTATTTTATATAATTTATTTTAGATTTATTATGTAGACGTTGAGATGCCTATTGATCACACCGCGTCTCTCGCGGGGGCGAAAAGAGATGGATGGAGTGCCGCATTGATTAAAGTGTGTTGTTCTTTCTGACTACCCTTTCGGGGAGACGGCGTGATGGTTAGTTCAGAATAAATTAAAACACATCAAATCAGTTTATTATCTCAACAGACATTACAAACAAAGTCAAGGTTTAAGGCATCTATTGAGAACAGGTAAAATAATATATCTTCTTCTTCTTCAAGTGCCCTGTTGGGTCCCCCCAACGTTGACGATCACCTCGGCGAACCTGCCCCTGTCCTGCGCCGCTCGGAACAGCTCCTCCACACTTCTGATGCCGGTCCACTCCCTCACGTTTCGCAGCCAGGACATTTGTCTCCTTCCGGGCCCTCGGCGTCCCTCAATTTTTCCCCCCAATATCAGTTGGAGAAGGTGGTACTTTTCCCCACGCAGTACATGACTCAGATGTGAGATCTTTCGAACCTTGATAGTTGATAACAATTCCCTGTAAACTCCAGCTCGCCTCAGGACTTCGGTATTGGTAACCATGTCTGTCCAGGGAACTCTGAGCATTCGGCGATGGAGCCACATTTCAAATGCTTCCAGTCTGTTCATTGAAATAATTTTCAGGGTCCAAGTTTCACACTCGTACAATAAAACAGACCACACATAGCATTTGATCATTCTCTGGCGGAATTTTAAGTTTACGTTATCATTGCAAAAAGGTGATTTCATTTTATTAAACGTAGCTCTTGCTGATTCAATTCAGCATTTTATCTCTACATCTGTGTCAAGAGATTGCGTTAGTATGCTGCCGAGGTATTTAAATTTATATAAAATAATATATAATGTATATCAGGAACGCATGAGAGAGATGGTTCGACTTTAGAGAGACAAAATACTATTTAAAGTCCGGAGTATTTGTCTTCTGAACGTACTTTCACTAATATGAATGACTTTGATATCCGAGGAGACAGCGTTCATCAAGATCATTGCTCTTCCCACCGGTGTTACAAGAGGCAGGTTGGTTCTGATATATATAGGAGAAAAAGAATTTACTGAGGGTGGTCAAGGCTCTACCTCCTTCGCAAATTTTTATTTTTTTAAGTATGTACAAACAAGGGATATGGACTGAATATTTTACCTTCGCAGATCCGATTAAGTAAAAACACCTTATTATAAATTATGGCGGAAACATCGGCGTTTTAATTATTTCTTAAGTGGCTACCAAGGTTTTGAATTAAGGTCGCCTCATAATGAGGCTGTGTGTTTCGAAAGCTAAAGATTTTAATTTCTTATTAATTTATATTCACGTTTCACTAAATTGTATACCTTACCCAACATCACGCTATTTAAATAAATCCTCCTTGAATCAAATCAAATCAAAATGTATATCTACACACAGTTAACAATAGCAATAAAATAAACAAACTTGAAAATTAAGAAATCGTCAAGTCGGTGAAATTGGGTGAAAACATAATTAATAATCAGATTCCTCCTTTTACTCCTTCCTCCTTAAATGCTTCGTCTACATTTAATCTCCCAAGCTCCCATTCCCAATCAAATGCAAATTAATCATTTATTAATTTCTGTATAAATTATGTCTTTTCAAATGTATGTTTTTTCATAATTACATTTTTTAAATATTTTTTATATTATCATCATGCATTATTATTATTTAATAAAATTTATTAGTTCTTACTGATAAAAAAATTATTAGTATTTACAACAAATAGCCCAGGTTATTTGAATTATTGTATCGAATCTTAAATGCGTTTTTATATTAGTATTTCATTGTTTAGTCTTTATTTGCTTATTACTTTTTATTAAATTTATATACCTGAAGATGGAGGTATCCTCCAAAACATCCGTGTTTTTGAATACTTTTTAAATGCGAGTATTTTGTTGATTAAACAAAGATATTTTCATTTTCCTAAGCAAACCAAATTAGCTTTTTTTTTTAATTACAAACATATTTACAGTTTAAGACATATATTTGAGAACATCTTAAATACCAGAAACGCATGAGAGATGGTTCGACTTTAGGAAGACAAGATATTCTCTAAAATCAAGGGTATTTGTTTTCTTAACGTACGTTCTCTAATAAGAAAGACGTCGATATCCGAGGGAATCGTGTTTAGCAGACTGATTACTCTTCCCACCGATGTCACCAGAAGCAGGTTGGCTCTGGCGGTCGCTTGGTAAAGTAATATATGTTGTCGGTATGAGGAACAAAAATACCAGCATCCTCAAACAAGTTCCTAAAGTTCAAGCTTCTGTTTAGTAAGTTTCTATTCACAAAGCTGCGCATTTATTACTTTCCGAAATACCCAACACCATCATCAAGAAAGTGGTGTCATATTGTTCCGAGTCGTGGAAATGACTTTAGAAGAATATACTGGTTTAAGAATAAGATTAAAAAAAATGATCTTGGGACCCAGACCTGGTATTGCAGCGAGAACTTAGAGGCATAGCATGAATAAAACACATGCCGAGCTGGAGAAACCAGAAAAATCAAGACCCTCTACGCAACAAGACCGCCTGAAGTTATACCTCCAGAAAGGATTATAGGAACTGACATTTTGGACTTAAATAGCATTATTAAGAAATTCGCTAATTTTAATCATTATAACATCAATCAGTTTTCTTTTTATGGAAAAATATATTTAGTTACTTCGATTTCAGTTCAGTTAGTTTACATATATAGTATATACAAATTAACATAATAGAAACAATCCAGTCTCACAAAATGAATTATTTTTTAACATTTTTCAATTTTTCCGTTGACATGTTCAACAATAATTACTTTGGATAATAACATGTCCTTAAGGAATTAAAAAACAATTTAATCGAAGATAATTTCAGGTCGTGTATGATCGTTATGCATCTATAAATTTTTTAACATTTCTTCAATTAAAATTTCGTAGAAAGAAAACGTGCATGTTCATAGTTATTAAAACACCGGTCAATATCAATTATGTTTCTGCATACATTGTATAACAGTTTTGAAACTGAACTCTGCAATTTAATATCCTTAAAATTATCTTTTGCACCAAACAGTTTTTTTATTATTTTTTTTTATATACTCGTATACGATTTAATAAGGGAGTATCGTGAGAGGACTCTCATTACATCAGTTCATCTCACCACTATTTATGACATGTTTTTTTTATACATTATTATAAACAGGAAATATACTTATTGTAGATTGTAAAATAATATCCATAGAATTACTTAAAACTAACTAAACTAAACCATTGAGCAAATAACAAATTACGGCAAGTAAAAATTACATTTAAATTTAGGTTTTTTAAACTAACTAACTAACTAACTAACCATCACGCCGTCTCCCCGAAGGGGTAGGCAGAAAGAATGGACTGCCACACCTTTCTTTCCTGACATATTTCTCTCGCTTCCTCAACATTCATACATCGTGTCATGCACGCGCGTCGATTTCTCTGACTCCTCACATGGCCGACATTCAATATTTGATTTATTTGATCGTGCCACGTTTTCCTTGGTCTTCCTCTATTTCTGGTACCATTTACATCATTAACATATAATTTTTTTACCATTCTTGCATTTATTCTACTTTCATCCTTCCTTTGCCAGTTCCATGCTTCGCTTCCATACATAAGGGTCGGTAGAAGAACACCAGGTAGGTTTTTAAAAGTTAAAATAAATTACTATGGTAATACATCTATAGTATTTACTACACAGATAATAAATGGAGAGTGAAATGAAGAAATATATAAATTCTCGGCTTGAAACAGAAAATCAGGGAGAGTTTTGAAAATATCACGAAATAATTTATACAAAGAAAAAGATAGAATATGAGTTAGAAAATTAATATCATTTTAAATAAATTGCGGTATCATAATAGTATTCCAAAGTAAACAGTTTTGTCACTATATTAAGTTAAAAATCATTCTTTTCTGAAATCTGATTAAGGTAATATAATTTAAGTGGGTTATTTTTTGTTTCATCTTTAAGGTGTTCCGGAAGTCTATTAAGTGCAGAAAAAGCTATGAATTTAAGAGATTTTATTCCGTATTTAGTAGTGAATACTTTGGGGATATACAGGTTGTTTGCTTGTCTAGTGTTATGGTCATGTATGCTATTGTTGAGATTAAAGGTTGTATTAAAATGTAATGATTGCTTGATTGTACAGGTTATTTCGTATAGCGGCAGTATTTTTATTGGGAGGATTTTTGTATTTTTGTAGATATCTTTAGTGGGGGTGTCAACTGGGAGTTTAAGTATGTTTTTTATTGCCCTGTTCTGTAGTACCTGTAGTTGGTTGATATATTTTTTTGTTGTAAAACCCCAGATACAGGACAGGTATGATAGGTGCGAGTGCACGAATGCATAATAGATAGAAAGCAGAGTATTTGTTTTTATCAATTTTTGGAATCTATAGAGAATACCTATTACTGGAGTTATTTTGTTAATAATGTTTTCTATGTGCATGTTCCAATATAGTTTGTCATCGATTATTAATCCCAGATATTTCGTAGAGTTTTGTTTATGTAATAGGTGACCATTTAATTGTATGCTCATATCATAGCGAGGTCTGTAATTAAAAAGTAGGTAGTGCGTTTTTTTTTTCATTAACAGTTAGTTTGTTCAGTCTCAGCGACTCTGCGAGTTTCACAAGATCCGATTGAATATTCTTTTCTAATTGCTTTAAATTTTCATGTTGATAGAAGATCACTGTGTCGTCTGCATAGAGTTGCAATGTGCCGTGTAGTTGTAGATCTGTTATATCATTGATGTATATTAAAAAGAGCAGTGGGCCCAGGATAGATCCTTGGGGTACTCCACATGTAACCCTTTCAATGGTGCTCTGATAACTGTCTATTTCAACTATTTGTAACCTGTTTGTTAGGTAGCTTCTGAAGAGATCTAAGTATTTGTGCGTAACTCCAATAGATTGAAGCTTTTCGAGCAATATTTTATGGTCCACGGTGTCAAACGCTTTATTTAAATCGATAAAAATAGCAGATGTGTACTTTTTGCTGTCAATGTGATTTTGAAGTGAGGCTATTATGTCAAATGTTGCACTTTTTGTGGTTAACTTTTTTGTAAAACCGTATCGATTGGGTTCAAGTTTATTAGCAAATTGTCAATCAAGTTCACATTGCTTATCTCAAGTACATTCTTTAGTAATCCGTATACCTGTATTCTTAATATTACAAAAGACCTTCTCCCGTTAATAATCTTTATACCTATATTCTTAATTGTAATAGTATCCTTCTTCCTCAATTATTCAATATACCTGTATTCTCATTCATAATTTATTTCATTAATAATCTACATACATACCTGTATCCTTAAAATAATGATCACAGTCTTAATTCGTCTTATGCAAAAAATTGTACCGTTACTGTTAAAATGTTCTTAGATTTAAGTAAACTGCCTGTATAAAAAAAATATTGGAATTTATTCCATTAATAAAAAATTAATTAATTAATTAATATGAAGAAAAAAAATCCACGGGTCTAAAATTAGATAATTTGGAACCATTAGAAATGAAGAAAGCTCTTAAAAATAATATTCCCTAAATTAATAATCAAACTAATCATTCTCATAGTCCCATTCTAGCAATGTTCCCCATTGAAAATAATTTTACTTTTCCCATAAAAATTAAAAATTGAACTCCCCTCTCCGCCACTAAAATCTGAATTAGAAATTCTCCGTAATTTTTCCCAAATGCGCATGACTCACCATTTTAACAGTCTATTCCTCCGCGCCCACTTTCTACTCCTCCACTCTTGCTCCCCTCCACATTATATTTATTTCTTCATAGGTTGTTCTCTGATTTTTTATTTAGTTTACTCTCTCACCCTGACGAAGCTCCGGCTGGAGCGAAACCGGTTGGTGTTACCAAATAAAGTGGTGTTAATACAAATTACTTAAAGTGTTTTATTATTTAATTAAATAAATATGTATGACCCTTAATATGGTCCCATCTCTCATTTTTCTCTTGTGATTGCGGTGGAAGGTTTAGCTGATTTCGTTTCGTTTCCAGGGACGCCTGATTTTATAGTAACACCACACGTGAAGACACCTTGATTTTCCGTTTATTTAATTATTTCATGTTCTCTTAATCTCACTTTACTTTTCATCTTGATAATACTTATTAAAACTTATACCATTGTGACTACTTATGTTTGAACGATCATAAAAATTAACGGGCTTACAGATATGATCAATATAATATTTTGATCGCATAGAATAAATCAAGTTATTTTTAAATCAACACAGTTATTAGTGGTACTTATTTAAGTAACTGTTATGAATTCTATTTTTAAATTAAGAGGTAGGCTACAATAAAACATACCGAATGGAGTAATTCCTTTGAAGGATATTTTGTAATTACCTTAAACGACCCGCTAACATAATATCAGCTAGATCTTAGAGATATGGCAATAAAAATTAGTTCAGAACACCTCAGATCCATTGAAGGTTCGTGAAAATTGATCGGATTTAATGGATATTTAAATTTTTAAAAGATTTTTAATAATATCAAGAGGCTATGAAAATAATAAGAGAAGTGCAGAGCGACCGCAACTACGGTGGAAGGATGGTTTGAACCGACACATCGGAATAACTTGCAGTCTGCACAAGACAGAGTGACACGGAAGCGAATGAAGGAGGCCTTTGTCCAGGAGTGGACGGGAATAGGCTGAGGAAGAAGAAGAAGGAAAATGAAAATAATAAAGGCTATGAAAATGATAAATTTAAAGAGCTATTTGCTTTACAAATAATGTTCTAAAAAAGTTTTTTTTCCATTCAAAGAGGTAATTTATGTAAGCAGAACTATTGAAACTGGCTTATGGAAATAATTTTTCTATAAAATAACTTATATTGCAGTTTTTTTTTATTTGTATTTATTCGAGTTTACATGTGTGAATAACTTATTTTGTTAACACGGATATTTAAATAGATTTTTTTTGTCTTACTAATGTATTATACTTTGGCAAAAATTATCAAAAGCAAAGGAAAATCAAAAATTATATGTAATTGGAAATGTATGTTGTTTTATTCTGTTAAGTTTTGACAATTTTTGGCAACTCGATGCATTGTATAGATTCCCACTGTCTGAAAAAAAAACACTTATCCAAGACGATCGAAAAGAACTGCCAAAACCAATAAAATATTTTTTATTCTTCAAATCCGTCATTCTATTTTTAAATTTGAGTTCTAATTAAAAAACTGATTTTTTTCTTCACTTGAGTAGGTTCCAAAGGTGGAAAAAATTGTCATTATGGAATTTCACTGTGTATGAAAATACCTTAAGTTAAGCGAAAAGAAATAACTCATTTCAATAACCAGCATTCCCTAAATGAAGATATTGAAAGCATTCTAGCATATATACAACTTCCAAAAAATTTGTCAGACGTGGTGGTCGTAAGAAGGATGGAATGGGGAATGTTGTTAAACATAAAGCGATCGCTCAACCATAAGTCCTGTAAGCGCCTCGGCCACCATATTCTGTTCCCAGAAAACAATTGACATCTTCGTCTCCGTTGAGTTACAATTAATCCTTATAAAAAAAATTATTTATCTGCAATGGGTAAAATCCAGTATTTGTCTAAAAGAATTTGTATACATTCAAAATGTTGTGAAGATATAGATGTACAAAGTGCATTTTATATTCCAGGCCCAATTTTATTATTTCGGTTGCCATATGTCAGTTTATATTGTGTACACTGGTGGAAAGTGGTCTTATCGTTATTTTCAAATAACAAAAGTCAAACGGTAGCAAAAAATCAAAATGGCGGCCAAACTCAAAATGGCGGCCATCCAAAATCGCACTGAAACAAAAACTTGTATTAAAAAAATGTTTTCTATCAAATATAAACATCACGAACTTCCAACAAGTAACAGTAATTAATGATGGCATTATTACAGATGAAATAAATCAATATGTATTGAGTAAAACATAATAGTACCACAACTAATCACATACAATTATCTTAAAACACAACGCGGACAGGCGTTTGTAGTTTTGTGAAAAGCGCAGTAAACTCACCCAATAATAACCATTAAGTACTGAAATGTCGATAGGCTGATCACGATTTTGTTCTATTGCAAAAATACCAGTTAAAAGTGATTGATTTTGTCGATTTAAAACACGTCCATTGAAGGTTTTTTGGTCATATTTGAGTACATGACATTCACATTGTGTTTTAAAATCCGAAAAACTTTTTCATTGCAATCACTAACTAACTAACTAACTAACCATCACGCCATATCCCCGAAAGAATGAACTGCCACACTTTTCTTTGCTGACATATTTCTCTCGCTTTCTCAACATTCATACATCGTGTCATGCACGCGCGTCGATTTTTCTGACTCCTCACATGCCTGACATTCAATATTTGATTTATTTGATCGTGTCTCAGTCTTCCTCTATTTGTAGTTCCATTTACATCGTTAATATATAATTTATTTACCATCCTTTCTTCATTCATTCTTTCCATATGTCCAAACCATCTTATGATCCTTTCATTATTTTGTTCATAACACCATCATTCGCATCGCATTCACTTCTTCGCATTTTCATTCGACACTATCATACACAGAGTATTCACACATTCGTCTAAGAAATCTCAGTTTTACTGCATTTATTCTACTTTTATCCGTCTTTTGCCAGAGTCATGCTTCGCTTCCATACATAACGGTCGGTATCAGAACACCATTGTGAACTGTCAATTTAGCTTTGTTGGATAGATTTTTGTTTGCGATGACAACTTTAAGTGCACCATTCACTTTGTTGTCTGCCCCAGACAACAACCCTATTATACTTACAACCCTATTTTTTATATAGTGTATTTGTTATTTACCCTCTATTATATAAATAATTTATCATATATGTATATTTAATAAATATTGACGTTCTTCCATGCTTCGCTTCCATACATAATTAAGTCGCTATACACAGTGCAATCACTCTTTCAATAAACAAAACAACTATTTATAAAAGTTTTTTTTATAATACAGAGGATTAAACTTGGCAGAGACAATACATTAATGAGATTGAACGAAGGCAGGGCTTTGCATGGCTGCTTTCGGCAAACTGTCCCACATTCTCAAGTTCAAACAATTCGCAAATCTCCTGAAGAATAATATATTTGACATGTCCTTCCTCCCAGTAGTGATATACGGGCTTGAAACAATCACGTTCACAAAAAGAACAACAACAACAAACCATCACACAATTTCCCCGTAGGGGTAGGCAGAGAGAATGGACTGCCACACTACTCTATCCTGGTACACCTCTCTAGCTTCCTCCACATTCATACAGCGAGTCATACACGCACGTCGATTCTTCCGACTTTTAACATGACCAACCTTTAAAATTTGATTAATTCGGTCTTTTCCTCGGTCTGCCTCGACTCCGTAGTCCATTTCCATCATTAACGTATACTTTCTTAACCATTCTTTCTCCATCCATGCGCTCCATATCTCCGAACCAACGCAGCGATCCTTTCATAATTTTGTTCATAATACCTTCTTCCGCTTTACATTCCTTTCTTATATCAGCATTTGAGATTCTGTCGTATATCGTTCTACCACACATACTTGTTAGGGACCTCATCTCTACCCCATTTATTCTGCTCTCATCCTTCTTCTGCCAGTTCCATGCTTCGCTTCCATACATAAGGGTTGGGACTAGAACTCCATTGTAAACGGCCGTTTTCGCTTTCATTGATTTATTGTTTCCAATAACTATTTTTAAAGCTCCATTCACTTTGTTACCCGCACCAACCCTTCTTTCGACGTCACTATCCGTTCGGCCATCTGCTGTGAACATGCTACCTAAATACACAAATTCACTCACCTGCTCCAAATTCTCTTCGTTCACACTTATGTTACAAACTGTCATTTGCTCTTCCCTTTCAAAAACCATCATTCCGACATTCATCATTAAATCATTTAACCGAGTGATCCAGCCGGCAATGAAGAGGAGGATGTTGAACATCAGTCTGCGAGACAGCAAACGAAATGAATGGATCAAAGAAAGAACCAAAGTTGCTGATGTAGCGTGCAAAAAAGTTTTGTTAAAGTGGAATTGGGCCGGTCATACTATAGCTGGCAAAAGCCTACGTGATCGAGTTAGGAATACGGCAATCCGAGAAATCTGCGAGGTCGAAGATGTGGTCAGATGGGGACGTCAAAGACGGTGATACTGGCATCAACATGTAGAAAGAATGAGCTCAAATAGGATACCATACATAGCTCGCCATGGAACGCCAAACGGACAATGCCGACCAGGAAGACCTCCGAAATGGTGGAGAGGAAGCTGGAGTTCAACTTCTCAAGAGGACCTGCCTGAAATAACAGACTCCTGAGTCTATCAATAGTAAAAAAGAAGAAATTAGGCCGGTCATATACCAAGGACAACGGATGATCTGTGGATCAGACGCACCCTGGAGTGGCGACCGAGAACCGGCCACAGAAATCCGGGGAAACCAAACGAGTGACAGGAGGTCAATGACACAAATTGATGAGGGATATAAGATTGTGATTGAAATCGGGAAAGGAGGCGTATCAACACCGGACGTCCAACAGCTGAGGATCACATTGGATTGAACCAATTCAGAAGTTAATAAGTTCGGAAGCAAAGTATTTCTTAAACTTCGTACGTAAAAAAATATGTATTATTCTTGCTCGGGATTCGGACTGGTTTTTTTCAACTGCGCAAGAACGAGTATATCATATTTATAAGAATAGATAGGTTACTAGTAACTGATCGAATAGGTCTTCGTTTCGACATATCAAGATTTTTC
The DNA here is from genome assembly GCA_022606425.2 of Lepidostoma basale. Taxonomy (NCBI): domain Eukaryota; kingdom Metazoa; phylum Arthropoda; class Insecta; order Trichoptera; family Lepidostomatidae; genus Lepidostoma; species Lepidostoma basale. The sequence continues at coordinate 2,551,731 of JAHDVF020000763.1, forward strand.
TTTTCAAATACTACTCCAGTGAAGTTTTTCTTTGTATAATATAAATAGAATTAATTTTGAATCAAGGTTTTATCGCCCTACATTTTACGTATGTTTAATCCAATAGATTCATTGTACATTGTAGACATATCAATAAGGAAGTGTGTTTTCTCACGTCTATTAATAATACTGAACAGATTTATAGAGTTATCAACAACACACCTAAGGTTTATCGTGAACATTAATAAGAACAGACGTTTGAGAAATATTAGGTGTCAGAAGTTAACTTATAATTTCCTCTCGTCTAGACCATCCTGATACGAACGTGATGGCCACCTATTTGAAGGTTTCTCATCTTATTTTTCATTTTTTTAAATGAACAGTAATTTTTAAAATAAACTTTAAATCAATATTTCTTATTTAACCTAACACTGTAAGGTTTATAAAAAAAATATCGCCTTAGATAGTTGAGACACCTCCAGTGAATAGAAAATAGCTTAATTAATGTAAAAATTGTTTTCCTAAATCTCGTATATTTAATGGAAGTTATATGTTTCACCTTGATATGTACTAACGCCTTAGCTGGACAAAACATATCATTCCCATAAAATATGATAACAATTCTAGGAAACCAACGTTTTCATCAATATTTGTTATAATATAGAATTTTGAAGCATTGTTTAAGTTACAATAAATAGGCTTTATTCAATTATATATCTGTAACCGAGAGTCATAAATTCTTAAGTTAATTTTTTGGTCGAATTGAGTTCAAATCAAATCAATCAAATCAGTTTATTTTCTCAAAAGATATTACAAACAATTTTGATAGTTTAAGACATCTATTGAGAACGGGTAAAATATAATATAATACCAGGAACGCATGAGAGATGGTTCGACATTAGAAATACAAGATACTCTCCAAAGTCAAGAGTATTTGTCTTCTGAACGTAATTTCACGAATATGAAAGACATCGATCTCCGAAGTGATCGTGTACAGCAGTTTGATAGCTCTCCCCACCGGCATCACCAGAGGCAGGTTGGTTCTGCAGGCTGGGAGATAAAACAGTCTGTGCTGACGCTGTCAAAGATAACCATCCGGAACATAAAGATGGATAGCCTCCAAGATGACGGAATTCTCAAAGAATCCCCTGATAAGTCTGAAGAAATGGGTAAGTGTGCACCCATCCCTTCTTATCTGTAAACTATTGGTCCCCAGCATGCCCAAGAGGAATGCAGTGGGATAAAGTTATGAGGGTCATGTCAAATATTCAAAATCTTTTGAGTGTTACTTCATACTATTCTATATACTGTCTAATGGATATATTATATAATACAATATATTGAATACTGTGTCTATGATAACATAATACGTACGTAACTCATTTAGGGCAATAATTCACTTAAGATTTTATGGCTCTCAAATAGGAAAGCCAATACTACATCTAAAGCGCAGCGCTTACGGCGTAGACATTTTTCACGATAGTGAGACTACCCTCTGAAAGGATCTTTATCTAATAAAACTGTTTTTTTTCTTCTTACACTTTTTATTGTACTTTAAAATTTTCATTTTTTTTTTCCTTTTTCAAATTTTTCTTGCATTATTAATTCGTTACTTATTTGGCAAAAGGTCCCAGATGCTTTTTTTGTGAAATTTAGTTAAAAATACCATCAGTATTTTTTTGCATACTTTATGTTTTGACAAAACGTTAGAGCTGTACTTTTTTTATAAAAAAAAATTTATGTATTTTTTTTATGTACAATTGCATTCAACCCCTTTTTTTTAAATATACGTATTTTTTTATACTGATATATCGATATATACTGATATATCTTGTAGATAACATTATGCTACGTAAATTGATTTTTGAAATAACCAATTTCGAACAAAAATAACATTTTTATAAATAATCAAAATAATGTAAAAATCTTATTTTTGCTCTCTTGTAAAATTCATAAAAAGCAGTTGGGACCTTTTGCCAAATAGGTATCGAAGTACACTAATGTTTTTAATGTTTAATCTTTAGCTATAATGGATTTGGATTAATGTATGTGTGATGTTTATTATTCTTAAAATTGAAATTGAAATCGAAATCGAAATCGAAATCCAAACCGAAATTGAAATCGAAATCAAAATCGAAATCGAAATCGAAATCGAAATCGAAATCGAAATCTGAAGAAATCGAAATTAAAATTGAGTTGGCATTTGGAAAATTGATTATCATAACTTAGGTTTTGTAGCATTTGACCATCAAAAGTATTAGTCATTTCAAAAATATTTTGGAAGCAACAATTCTAACTGGTTTTATTGTAATTAAAATAAAACTTAGAGCTTTATTTATTTCATATAATTTGAATCGATTACATGCAGGATCTATAATTCAAAATTGGAATGAACGCAATGTCATTCTTGGAAGGAAAACCACTGTTTATTTATGCACGATATGATATAATTAAAAATTATTAAAAATTTAAATCACGAGATATAACGGAATTTCGATTAAGTCTTATACTAATGTTTTATTTCTATGGTGGTTGAGGATCAAAAAAGAATCGGCTAGTCTATGAGCCCACAGATAGACCTTCAGAAGTCCTTGAAAACATTCAACTAATCTACACCATTTCATTAGGTACGCGAGGAAGGATCAATTAATTCGCGTAAGATGGAGAGAAAAATTGTTTAAACGTCATGTATTTATGATTTTTTTAAATACACAAGTATTTATCTGGCTAGGTATTAAATGTTTTCAATTTAATTGTAAATGTTTTTCAGAAATTAAAGATTATCTTTCTTTTTCAACATTTATGTTAACTGTTTAAATAAAAAACACTGTTATAAAATATCACAATTGAATATATTTCTTTTGAAATTATCGCCGCAGCTGTTTCGCTAACCGATGTTAATTCGCTTACCTAATCAACTGAACTAGACATAGAAGGGGTACCCACCTAGACATAGAGGCTGTTATAGGGCGCAGCGTAGCCCTTTCGCCAGTCTCGCTCATTCACTTCCTAGGCCCGTCCCCCGTCCATCCGGCACTGACATTAATTAATTGTTATTTCATTTACGAAAATCAAAGAGACACCAGGCCACATTTAAGCTACTCGTTTTTCCCCTTCTATGCTCCGCACTTACAAACACATGGTATATACAGCCAATACAATCATCTTATCTGTAAGGGAATATAAAGCAAAAATCTTAAAATTAATAGTGTAAGGAAGGCGGGAGTAGAAGAGAGTAAATTTTGGGTTTAAGGAACAGTAGAGACAGGTGAAGAAGAGTTAGAGCTGAACTTAGTTGATTGTGCTACTGACGACGACTGCAGAAGACAGGGACTGCTGGAGCCCAAAGTTGACGAAGGCCAAGCTTCGATAAGGGCTGTAGCGCCATCGGAAGAAGAAGAAGAAGAGTTGAAAATAAACACAAAAGACAGATTTTTTTTTAATAACTAGTAATATCATTGAGATAATATATAGCAAGGATCATAATTATTTTTTTTTGTTGAATCGCTCTTTACATCATTACAGAGCGAGCCAAATCGATGTAAAGGGTATGGCCATCATATTCATTCTCGCGACATGTGATAGGTAGTTAATCTATCGCCATTTTATTTTCACGTGAATTCTACACCAGACCAAACACAGTGTGACAATCACACTGCCGTCGCCGGGAATCGAACCCGGGACCTTCGGGGTGGCAGTCCAAGCACTTACCAATCGCCACGAAGGTGGTTGGTTTTGATTTTATTTTAGACTAATATAAACTAATAAAGAAGAAAAATGGAAAGTGACAGACCCGCATATAAATATAATCCCTAACACTAAATCCTCTAGGGACTCGGTCCACCTGGAAGACTATCCAAGTCATGAGACGTAATTACGTAGAAATCAAATCCTATAAATATACCCGCAATATTGTTGTCTTTCCTCGCATATTGGTAGGTGTTATTACACGTTGTCACGTTGGTTACAGAGATCTAAAAGTGTATGGTAATCTAAAAATTACGTTCGTAAGTTATGTTAAACAGTACGTTGGAAGTGCGAGGAACTATATTCAATCAATACAAAAAATCGTCGGTGTGGGAGGGTATCCGTACTAAATGTTAGAATAATACTTTTATAATTGCATATTCGATTTGTTATGATTTGACTGTGGAGTGTGTTCATGGCGCCTATATGAAGGAATTTCTCTGAAATAGTAGACAGGGAGAACAACCCACAATAGTCTACTATTCTGATATACTTCTCTAGACTCATCATAATTCGTACTTATTTTTTCATATTCTTACCCATTTGTAATATCACACTTACGTTATTATTAAGCAAAAATGAGAACCCTACGCTTCATCGCAGGTAAAACTCTCAGAGATCGGATCAGAAATATAACGATAAGGTCTGCCTGTGGTGTTGAAGACATAGCGAGATGAGGAAGAAGCAGAAGGCGCTTTTGGAAAGACCACGTGGACCGCATGGAGAATACAAGAATTACAAAAAATTGTTAAAGTTGAAAACCCAAGCAGCAATACCTGTAGATTACCAGGAAGGCCGCCAAAGAGATGGAGAGATGGTTGGAAATCATCACCCCAGGACAGCCCACCATCACAAACAGGTCACACGACCTAAACTAAGAGGAAGAAGAAGAAGAAGAAGTTATTATTACTTGTTGCGAGACATGGAGCATTGACCGGAGTGAGTGACGTCTGGCTGCTTTTTAAATGTGGTGCTACAGACGCATGATTGGGATCCATTGTTAGGAACACATCCAAAGCAGCGAGGTAATGAGAAGGGCCGGAGAAACTAGTCAAATGCTCAAAAGGATTGCCCAGCAACGAGCAAACTGAATATGCCATAACATCAGATACCTGGGCCTGCTAATTACTATCGCAGAGGGAATGGTCAAGGGTAGGAACTGCAGAGGCCGTCCAAGGGACACGTATATGGACCAGGCGATTAGGGTCATGCGCTGTGGCAGCTACACAGAGATGAAGAGACTGGCTGAGTGGAGGTAACGAGTGAAGCTTGTTGCGGACCAATCCTCAGAATTGTAACCATGAAGAAGAAAGTTATCAGTCATGTCGTCGTTACGGGATAAAAATGTTCAAGTTTCAGCAGCATAAATAAATATTGTAATTTTGGTGGAATTGGAATAGGGCGAGTATCGAGTTTCTTTGGATACATTACCAGGAGAAAGCTTGGTGGTCTGGAAAAAAGTATTTTCCCAAGAAATGTTACAGGCAAAAGAAGTAGAGGCAGATCTTCTGCGCGGTACTTTGACCAGATTGAGGAGACGACCGGGGAAACCTCTGCAATCCTCTCCAAACAGAGAGGATTGGAGGAGTTTTGTTTAAGCCATTAGCCTCAGTAATGAGGAAACGAAGAAATAAGAAGAATAGTGTTATTATAACACGAGGTCTGTACACGAATTATACACAAAAATTCAAACAAGTAGTACAAATATTCGTGCATGCATGACACGATTTATGAATGTTCAGGAAACGACAAAAGTGTGTAAAGAAATAACAGTGTGGCGGTCCATTGTTTCTGTCTTCCCCTTTGAGGAGACGGCGCGCGGCGTAATGGAAAGATAGTTAGTTTTAAAAACTTTTTCGTGAAGTAATACATATTTTTCAATTCATTTTCTTACCTTAATAGTGAATATATATTTATTTCCAGACACGTGGAGTTAAGTCTTCTTCTTCTTCCTTGTTGTAGACCTATGTGGTCTGTTCTCCAGAGTGTTGCTCCTCCTGTGAGGTAGACTCATAGCTGTCCTTCCATCTTTTAGGAGGTCTCCCACGAGTACGAGTCCCATGAGGCCGATTATGCAATGCAGTATAGGGAAGTCTGGTGGGTTCCATTCTTTGAACATGACCGTACCAGTCCCTTTTTCGCTGTCGGCTCCATCTTATCTTCATCCTTAAGCCTTACTCTTATTCTGGTGTTCCTCACGCGATCTCTCAGTGTCTTGCCTGCTATCGTCCTCAGTGTCTTCAAAATGTTGTAGAGTTAAGTAATCTTATTAAATAAAAAAATCAGTTTGTTAACTAACTAACTTACCATTACTGGAGGGTTAGGCAAAAAGGATGGACTACCACACTGTTTTATCCTGACATGACGCGCTCGCGCCTCTTCTATATTCACACACCGTGACACGCACGCTCGTTGATTTTTCCTACTTTGAACATGTCGCCTTTCAGTGATTGATTAATTAAGTCACGCCATATTTTTCTTGACTTCTTTTTCCATTCACACTACAATCTTGATGGGAGCATCAATTCGTTAAAACATAGAAAAATGTATTTTAGGTTATTTAGGACGCATTCACCAGTCTTACATTCGTTTCTTACTTCATCATTAGGTATTTTATCAAGCTTTGTTTTTTTGCACATTTTTCTTAGTGATCTTATTTCTACGGCATTTATCCTAATTTCGTCCTTGTTTAGTAATTAAAAATCTAAACGCAGTATTGCCACAAAATTTATCAAGTATAAATATCTACAAGTTAATTAATAGTATAGTATACTTAACAACTTGTTTTGTGTTGTTATATTTAACGGCTCGAATGAAACGATACTGCTTTAGAGTTTACGTTTCAAGAATGACTTTTACTTTCGGATCCACGGGTCTGTTCCGGTCGAGCTCCCTCGAGGCTCGCGGGATATGGTTTATAACAGATCTGCGTGTTTAAATGTACGTCTATACGAGTATACCAGCAAGACTGAAATACATTATTGAAGATAATATATAGAATATATGATAAGATAAGGATCCGAAACCACATGAAGACATATGTAATGCAATATCTGATTGATTTAATTGTGCCACGTTTATCTCGATCTTCCTCTTTTTCTTGCTCCGTATTCATCGTTAAAATATTTCATTTCATTTATTTATTTAAATATACAAAAAAGAGGTGATACGATTTTTGCAAAGATATTTTACTACCTAACGGGATAACCATTGGCAGGTTGGTTCTGCATCGTTGGAGATAAAACAATCTATGGCCCCTTTGTCATAGATAATTGTCAGTCGAAAGAAGTGAATGTCTCGTCTCCTCTCGAGTGACTGGCCTAGCATCCCTAGCAAGAAATCAGTCGGAAAGAACCACGGGTAATATCCATACTCCCTAGATAGAGGTATCGCAGACATTTTTCCTGCACCCTCTCCACCATCAGGGAATATCGATATTTATTGTCGATATATTTTATTTCTATGTATCCAAACCATTTTAATGACTCTTTAATTATTTTATTCGTAGCACTGGATTCACTTACAATATTTGCATTTGATAATCTATAACATACAAAGTTTACCCCACCTTCGTCTAAGATATCTCATTGCTACTGATTTTATTCTACTTTCATCCTTCGTTTAGTTTTATATATAGTTTTTTCAAAACTTCTTTACTGACAACCTCTAAACAAATTATTTTGTTATTCGGAATTTCATGGTAAAAGTTCTTTATATATTTTTTTTCATTATGAAATTTCAAATAACAAAAAAAATTATATTGTATAAAAATCACGTTTTCTTCGGTCTTACTTTATTTCTCGTTCTGTTTACATCCTTAACAAATATTTTCTCTACCATTCTATCCATATATCAAAACCATCTTAATGACCTTGAATATTACCAATATTTGTAGACAAATACTGGATTTTACCCATTGCGGGTTAATCATCATGTGAAGTATGGTCCAACATAATAGCATGTATACAACTTTGTACCAAAAAATTGTCAGACGTGGTGGTCGTAAGAAGGGTGGAATGGGGCATAATAGTTCTGTAAACACCTCGACCACCATATTCTGTTTCCAAAAAAAAACAATTTACATCTTCGTCTCTTTTGATATACAATCAATCTTAATGACCCTTTCATTTTTATGTTCATAATTTTATAACTTTCATTCTCATAGCAATCACACTCCAGCAAATATAGATTACCACACATTCGTCTGCGATATCTCATTTTTACTACATTTATGTTTACATTCATCCAACTTTTGCCAGTAGCATGCTTCACTTCCATGCATAAGGGTCGGCACAAGAACAACATTTAATTAAATATTGATATTATATTCAACTTTACATATCATATATTACAATGCCATTTATTTATATTACGTAATTGATTTGTTCGTATTTTAAGTAGGCTATTTCCAAAAAGGGAAGTAATTATCTTTATTTTGATTTTATGAAATTAGTCTGTGTTTCCCTTTCTATTATTTTTTATCATATACTGACTACACTTGCGTATTCATAAAATAATATTAAATACTTATATCGAAAATATTATCAGAACAGTATCCATGTACAATCAGCATCAATAAAGAACGTATGAAATCTTATATTTTGCAAGAATAATTTTTCAATATTAATTCATTGTTTTTATACAAAATTTCGAAACGAATCATATATTTATTTCAATAAATCGATTTTCTCTGAATCTAAAAGTAAACCTCACTAAAAATTTAACGATAAAATACCATATTCAAATTGATTTAAAAACTAACAAACTAACCATCACGCCATCTCCCCGAATATGCAGAAAGAATGGACTACCACACTATTCTTTCTTGACATACTTCTCTCGCTTCCTCAATATTCATACATCGATTTCTCCAACTTGGCCGATATTCAATATTTGATTTATTTGATCGAGCTAAGTTTTCCTCAGTCTTCCTCTAATTCCAGTTCCACGTAATTGATTTTAATGATTTTACTTCTATACTAACGTTTAAATTTACCCTATTATAATATCACATGTTTTATTTTACACTTTTTGATAATATCGCGACAGCTGTTTCGCCAAATCATTGTTGAAATCATCGAGTGTTAACTCAAGATACAAATTGAAAGACTTATTGTATAGACCTGATGATGCCGACATCGATTGGTGAACCAGCTGTCGCAACATTCTCTAAAAAAAGTGTTTAAGAAAAAATGTGATATTATGAGATTGTTGTAATTTAAACAGTTAGTAATGTTGAAGTCTCATAGTGTTTCAGCCAAAACAATGGGTTTTATTTCATTTGAATATCTTACACCTTAATAAATATGAATAAAAACGTCCGTTTTCTAGAAGTTTTATTGAAATTTATGTAAATGACGTGTTAAGCCTGTCTAAGACTTAATCAAATGTCTTTAAAACTCTCTTTTAAATAATTAATACAAATGAAAAATTCTGTTATATAAAAGTTTTATTACATTTTATAAAGATGGCATGTGATAATGCATTAGAAAGGCTAAACATGTCATTCCGATAAAATTAAAAAAGGATCCCTGAGATGGTTTGGACATATGGAACCAATGGATGAGAATAGAATGGTTAAGATGATGTACACAAGCAGCGTGAATGGAAAAAGAAGCCGAGGACGACCGGGAAAACATGGCATGACCAAATTAATCAATTTCTAAAAGGCGGCCACATTCGAAGTCCGAATAATCGACGTGCGTGCATGGTACGATGTATGAATGTGGAGGAAGCCCGAGAGGTATGCCAGGACAGAACATTATGGCGATGCATCCTCCCTGCCTACCCCTCCGGGAAAATGGCGTGTAGGTTTGTTAGTTGGTTAATTAACATGTCATGACTTAATATCATTTAGTGAATGATGTGTACGAAATGACCTAAAATTTAATACTGATAAATGTAAAGTTATGCGATTTTTTCGAAAACATAATCCAATAGATTACCCTTATAACATTGACAATATACAGTTATCAAATGAAACTACCATACGTGACCTAGGAATCACACTCGACTCTAAATTATCTTTTACCACACATATTGAGCTATCTGTCAACAAATCATATAAACTCCTGGGCTTTATCAATAGAATCTCATCCGACTTCAAAAACATTTCCACCCTCAAATCACTCTATTGCGCCCTAGTTCGCCCACACTTGGAATATGCTTCAGTAGTCTGGTCCCCATACTATGAAATTCACATTTCTAATATTGAGTCTGTACAACATCGTTTTCTAAGGAAAATTGGTCGAATGCTCAGACTTGACAGAGAAGAATACTCCTATTCTGACTTGGAAAAGCTACTAAATATTTCACCATTAGTTGATCGCAGAAATAAAAATGATTTAATCTCCTTTTTTTAAATAATAAACTCACACTTTGATGCACCCTGTCTTCTCGAAAATAAAAAATTCAATGTACCCACCCGGAATCTAAGGCAAATTAAACTTTTTCACGAAAATCTCCATAAAACAAACTACGGATATAATGCACCTATACCTAGAATGACTAGACTTGTAAACTGTTGTCAAGACTTAGATTTTTTTGGATTAAATCTAAATTCTTTTTTATCTAAACTTAAAAAATATCGACCTCCATCAAACCCTTAAATTGTCTAAACCAGATTCAGATTTTACAATTTGTTTGTCACTGAGACTACTTGTACCTTGTAATCCTTCCACAATATAATCAAATATGTCGTTGGCTAATTGCAGTCGTGTTCTTGTTGCTCATCTCTAGTATACATATCTATTATTCTTTCTTCTTTACTCTCTTCCAGATCATCCTCTTAACTTGTCCTAGGCTAATTGTTTACTGTTACTGTTTTAAAATGTTCCTAGATTTAAGTTACTTATCTGTATTATGAATAATGTATTGGAATTAATTCCGTCAACAACAAAATAAATAAATAAATTCCCATAAGAAATAATAAAATTTCTAGAAAACAGACGTTTTCATTCGTATTAATGATTTTTGTTTCGTTATTTTTGCAGTCGACTGTGCCAGTATATAAGTAACATACAGTCGGACAGTCGTCTACATGGAGTCAACAATTATTCATAAGTACGGTGCACTTTTTTTCAACCGTTTCAAGGTCTCTCTCGAAATACCGGATCACCAATACCGGTTTATTTTGATATTGTTGAACTGTGCGAGGCTTAATCGAAAAGAAACCATTTTGTTTTATTCACAATAAATATTTTATATTGAACAACAAGCACAACATCTCCGTATAAAGCTTCCAAATAAAGGGTAGTAAAAGCCATGATTACGTGCTAGAAGAGAGAAATAACAACAAGAAGAAGATTGAACAACTTAGCCACTGATAGCCACTGCAACGCCCGAAATAATAAGTGATTTTTGGGAATTATTTTGACCTGGATAATTACAGAATATGGGTATCGCGGTTATTTCGTTTTATTAAGTGTATATTAAATATAGTTTTCATATTTTTTTATTGAAAAATATTCAATAGTAACAAAATCAGCGTTGCTCCACGGTCGCATCGATTTCGCACCAGAGGGTTTATTTAAAAAATAAAATCAAAGTTTATTATAATCTGTATGACTGTAGTTGTCGATTTTTTTTATTTTGATTTTTCGCAAAATGGCCACCGATTGAAATTGTTTATTTTTTTGTCTTAAAAATAGTAAAAATGATAGACTCTTAACGATACCCATTGCAAAGACGAATAAAACAAACAAAAAAAGTTGAAAATCGGTTGATAATTGTTCGATTTATCGAAGCAATCAGTTTTTTAAAAAAGCTTGGAGAAAAACGCGTTTAAAGTTTTTCGTCCATTTTATTTATGTATCTTCTAAAATCTAAAATCACGTATCTTCTAAAATACGAGTATTCATACTTACATCAAACTATCGAGTCTGGACCATATTTTGGTTCTTCCTCTTTATCTCTAGTGGTGTTCTTGACTTTTTTTAATTTTTTAATGACCCTTTCCATGCGATTCTCAGCAGCTTTCAATTCACCCGGTCACCATTTCCATAAAATGTAATAAAACTTCTACAAAACTGACGTTTTCATTCGTATTATTTCCCTAATAAACCTAAATAAATAAGTCTGTGTTCAAGAATCAATTGTATCTCAATAGAGACGAAGATGCAAATTGGAAACAGAATATGGTTGATCAAGGTGTTCAGGACTTATGACCCGTCATTGATTGCGTTAGTGTCGTTAGTGATAGATGGCGTTAGTGTGTAGATTAATTAAACTACCATGCAAAGGGTGGTGTTGCAGATTAACATATATACAACTTCCAAAAATTTGTCAGACATGGTAGTCATAAGAAAAAAATGTGAAATGGGGAATGTTGTATTACATAAAGCGTGCGCTTAACCCAACCAATGACAGGTCATAAATCCTGTAAACACCTTGATCAACCAATTTGCATCTTCGTCTCAATTGAGATACAATTGATTCTTGAATTGATAGCTCGCAATGGGTGAAATCCAGTTGTTCGTCTACAACTATTTGTATACATTCAAAATGTTGTTAAAAACAAAAACTGGTCAAAATTATAGCATATAGATTGGAGTGACATCTCCAGGCGGTTTCTAGGTCTGTGTTACTTATTATTTCTTATCTGCTCTTATATGCCCATATAATCAGATAATACAAATGTGTAGTTTCTTTTTTATCGAACCTCGTATACGCGAGTGTTAGTCCATTTCGTTTCCACCGAAGTTACAATATTATGTGTCATGTACATAAAGTTCACAATGGAGATATTTGAGTTATTACTATAGATAGTAATAACATACTGCTGGAGTGAACAATGTGTTTTTATAAGGTCAATTTAAAGTGAGTGTAGAGGTCGATTCTAAAAATCAAGGGAAAATTGGAAATCGGATAACAATTATTATGTCAATATTCAGTAAATAGTTTTTATATACAAATAAAATGCATAGACGGTGGTAGCTTGCGAAACCAGTCAGAAAGTAAATAAAAATATTAAAATATATACATCAAAAAGATTGTGTCATAAGTAAACATGTCTGTAAAAATATAAATAAAGTGTTGTAAAAATATAAAGTGCAATTCTTCTTCTTATTATTCTTCTGATTGTAGATCTTGCCATCTGTTAATGCAGGATATCAACTTTCTTCCTGTGATGAAGACGACCAGCCTTCTCTCCATCTCTTTGATGCATCACGATCTTAGGAATTCTTGCTGGATTCATTCTCTCGATGTGGTCCCGCCAGAATCGTCTACTATGCCTACTCCATCTCACTATGTCTTCAATTTTGCAGGATTTGCGAATTTCTTCATTGGGTATCCTATCTCTAAGAGTTCTCCCCACAATAGGTCGCAATGTTCTTATTTCCGCTACTCTTAAGAGATGTTTGGTTCTGGTACACCTCTCGGGCTTCCTCTACATTCATACATCGTACCATGCACGCACGTCGATTATTCCGACTTCGAATGTGACTGCCTTTTAGTAATTGATTAATTTGGTCATGCCATGTTTTCATCGATCGTCCTCGGCTTCTTTTTCCACTCACGCTGCTTGTGTACAACTTTTTAACCATTCTACTCTCATACATTCGTTCCATATGTCCAAACCAACTCAGGGATCCTTTTTTAATTTTATTCATGATGCAGTCATCAGCCTAACATTTCTTTCTTATTTCATTATTCTATCATACAACGTTTTCCCGCACATTCCTCTTAGTAATCTCATTTCTACGGCGTTTATCCTGCTTTCATCCTCCCTTTGCCAGCTCCAAGCTTCACTTCCATACATGAGGGTTGGCACAAGAACCCCATTGTGTACTGTCATCTTTGTTTCTGTGGATATATTTCTAAAAAACATATAACTATGGATATATTTCTAAAAAACACCAGTAAAAAGCTTTTATCAAAGCTCATCGATATAAATAATTTATCTATTATAAAGATAGAAACGTGTTTAAAAGGTTATCTCAAACTTGAAGTCATAAAGAGTAAATTAAAACACCGCATAATAATCCAAGGAGCAGATGGCGTATTAATAACTCGTCCACTTACTACCATCCGAAATAGCTGATGTATTTAGGAGCGAAATTATAAAACGTTGGTCAGAATAAATACAATAATTGAGCTACTGGTTGATACATAGTTGCAGACAACGTTGGAGGACACGAAAGTAGAGACCATAGGAAGACGGTTCCACTGCCAACGTCTTCCTCTGCTCTAGATGCTCCAAAATGTGTGGGTCCAGGATTGGACTCTTTGCCACATCAGGACCCACAACCATGAAGGACAGTCTTCCTCAAATACGAGGGACAGTCAATCGATGCATAGAAGGGGATTCCGATCACATACCTGAGAGTGCAGTGTCGTCCTTTCTTCAGCCTCGCTCATGCACTTCCTAGGCCTGTTCCCTATCCATCCGGGATTTACATTTAATATATACCTATCGCAAGGGGATGCCAGACCGCATTTAATCTCTCTTCTTCTTATTCTTCTTTTTGTCCTGTCACACCTCCGTGGTGCATTAGCCTCAAGAAACCTTCTCTACCCGACTCTATCGCATGCCTGATGCCTAACATCATCCCAAGTGAGGCCTGCTGCCTTAACCTCGTCCTGTAGGGCTCTTCTCCAGGTGGCTCTAGGTCTGCCTAGCTTTCTCTTTCCCTCCATAGGGGACCAGTCTAGTGCGCCCTGAGCGATGCAGGCTGGGTTCCGTCTCAGAGTGTGACCGATCCACTGCCATTTGCGTCTAGCGACTTGTTCTCTAATTGGCTTTTCGCCTGCCATGGTCCAGAGAACGGCATTTGACAATGTTTGGGGCCAATAGATTTTGAATAAAGCCAGAGGGATGCCAGACCGCATTTAATCTAATATATATTTATTTTTTCCCCTTATATGACCCGCTCACTTACACATGTAAACTTACACTAATGACCATTATGATACCGTTTATATAATCGTAGTGAGAAAATGCGCAATCAGCCCCAAATGTGAAGAACTAACTAACTAACTTACTATCGCCCCTTTTTGCTGGTTGGGCTATAGAAGTTGGACCGCCACACTGCTCTATCCTGATATAACTCTCACGCTCTTGTATATTCATACACCGCACACACACGCTCGTCGATTCTTCCGACTTCGAACATGGCCGCCTTTACGTAATTGATTAATTTAGTTTTCCACGTTTTCTTTGGCCTTTCTTGACTTTCATTTCCGTTCACATTACGTGTATCTTTTAAACCATTCTTTCTAATTCGTTTCAATCCGTAAGTCCAAACCATTTTAATGACATTTTCATTTTTTTTAATTAGGACGTAATTATCTGCCTTACATTCCTTTCTTACTATTTTATTCGGTAATCTAATACACATTTATGGTTATTCTGCAAACTTCAAGTCTCACTTCCAAGCATAAGTTTGGTGCAATGACGATTTTCGGTTGACACAAGTAAATCTTAAGATGTAAAATCGAATTGATGTTTCGTAATTCCGCAATCGTTCATGATACTTGATATATTCACATAATATGGATCAAATTTACAACTGTTTGCTAATGGACTTAACACTTACTTACCAGGTAATAAAACCCGACAGATTTGAATAAAGATTTGCCAATTATTGCGATTCTCAACAAACTAGAAATGGATCGATTTCAAATCGAAATTAACAATAATATATGTAAACCAATACTGGTTATCGGTAACTTGAAAATATACAATTCCTAAAATGTGTTTTACTTGGGTTATAATGCGTTTCTCAGTTCATAATTGTCATCGCAAACGATAACCTATCAACAACAAAAAAACTAAAATGGCAATGCATAATGGTGTTCTTGTACTGATCCTTATGTATGGAAGCGAAGTATGGAACTGGGAAAAGAAGGATAAAAGTAGAATAAAAACAGTAGAAATGCGAAATCTCTATGATGAATATGTCGATGATCTGAGTAATGAGTGACGATATATACAATATATACCCCATTTATAATAAATAACGAATGTCGAATGCAAATATAAGAAGCGAAATCAGTGCGAATGAAAGGGTTATGAACAAGTTAAGAAAGGATCATTAAGATGGTTTGGACACATGAAAAAAATAAATGAAGAAATAGTGGTAAAGAAAATATATGTAAATGTAACAAGAAATAGAGGAAAAAGTGTCACGATCAAATAAATCAAATACTGAATGTCGAAACAACAAAAATTGTCGAAACGCTGACTCGACAATCTCATTCAATTTAATAAATAAAGTGACATCTGACAACATATTTTTTTAATAACAATTAGAAAGTTTATTAGTACACTCTTTTGCTTGTTTCTAACACCCTGAAGATGTTTCTGCGATAGCGAAACCGGTTTGTTCATTAAAGCAAATAAAGTTGTGATAAAAATAAAATATAACATTTTTTTTTTGCTCGTTATTTACCTATATCGTACGCACAAATTTATTTTGTATACATATATGGACATACATAAAATAATTTATACATTATTGTCTTTTTTTAACCATGGAAGCAGCTGTTCTTCATTAAGCAAAAAATATTACCATAAAAAAGTCATTACTCAATATCATTGTCGGTTCCTTTAGTTAAAACGCCCTGGGTGAAGTATATTCATAACTTATGACATATTTACTTTATGAGCACACAAAAAAGGTATTTAGCTAATGCTCCTGTCAATCAGAGAGTAATAAACTGATAAGTGATTGATTGCTAGGTGATTGATAAGTGATTCATTTCATGTATTGAAAAGTAAAAATCCACAATATAGAAAAACAAAGACATGGCCATTAAGAGTAAGATGAGAATCTATAAAGCATGCGTAAGACCAATAATAACATATGGCGTCGAAGCAAAGGCAGACACAGTAAGGACCAAACAAAATTTGAGGACTTCCGAGAAGACACTGAAGACGATAGCACGCAAGACACTGAGAGATCGTGTGAGGAACACCAGAATAAGAGAGATATGTGAGGTTGAGGATATTATAAGACGGAGCAGACAACGAAAAAATGACTAGTACGGTCATGTTTAAAGAATGGACACCACCAGACTCCCCTATATTGCATTGCATAATCAGCCTCATGGGACTCGTCCTCGTGGAAGACCTTCTAAAAGATGTAAGGACAGCTGGGAGTCTACCTCACAGGAGGAGCAACACTCTGGAGAACAGACACATATGTAGGTCTACAACAAGGCGGAAGAAGATATAGAAGATGTATTGAAATATTATTGGTCTTACGCATGCTTTATAGATTCTCATCTTACGCTTAATGGCCATGTCTTTGTTTTTCCATATTGTGGATTTTAGAGCCCCAGATTAAATTACGACAGCCGATGGGGAAGACGGGTTCTGGAGTGGAGACCGCGTACAGGATTCCGTAGAGTTGGACGTCCCCCTGCCCGCTGGACCGACGATCTGAAGAGGATTGCTGGACATGGATGGATGGGAGCGGCAATAGATAGGGGGCGGTGGCGGGCTTTGGGAGAGGCCTACATTCAGCAGTGGGTGACAGACGGCTGATGATGATGATGATGAGTAAATGGCTTTTATTAAAACGAATCCGTGATTTAATCGCAAAAAAAAATGAGGAAATATTTTTTTCGGGAAGGCGTAGTACTCGTAGATTAATGGTTGGAACCCGCTGCTTTAGATGTACCTAACTATATAAAAATTACGATCACTTTTACATTGATTTGACTTGCGCAGTAATGGTGTAGAATTTTGTTCTACTTCTTTATTTAAATAAAGATAATATTGCTACTAACCAGTTAACTATCATTATTATGAAAAAACAACAAAGATAATATTCAACGTGTGTTAAAGATACATTCTAATTCAATAATCATTTCATAGCTCGGAGCGCATTCCACAAAACACTAGTAATATCAATAATAAAGAACTCAATTCTTGAGTATGATTTTTAATTTTACAAGTCATAGCTCGCCAATAGGAAATGGTTCAAGTGGTCCGCCTATAGGTAAGTACTATTATTAGATTATTTGTTAAAATAATAAGAGAGTTTCGGACTTGCTTAGTCGTGATAAAGGCGGGAAAAAATCGTGATGATGTGACGGATGTGACGCTTGTTCAATGCGAATTCAGAGACTCTGAATTATGTCATAAGATTTACTATTATATAAAACTCCGTATAATTATTAAAAAAATAAAGGAAAACGTTGCAGATCTAATCAATCAAATATTAAATGACGGGCATATAAGGAGCCGGAAAATCGTTATGTATGAATATACTATTTACATACTGCAATAAAGAGTGTATACAGACAAATAGACTACGAGCTGTTGGCAACCGATAGGGCGGAGTAGAGAGGAGGTGGAGGAGTGGAGAAAAAATATGTCAAAAAAGAACAAATTGGCGGTCCATCCTTTCTGCCTACATTTTCAGGGAGACGGCGTTATGGAAATAAATACTCGCATATTATAAAGACCTTGACTCTCCTCAATATTAGTAAGAAAATGACAAAGAAAGTATATGTAAATAATCTAACTAACTAACTAACTATCACTCCATCTCCCCGGTGGGGTAGGCAGAAAGAATGGACCGTCACTGTTCTGTCCTGGCATACTTCTCTCGATTCCTCTACATTCATAAATCTTGTCATGCACGCACGTCGATTTCTCCGACTCCTCACGTGACTGACATTTAATATTTGATTGATTTGATCGTGCCACGTTTTCCTCGGCTTTCCTCTATTTCTAGTTCCGTTCACGTAGTTTACATAAACCTTCTTCACCATTCTCTCTTCACTCATTCTTTCCATGTGTCCAAACCAGCTTAACAATCCTTTCATTATTTTGTTAATAACACTTTAATTCGCACCGCATTCACTTCTTATACTTGCATTTAACACTCTATCATATACCGATTTAACACACATGTCTTAGAGATATCATTTCTACTGTATTTATTCTACGTTCATCATTCTTTTGCCAGATCCATGCTTCACTTCCATACATAAGTGTCGGCACAAGAACACCATTATGCGCAGTCATTTTTGGATTAGCTTTTGTTTTGTTATAAACAATCTAAACGGAACAATAAATAGAGAAAGACCGTTGTATGAATGTAGAAAAATCGAGAAAACATCAGGAGAAAACAGTGTGGCGGTCCATCATTTAGTAGAAACGGTGTCATGGTTGTTTCTTTTATTATTATAAACACATTATTATATCTACTTTGGGAAGTAATTAAACATTGTTTAGACTACTTTTTTAATAAATAAAATATTAAAATACACGACATGTTTCAGAGGATACCTCCTCCATCTTCAGGTGTAAAAAATATAACAAAAACAAAACAAAAAAAGACTAATAAAAAACGCATTTAAAATTCGATACAAAAATTAAAAATTAAGTTAGGCTGTTTGTTTTTATTAATAATAATCAGATTCTTCCATTTACTCCTTTCTCCTTAAATACTTTGCCTACATTTAATATCCCAAGCTCCCATTCCCAACCAAATGCAAATTAATAATTTAATTATTAATTTCTATACAAATTATTTCTTTTCAAATGTATGTTTTTTCTAAATTATTTAATGTTATTTATTATTTTACTGTTAAAAAATATTTGTTAGTATCTACTTATAACAAATAGCCCAACTTAATTTTTAATTTAGAATTTTTGTATCGAAATTTAAATGCATTTTTTATTAGTCTTTCTTTGTTTTGTTTTTGTTATATTTTTTACACCTGAAGATGGAGGAGGTATCATCTGAAACATGTCGTGTATTTCAATATTTTTTTATTAAAAAAGTGGTCTAAACAATGTTTAATTAATTCCCAAAGTAGATTACTATGGAATTCCACAATGTTAAGGCCTTAACTTTCAATAAATACATTATTATATATAGTGCTAATAAATAATGAGAGCATTACTATTCAGCGATAATTTGTCCTCATGACTAAGTACCTCAACCGATTTATACTTTTATAATATAAGCCAATTAATAAAATTATACACTCCACCTGCAAAAGAAATTCCTTCACAGATAAGATCTAATTTGTCGGCGGGCCGTCAGAGCGGCTTTAGCAGCCTCAGTTCTTGTATCAGAATAGATCGATCACACCTCTACGATAAGCCATATTTTAATATGATAATTATCAAGACGCGATATTTTTTGCCTGGAAAATTTACACTCATAAAATATCCCTCTCCAGAATCATCGATACTTAATGCATTTAATTAATATACTCTGTGATATACATATAAAGTAAATTATTTGTTAATAATTTAAAGTCAATTAGTATAGAGCGATTAATACGAGTAAAAACGTCTGTTTTCTAGAAGGTTTATTATATTTCTTCTTTGTTCGTGTTGTAGATGTTTTATATTTTTCTTTTTTTCATACAAGGTGACGCAAAAGTCATCACCATATCGAAAGATACCATATTTTTTGCAAATAGCGGCAAATGTCAGTTCTTCAGGGCGCTTCCTCAATTGGATGAATTGGGATTGGAGAACATGTGATTCGAACTGGATGAAGCAACAGCGCATACTGCACCTGCTACAACCAATATTCTGAGGGCTGCATTTACGGGTCGCCTAACCCCTTGTTTTGGTGATTTGCGCTGGCCTGCAAGATCACCCGATTTATTCATTACACAAAATTATATCTATAATTTTGTGGGGTTCCTTGAAGTCATGAGTCATGAGTCATCAACAAGCCTCAGACACTTGAAGCTTTCAAAGAAAATATCCGCCAGGAATGCGAGAACCTATCGCTGGAAGCTCTGGAAAGAGTGATGGATTATGCAGTAAACGGGCCCGTAAGGTCTTCAATTCTGGCGGCGCGGCGGCCGCTTGGCCGATATTATTTTTTCAACTTAATGAAAAAAACGAAGACATTACATAAACACAATCTAAAAGCAGAACCAAAATATATATTCATAAAAAAAATTACAGCCAAAGAACATCGAGTGACAACTTTTGCTTCACCCAATATATACTTTGTATACAACACTCACTTTATAAACAAATTAAAATTAAATATCAATCGTGTTTCGGACAACCCAGTCCTTCCTCAGTGATATTATATATAATAGATATTTGAAATATTATAAAATTGTTTACAAATATGGTCAGTTTTGACAGATGTTATAAATATTTATTTTGTAACGTTTATGCTTTTATGAATAAATTTAAAATAATAATTTAAAGTTCTTATTGGGGTTCGGGTAATTACTTACAACAAAGGAAATAAATCAATGATTGGACTTGACGTTAAATTTATTTGATTATTTGTAATATTTTATTAATTTTTAATAACATGAATTTCGAGATTTCTTAAAGTTATATTTATATTATTAACATGCAAAATTTCAACGTCATTATCTTTATTAAATTAATGATCGTTTTCATTGAGGTGGTTAGCAAATTCAGAAAAACTTTGATTTTGTGCATTACTTCTTTGGTTAACATCCATGTCTCGCATCCACAGGACACAAAGGTAACACACACTGGTCCAGCAATTGTGTTTTTAAATTTTGTGGCATGTCCGACTTGAAGATGTTGCCCAGCCTTCCGAATGCAGACCAACCGAGCTGTATTCTCCTATCAATCTCCTTGACTTGACCCTCTCTTCCAAAAGCCATTAGGTGACCAAGGTACATATTCATCTACCACTTCTATATTTTGATAATGGATTTTTAACAATTTAACATGTTTCAAATTTATTTCTGATTCTATTTCAAATTTGCTAGCACAAATAATAAGCACGTCATATTTTGAACACTTTTTTTAATGCCGAATATTATTTAATCACTGACCTGCTACGATATTATCTTTATAGGTGTGAAAACTCAAGTAAGAATCTGAACAACGATCAGTGATTATCACTAATAAATGGAAAAAAAATTCTACTCGACGTATCTTTAAGATATTATACCTTCACCACGGAGTGAGTAAGTAAAGAATTTACAAATACTTAAAATTATTTTGAGGAAAAATAAAATAGTATTTAGAAAATACAGTTTCTTATCATTTGCTTTACTCTGGATAGTGGATTTTTTTTTATTGGGCATCAACAAGCTTGGGTCACAACAGAAAGTTGTGTGTAAATCGAAATATGAACTGTTATGAAAAAAAGTGTCCATTTATTAAAAATAAAATACAGTGTATTATTTCAATACATTCCTTTTTTAATAAAACTGTAACTACAACAAACCTTTACATATCGGTTTATAAGTTGCTGAAGATAACAATAGTAACTAAAATCGATATAAATAATTAATTATAAAAAATATATATAATTAATCGATTATTTAAAAACGGAACTGCCCATCCCTTTTTACGGCTGAAACTATACAGATCACCCATCTTATGTAAGGTCAGAAGAAACAAGGACATGAGACACCCGCAGCTTCCGATCTGTAGCAGTTCCATTATTACTTTCATTTCTGAAACAAGAAAGCCACTTTACATGAGTCTTGTGATACTTTTCGTATTTAAACGAGTTTTTATTTCTCATTTATGGCTGAATCGTCACAAGGTCGGACCATTAAACACAAACTTAAAGTAAAGATTTTTTAATAGTTTTTTAAAAGCATCGAATTTTCTCTCGAAAAATCTCTTTACTGACATATTTACCTAACTTCCTCAACAATTAGAAATTTTAGGAATGCCAAGATATTTTCGAACACTCAGGTTCTTCTGGTATTGTATAATTCCCTGGTAAGAAGTCGGCTGGAATATACAATAGTTCCATTATTTGGTCACCGCCTGGGATCCGAAATTCTCTGATGGTGAAGAGTACAGATAAAGATGTTATTAAAATAAACCAAAGTTGTTTAAAAATAGAAGAACTAAAAATTCTATAAATGATATGAAATATTCACGACACGTGTTTCGTCTTATGAGGACATCAACATTAATATTTCATATCATTTATAGAAATTTTAGTTTTTCTATTTTTAAACAACTTTTGTTTATTTTAATAACATCATTATGGAATTCTATACACTTAATCATACATAGATTAGTACAGATAAAATTTCTTCGCTTTCTTTACCTCAGGGAGCGCGGTTATTACCCGTGGCTCTTTCCGACAGAATTCTTTGCTAGGTATGCTAAGCTACCAATCATTGGAGAGAAGAAGGAATATCCACTTGGGAGTTCACTTCTTTCAGCTAATTGGCTCGGATTTCCTGAGTGATGTATTTATTTATCCCTGATAATTACTTTCGTCAAAGACAGCACAGATTATTTTATTTGCCGCGCTGCAGAACCAACCTGCCAATGGTTATGAATATGGATAGGGCAATCTGATTGCTTAATCGGGTCGCCTCGGAGGTCGACATATTTTGTGATAGTGTGAGTTGTCTCAGGAATGCAATAACAATGTTATGATTTTTTCTAATTGTTAAACTTAATTATTTTTTTTATTTTATGCTTCTCTTTTAAATGTTTATAATATAATTGCAAAGGATCGGGAATTATATGCCAGTAATATTTGTGACTTTTATTAAAATAAATGAAAATGAAAATGAAAAATGAAAACATTCATACATCATTTAATGCACGCCCGTCGATTTCTCCGACTCCCTACGCGGGTGGCATTTAATGTTTCTTTGATTCGATCGTTCCATAATTTCCCCAACCTTTCTCTTATTATTGTTCTACAGATTATTAGATACTCTCATATACAGATTTACGTCACATTAACACATTACATCTCATTTCATTTATTCTCTCTTGGTCCGTCTTTTGCCAGCTTTACTTCCATCCATGAAAATCCGCTCCACTTTTTTGCATAGATTTTTTTCGTACTATTAGAATAAGCTTTTTTAACCACCCTACGTATTTGAACGTACGTGATACGTTCACTTTGACTGTACCATTCTGCGCTACCCCGTATCACGTACGCGCTTGAGAAAAAGTAATGCACCTAAAATGTACAAACTGTTAGGGATACGCGCGTGTGCCAACAACACGACCTTCGTGGCAGAGTGGTTACGAGCTCTGACTTCCATGCCGAAGGTCCTGGGTTCGATTCCCGGCGATGGCAGTGTGATTGTCACACTGTCTTTGGTCTGGTGTAGAATTCCCGGGACAATAAAATGGCGATAGATTGGCTACCTATCACATGTCACGAGAATTAATATAATAGCTAAAATATATAAAATTGTATACTGTAATTGGGTCCAAACGACCTGTTGTGTACATAAAAAAAAAAAATAAATAAAAAAAAAAAAAAAATAAAAAAAAAAAAAAACTTGAGTACAAGTCTTCATAAATATGATAGTTTTACAAGCGGCAGGCGAAGTGTGCGGCCGAGTATTTGACGTTTCGTAATTAAAAAAAATTAAGTTAATACATATTTTAATTTCATTAATAAAAATACCTACTTTTTTCCCGTTTCTCGGAAAATAACCTGAAGGTAAGGCAGTTAAAGAAATTGAAGCTATTTTGGTGTTAAGATAATCTACGATAACGCACAAAATTGCATATATAATACATAGCTTGCAATGAGTTAAGCTATTCAAGGGTAAGTTATTAACTTAAATTGTCTCAACCTTTACAATGTAAAATATATTTTAATCTATATTATAATTTTATAGTCTGGTATGCAATGGAATGCTACGGTCAGTTGAACTTCTACCAAGAAATTTCAATTGAAATTATAATCTCTTATAAAGCTGCATGACCTCGGAAGTATGTTGGAAACACAATCCTAGTCACTTGTTCGTTGTAAGCAAATGTCAAAGTCTCGCACGGAAATGTAAAAAAAACAGACGCACCTGGAAAATTATTTTTTTAAAGTTGACGCATATTAAAAAATGTTAACAATACTTTAAATCAATGTACAAGGTGTCTCTTAAGAAAGTTTATGTTTGAATTTAGAACGTTATGTAGATATGTTAGACGACTTTTTGGTGCCTGAATTGCAAAACTTTCCTGGCTATAACCAAATAATATGGTTCAAACAGGGCGGAACAACGTCTCACACGTCTAATACGTGTCTGCCACGAGTTCGTGAAATTTTCCCTGCCAAATTGATCTCCAAGAGAGGTGATATAAGTTGGCCTCCACCCAGTCCTGATTTAACCCCTATGAACTTTTTCCTGTGGGGTTATCTCAAATCTAAAGTTTACGTCAATAAACTAACATCCCTGGCGCATTTGAAAGGAAATATTCACCACGAAATAGCAGCCACCACGGAGTTTACCTGCCAGCTTGCATAAGAAATTTTACTGTTCAAATTAATGAGCGCCGCGAACTCGAGGGTTAAAATTTAACGGTAACGGTTTTTTAATGTATACGAGGTATGTTCAAAAAGTATCGCGAATTTTGAATTTCCGCTGGCTACGTATATTTGATTTTTGATTTTTTTGTAGCGTTATGTTGGTACTTATGTCCTTTACTTATGCTGACAAGGTCGGCCATTTTGAATGTTTAGTTAATTTTTGACAGCTGTTTTGCTTGAATGTGTTTTGGCTCGTCTTCGATTTTTGCCTATTCCAAAAAATGGATCAAAGAATCTGTATCAAATTTTGTGTGAAAAACAAAATAAAGTGCGCGGACGCATTTCGAATGTTGACTGTGGCATATGGTGAAGCTACCTTGGACCAAAGCAACGTTTATCGGTGGTACAAAATGTTCTCAGAGGGCCGAGAAGATATGAACGACGAAGAGCGTGCCGGACGCCCGAGCACGTCAACAACAGACGAAAACATTGATAAAGTGAAGAAAATAGTATTAGCCAATCGTCGAATCACCGTTAGAGAAGTTGCTGAGGACCTAAACATATCGATTGGCTCGTGCCATTCGATTTTAACCAATGATTTGGGCATGAGTCGGGTCGCCGCGAAATTCGTGCCAAAATTGCTCAATTTCGACCAAAAACAGCATCGCGTTAACATTGCTCAGGAGATGTTGGACTCGGTCCGTGACGACCCAAATGTGCTCCAGAGGGTCATAACTGGTGACGAATCATGGGTTTATGGTTATGACGTGGAAACCAAAGCTCAATCATCCCAATGGAAGCTGCCGCATGAGCCAAGACCAAAAAAAGCGCGCCAAGTTCGGTCGAACGTGAAGGTTTTGCTCACAGTTTTCTTCGATTGCAGGGGCGTGGTGCATCATGAGTTCTTGCCACAGGGTAGTACGGTCAATAAGGAATATACCTGCAAGTTATGCGCAATTTGCGCGAAGCAATCCGCCAGAAACGCCCGGATTTGTGGAAGAACAAAAACTGGCTTTTGCACCATGATAACGCCCCTGCTCACACATCGTTGCTTGTGCGCGAATATTTGGCCAAAAACAACACAGTAATGGTGCCGCAGCCACCGTATTCCCCAGACCTGGCCCCCTGTGACTTTTTCCTGTTTCCAAAACTGAAGAGGCCCATGAAAGGACGACGCTACGCCACGATTGAGGAGATAAAGACGGCATCGAAGGAGGAGCTGAACAAGATCACAAAAAATGATTTTTTTAAGTGCTTCGAGGATTGGAAAAAACGTTGGCATAAATGTATTATATCCGAGGGGAATTACTTTGAAGGGGACAAAATAGATATTCATGAATAAATAAACACTTTTTGAAAAAATATAAAATTCGCGATACTTTTTGAACAGACCTCGTACTTTGTATACAACACTCACATTTATTAAAAAATAAAATAAAAATTAAATATCCAACATATTTCGGACTAAGCAGCCCTTCATCAGTGATATTATTTTAAATATTATAAAATTGTTTAAATATGGTCAGTTTTGACAGATGTTATAATGATTTATTTTGGAACGTTTGTGCTTTGGTTATAACAAATATTAGGTCCTTACATATAAAATTAGCGTTTTGTCGTACTGGCAACTTTGATCTCAAATATCTTCTCTTTGGTTAGGAATTCCAAATTCAAATTTATACAGCTATTTACTCAAGTATTTGTGTTTTGAAAATTATAATTAATTTGTTTTTTCCTCAATTGTTTTTTTTTTTCTTTGCGTCACTCAGTTTACAAAATGGAAAACTTGAAATATCGCGTTATTTACGAGTACGAGTTCCACCGTGGCACCAGTGATGCAGAAACGGCTCGAAGGATTAATGATGTGTATGGCGACGGTGCCGCAAAAGAAAACACAGTACAATTTTGGTTCCAACGTTTTCGTTCTGGAAATTTCGACCTGAAGAACAGGCCCCGTGGACGGCCGGAGACCAAAGTTGATAATGAAGAATTGAAGGCTATTGTGGAAGCGAATCCATCGCAAACCACGTCCGAGTTAGCTGCAGGCTGCGGTGTTAGTGATAAAACTATTTTAATCCACTTGAAGCAAATGCGGAAGGTGAAAAAGCTTGAAAGATGGGTACCTCACGAATTGAGTGAAGCAAATCAACAAACGCGCGTTGACTGCTGCGTTGCATTACTCAACTGGCACAATAATGAAGGGATTTTGAATCGAATCATTACCTGTGATAAAAAGTGGATCCTGTATGATAATCGGAGGCGCTCATCGCAATGGCTGAACCCTGCCGAACCAGCCAAACCATGCCCCAAGCGAAAATTGACTCCAAAAAAGTTACTTGTGAGCGTTTGGTGGACTAGTGCTGGTGTCGTTCACTTCGGCTTTCTTAAATCTGGCCAGACGATTACGGCAGATGTCTATTGTCAGCAACTGCAAACCATGATGGAAAAGCTAGCTGCTAAACAACCGAGGCTGGTTAATCGCTCTAGGCCACTGCTGTTTCATGATAACGCTAGACCACACACTGCACAACAGACGGCTACCAAATTAGAAGAGCTTCAATTGGAATGTCTAAGACATCCACCGTACTCTCCGGACCTTGCTCCAACGGATTACTATTTTTTTCGAAATTTGGATAACTTCTTGCAAGGGAAAAAATTCAACTCCGATGGGGCAGTCCAAACCGACTTCAAAGATTTTATTGATTCTCGTCCGAATGGTTTTTTTAGTAAAGGGATCGATGAACTACCTATAAGATGGCAAAAGTGCATAGATAGCAATGGTACATACTTTGATTAAATAAATATATTATATTTTAAAAAAATCAACTTTATGTTCCTTCCATACAAAACGCCAATTTCATATGTAAGGACCTTATATTATGAATAAATTTAAAATTTAAAAAAAATAATTTAAAGTTCTTATTAGGGTTCAGCTATGCCAGAGCCGACGTCGGGGAGCCTTGGCATGGTACTCTGAGACGAAGAAGAATGAAACCTATAGAGAACAGGCATTTAAACATAGGATTTTTCTTAATTAAGTACGATATCTAAACATTTCATTAATACCCTTATAATGAGAAATACGTCACTCCTAAAAATGATGTTTTCATCATTATTAAATCGTCACCTGAGAGTAAGAAGGTTCCAACTGTCAAAAGTAAAAACCTGAGAAAATTGAAGTCAAAGTTTTGTTGGTTTCGGGTGTGTATCTTGGAATAAAAGGGTTCCATCTGAAGCAGATGAAACTCTTTTACCGAGAAGCGTGTAAATTTTCTCTGGCGACAGTTGGAATAATAAAGTTGTAAGAGTAAATGAATCCTTCTTCTGTGAATCGTGTGTTTCGAATGATCAGATGGAACTTGATTCTTTTCGTAACATCAAAATGACGATACTATTACATTTTATTATCATTGTACGTATAGATAAGGTTAGTAAGAACCCTTTTCACCAAAAAAATTCTAATGTGAAATTTTGTTAGTTCGAACCCTCTTACTCTCAGTTGACGAAATAATACAAAATATTACTGTTAAAATTTAAAACACTGTTATAATATCACAAGTTATTTGTATTCATTGAGAGTGTCGCGATAGCTGTTACGCCAACCGATATTGGCGTCATCAGGTGTTACACTATAAACTTAGTTTTTGTAACACCTGATGATGCCCACATCGGTTGGCGAAACAGCTGTTGCAACACTCTCAGTGAATAAAACGAAATTGTGATATAAACTAACTCTAACTAACTAACCATCACGCCATTTCCCCGGAGGGGTAGGCAGAGAGGATGGATCGCCATAATGGCCTGTCCTGACATACCTCTCGGGCTTCCTCTACATTCATACATCGTACCATGCACGCACGTCGATTATTCCGACTTCGAATGTGGCCGCCTTTTAGTAATTGATTAATTTGGTCATGCCATGTTTTCCTCGGTCGTCCTCCGCTCCTTTTCCCACTCACGCTGCTTGTGTACAACTTTTTAACCATTCTACTCTCATCCATTCGTTCCATGTGATATTATCCGTGTGATATTATAACAGTGTTATAAATTTTAACAGTAATAATGTTGAAGTATCATAGTGTTTCGGCCAAAACAATGGAGTATTTAATAAAAAAATACACGTAAGTATTGATCAAAGCATGTGGAGTGTAGTATGTATTATTATTAACAAATGATGTCACCGTGTTCTAAGAGCTTTTTCGCTTCATTGTCCTCAAGTGAGCACATATCTGTGGAGTCGATTGCTAACCTTGATCTGCATATTGTGCGCCATAGCAGCCTCCTGGGGTACTCGGGTACCTTTGTGTTAAAGTTCACGACCGTTGTAGCATTATTGCATGTACTAAAGTTATTCACTTTATTTATTGCCGTCTATTTATAGGTTAATCTGCAATTGAAAATGAAATTGGACGAATAAATTATTTGAATTTTTTATTATTAAAAGTAAGTCAGAATTTATTTCTGATGATGAATGTTAATAAGTCAAAGGTAATGATTTTTGAAAAGGAAGAAACCATGACAGTCTGCAACATTAGCGTGAATGGTGAAAATTTGGAGCAAGTAGTATGTTGACAAGAGATGGGCGAGTGGAGAGGGATATTGAAAGAAGGGTTGGGGCAGGCTACATAGTCAATGGTGCACTTAAAGTTGTCATCGCAAACAAAAACCTATCCAAAAAAGCTAGAATGGCAGTGCACAATGGTGTTCTTCTACCGACCCTTATGTATGGAAGCGAAGCATGGAACTGGCAAAAGAAGGATGAAAGTAGAATAAATGCAGTAGAAATGAGATCTCTTAGACGAATGCGTCTATACTCTGTGTATGATAGAGTGTCGAATGAAAATATAAGAAGTGAATGCGGTGCGAATGATAGTGTCATGGACAAAATAATGAAAGGATCATTAAGATGGTTTGAACACATGGAAAGAATGAATGAAGAAAGAATAGTAAAAAAATTATATGTTAATGATGTAAATGGAACCAGAAATAGAGGAAGACCGAGGAAAACGTGGCACGATCAAATAAATCAAATATTGAATGTCGGCCATGTGAGGAGTCAGAGAAATCGACGCGCGTGCATGATACGATGTATGAATGTTGAGGAACGAGAGAAATATGTCAGAAAAGAAAAGTGTGGCGGTCCATTCTTTCTGCCTACCCCTTCGGGGAGACGGCGTGATAGTTAGTTAGTTAGTTAGTTAAGTCAGAATTTAATTTAGTAGTCAGAATTTATAAAACATGCGTACGTCCTATAATGACATATAGAATATTACGAATCGTATTTACAAGACATGCGTACGTTCTATAATGACATATGGAATAGAAACGAGAGCTGACACCATGCGGACAAAAAATCGCCTAAGAACCACAGAAATGAAGACTTTCCGAAGACGTTGCGGGAACGACTCTTCGAGACAGAATAAGAAATTTTGAAATAAGATAGATCTGCAATGTAGGAAGACCGAGAAGACGCTACTAGAGAGATCATGTGGAAAGAGCATGTTCTGAAAGAATGATAAATATAGCTGTAAATAAAGTATCAACAGAAAATCGACCTGCAGGTAGACCACCTAAAAGATGGCGGGACAGTTGGACATCTGCATCCCAGGTACAGGCTCCGAGAACTAACAGGACACAGTTCTAAATAAAGTAGTAGAAGAAGAATAAGAATTTATAAAACATGCGTGCGACCTATCATGACGTACGCTTTAGAGACGCGGACAGACAATGTACGAACCAAGGGACTACTAAGAACATCAGAGATGAAGGTCCTAAAATCAATTACTGGAAAAAACTCTCCGAGATCGTGTCCGCAACGTAGACATAAGAAAAAAATGCGAAATAAAGGATATCGTTCAGTGGAGTACATCCAGAAGAAGATACTGGGGGAACCATGTAGCCCGAATGGATGATGACAGACTTGCATATACAGCCGCTTATGAAATCCCCTCCGGACACCGCTCACCTAGAAAAACGCCTAAAACATGGAAGGACAGCTGAACCTCATCATCCGACGAGACATGATCTCTGTGTCACATATCGTCAGATCTATTAAAAGAAGATGAAGAAAAAGAAAATTATTATAAGTTCAAACATAAGTCTTGACTTTTATATCATAATATAAATAGGCAAAAACCGAATGTCGTCTAGAAAGAGTACGAGAATATTTTGAATAAAAGAGAGCGAGAGAGTAATACTTCTATTCTCTCCGAAAGTATTTCGAAATGCACATAATGCGCATACTCGATAACGTTTCTGGATTATTTTGAATTTTGTTATACTACATAAAACAGATAATCCATTGTTTTGGCGGAAACACTTTGATATAGATATCAACATTATTAACTTTTTAATTAAAACAGTGTATAATATCAACTGGGACCTTCGGTGTGGCAATCGTAGTTGTGGCCACTATACTACGAAGGCCGTCAATATTTATTTACGTATATGATGAATTATTTCTATAATAGAGGGTTAATAACAAATACACTATAGAAAATAAAGGGTTTTAAATATAATAGGGTTGGGGCAGGCAACAAAGTGAATGGTGCACTTAAAGTCGTCATCGCAAACAAAAACCTATCCAAAAAAGCTGAAATGACAGTGCACAATGGTGTTTTTGTACCGACCCATATGTATGGAAGCAAAGCATAGAACTGGCAAAAGAAGGATGAAAGTAGAATAAATGCAGTAGAAATGAGATCTCTTAGACGAACGTGTGGATACTCAGTGTATGATAGAGTGTCGATTAAAAATATAAGAAGTGAATGCGGTGCGAATTATGGTGTTATAATCAAATAATGAAAAGATCATTGTGATGGCATGGACACATGGAAAGAATGAATGAAGAAAGAATGATAAAAAAAAATTATGTTAACGATGTAAATGGAACTGGAAATAAAGGAAGACCGAGGAAAACGTGGCACGATAACAAAAATCGGATCTTGAATGTCGGCCACGTGAGAAGGCTTATCAACGCGCGTGCATGACGCGATGTATGAATGTTGAGGAAGCGAAAGAAATGTGTCAGGGAAAAAAAGTGTGGCAGTCCATTACCATACAGAGGTTATTTTAGTTCAGATTGGGTAAAATAGATCATTACGAAAATTTCCTGACTTTTCCTTGTAAGAATCAGTTTTTCCTTAAGACTTTTTCTAACCACTTTGTTGTACTTCTGTATACTTTAAATTGCTAGTTCACTTATTGACAAACATAAGAGACAAATATCGTTGAACTCGTTTACAAATCCACATTCAACAAAAATGGATTGTATTCGTTCCGGTCGAATCAATTCCAATTCCATGTCAATAGTTATACTATTAGTGAAAATGAATCCGATATTTTTTATCCGTAGCGTATTGCTGTTTGGTTATACCTGTACACTTATTTATATTTCTGCGGTTACCAAATTCGAATTAATTTATTTTTTGCTCTACGTGTTGGAATTCTTGATCTTATGATTAAAAAATAACAATGAGATATCTGGTGTGGTCAGGGACCTATTGGTCATACTTATCTTGTTACCCGTTTCAGTTTATAACCTTCCGCTTTCTTGCATCATCTTACCATTACCTCGTTTCTCCGGAAGGCTACGCAGAGGATTGGACCGCCACACCACTCTATATCCCGATACAAATCTTAACAACTTCATTCATACAAGTAATACGCGCACGTGAATTTTTCCGTCAATTAGTTTCAAATACTTATTGTATAATGGAGTTCTCCTTCCATCCTTTATATAATGAAGCAAAGCATTGAACAGGCTGTGAAAGGATGAAATCAGAATTAATAATTATATAAATATGCGTAAAACGATGTATGACATAATTTGCATTGCTGATATCGGAATATAAATAAAATAAACACAAAACTCCGGATCGTCCAGCAGACATGTGCATCATAAAAAAGAACATTATGTGTTATGTTATTTTAATATTGTTATTTAATTTTATATTATTTGTTTTAGATTTATTTTGTGGACGTTGGACGATCGAAATGTGCACGGTGGTGGCAGTATTGGTGGCGATGAGGTTCGCAGCCCATCACACCGCGTCCCCCGCGGGGGCGAAAAGAGAAGGATGAAGTGTCGCATCGGTTAAATGCAGTCCATTCTTTCTGCCTACCGCTTCGGAGAGACGGCGTTTTGGTTAGTTAGTTAGTTTGTTAGATATCGAGAATAAATGTAGAATAGAATAAACAATTGTATATAATAAATACGAATAAAAACGTCTGTTTTGTAGAAGATTTATTATATTTTATGTTAATGACATGTTTAGCCTATCCAAGGCATTGTCGAATGTCATTTGATATTTGATAATGCCTTAGATAGACAAAATATGTCATTCAGATAAAATATTGTATAATAAAACTTCTATAAAACAGACGTTTTCATTCGTATTAATTATTTAATTTGGAGTTTTACGTCAGTATTCAAGAAACAATAAATTTATATATATTTTTTTTATTTGAAGGGTCACCAGGTTGGATTAGATACAAGGAAGACAATTATTATGAAAAAAGGTGAAAGTGCTTTAATTATGTGAATGGAACAAGAAATCGGAAATGTCCGCCGAATATATGAGCATTAAAAATTTATCAGATTTTAAAGGTCAGCTATGTTCTTCTTCTCTGGTTTCAATCCTGGGATTGGTTTGCAGCAATTTCCTCCATTATTCTCTTCCATTTTTCCCTGTCTTGTGCGGCTCTTTTGAGATCTGCATATGATGAGCAGCGTACGTCCACCAACAGGTCCTCCAGGTACTCTCGGCGTGGGCGTCCCCTAGAGTTTGTCCCCTCGATCATACCCTCCATTATGGCATGCAAGAGACCTTCTTGACGTATTACATGGCTGATCCATCTTGCACGCCTTTCGGACAAGGTCCTGAGCAGGTGCCTTCCTCCTTCGATTCCTTGAAGAACTTCCTCATTCGTGATGTGGTCTCTCCAGGAAATTCCAAAGAGTCTTCTATAGGACCACATCTCAAAAGCCTCTAGTCTCCGCTTATCCCTTTCGGATAGGCACCATGTTTCGCAGCCGTACATCAAGACACTCCATACATAGGTCTTGATGAGGAGTATTCTCAGTTTTAGGTCTATATTATTTGACTCTATTATTTTCGACCTTTTATTAAACGCAAGCTTAGCCTGATGTATACAGCTGTCGACCTCGCTCTTAGACCGACCGTCCCATGTTATTTTGCTCCTGAGGTAGACAAACTCCTTGGTGTTCTTTAGTGGAACTCCTGACATCACTATTCTCATCTGATGTTGCGTTCGGCCTACAGTCAGCAGCTTTGTTTTGTCCTTATTTATCTTCATGTTGTAGCTATCTTGAAGAATGTCTTGCAAAGTATCTAAGGCCTCCTGCAGTTCCTCCTCACTTTCAGCAACCATAGCAATATCGTCAGCAAACCTTATCATGTCTATCTTTTGCCCGTGTATCCTTACACTTTCTCTGTGACTCATTCTCTCTCTCAAGTCGTCAATCGCATTCTGTATGTAAACGTTAAAAAGAGCAGGTGACAGAGAGCATCCCTGTCTTACCCCTTTTCTTATACTGGCTTATACTGGCTATGTTAGCTATGTTAGAAGTCGAAATAATTTACGTACGTGTATGACTCGCTGTATGAATGTGAATGAATCTAAAAGAAGATTGTTAAGATAATGAATTATATTATCTATACCTTTTTGATCTTTAAATAAGCAAGTTTTATTTCTAACAAGTTCAGTGGCATTTCTTCATGTTTTTATATGGTAAGACGAGTTATCTCTGATCATTTGGACTAATATATACGTGTTAGACCATCTATCTATTTACACCTTTTACGTGATGAAAATATAGTAGCTGTTTCATAATAAACTCTTCACAGGATCCTATATACTTGATTGTAAGTAAAAACTTAATATTTATTATCGAAATTGACTTGAAATTATGGTGGCAATACAAAAAACTAAATCTATCACACAATTTTATTATTTCCATAAAATATTTTGTTTTTCCCTGTAATTTCTTCTCCTTCTTATTGTGCCGTATCATGTTTCCCCGACATTTTAAGAGATTACACCACCTTGGCGCTCGGAAAAATAGGTATAAAAATAAACTTTTTTAAACATAGCCATTATACGAGGTATGTTCAAAAAGTATCGCGAATTTTGAATTTCCGCCGGTTACGTATATTCGATTTTTGATTTTTTTGTGACGTTATGTTGGTACTTATGTCTCTCATTTATGCCGATAAGTTCGGCCAGTTTGAATGTTCAGTTAATTTTTGAGAGCCACTTTGCTTGCACGTGTTTTGGCTCGTCTCCGATTTTTGCCCACTCCAAAAAAATGGATCAAAGAATCTGTATCAAATTTTGAGTGAAAAACAAAATTAAGTCCCCGGACGCATTCCGAATGTTGACTGTGGCATATGGTGAAGCTATCTTGGACCAAAGCAACGTTTATCGGTGATACAAAATGTTCTCAGAGGACCGAGAAGATGTGAACGAAAAAGAGCCTGCCGGACGCCCGAGCACGTCAACAACATACGAAAACATTGATGAAGTGAATAACATAGTATTGGCCAATCGTCGAATCACCGCTAGAGAAGTTGTTGAGGACTTAAACATATCGCTTGGCTCGCGCCATTCGATTTTTACCAATGATTTGGGCATGAGATCGGTCGCCGCGAAATTCGTACCAAAATTGCTCAATTTCGCATCTGCTTGTGCGCGAATTTTTGGCCAAAACAACACACCAATAATGCCGCAGCCACCGTATTCCCCAGATCTGACCCCCTGTGACTTTTTCTTGTTCCCGAAACTGAAGAGGCCCATGAAAGGACGACGCTAGGCTACGATTGAGGAGATAAAGACGGCATCGAAGGAGGAGCTGAACAAGATCACAAAAAATGATTTTTTGGGGTGCTTCGAGGATTGAAAAAAACGTTGGCACAAGTGTATAATATCTGGTTGGGATCACTTTGAAGGGGACAAAATAGAAATTCATGAATATATCAATAATTTTTGAAAAAACACAAAATTCGCGATACTTTTTGAACGGACCTCGTATATGATGAAATAATCTTTATTATATACATATAAATTAAAAAGCTAAAATAGGAGTGCACAATGGTGTTCCTGTACCGACCCTTATGTATGGAAGCGAAACATGGAACTGGCAAAAGAAGAGTAAAATAAGAATAAATGCAGTAGAACTGAGATCTCTTAGACGAATGTGTAGAAACTTTGTGTATGATAGAGTGTCGAATGAAAATATAAGAAGTGAATGCGGTGCGAATGATGGTGTTATGAACAAAATAATGAAAGGATCATTATGATGGTTTGGACTGAATGGTAAAAAAAAGTATATGTTAACGATATTAATGGAACTAAAAATAGAGGAAGACCCAAGAAAACGTGGCACGATCAAATAAATCAAATATTGAATGTCGACCACGTGAGGAGAATCGGCGCGCGTGCATTACACGATGTTGACGAAGCGAGAGAAATATGTCAGGAAAGAAAAGTGTGGCAGTCAATTCATTCGTTCGTGGTGGTGGTAAGTTACTTAACTTTAGTTAGTTGTACATTGTTTTTTTATAAACAATTTACAATATTAAATTAAAATAAAAATGGCAAAGATACAAGTCGATTTGTAGAGCCCTGTATTGAAAAAATCTTTGCTGATGGTGTAAACGATTTATTTATAATGCATTATTCGAAATCAAACAAACAAATTGTTTATTATTAAAAACTGTAATAGCTATTGAGTGACGTAGGGATATGGATTTAAAATTGTTTTGTAGAAATGGCTTTGGTAGCAATGCATGTATGTGTGTTTTACTAGAGGACAGAACGCATTTTAACTATTATAAATTCCTTGAAATCATTTAATGTCATGGCTGATCTATATTATCCACAGATGAGAAGTACAAAATAATTTTTCAATTTATTTTAATAAAAATTATTTTAAACTGTTAAATTAAATAACTATCTTTTTTATGTATCATAATTGTATTTTATTTTACGCGACAGCTGTTTCGTCACCTATGTTGACATCATCAGGTGTTACATTGTCAACATAGGTTGACGAAACAGCTGTCGCGGAAAATAAAATACAATTCTGATACATAAAACAAAGTTAAATTGTAAATGAAACACTTGTTTTTCACCACTTGAGTTTTATATTTTACACGACTAGTTTCAGAAGCTACAGATGCTTCCATCTACAGGTTTAAATATAAAATTTAAAGTTTATATTTAAACCTGTAGATGGAAGCATCTGTAGCTTCCGAAACTAGTCGTGTAAAATATAAAACTCAAGTGGTGAAAAACAAGTGTTTCATTTACAATTTAATCATGTCCTACCACAAAGTGAATGCCGAAACAATAAATAACATAAAACAAAGTTATTTAATGTAACAGTTTAAAATGTTAAGGTATCATAGTGTTTCGGCCAAAACAATGGACTATTTAAAATTTATTTGGTATTCTACATTTCATGTCTTGTCAGTTCGCCTTATCATTATATTCTTAGTCACGCAAAATACCTTCTCCACACTTTTAAATCAAGTCGATTCATACTGTATTCTTCAATAGAATAAAATTCTTACAAATATGTATAAAATTTGGGCGTAGGCATACGAGTATTGTGGTTTTCAAGTTCGACCAGGTAATAAGCCTCACGGGTAATTAGAACCGGGAATAGATTAATAAATTACAAAAGCAATTCTGTAATCTATAAAACGGTTTGTTAGCCTCAAGCTTAAGGCTTCTTGCATCAGAATAACAGGTCCTAATTATTTTGATTTAGCTACAATCGCTGCATCTTTTAACGAAGCTTGAAGCGTCATGCTTTGTAACACTGCCCTAATTTTATTTGTAACAATCACAAAAATTTATTGAAATAATCATAATTTAGATCAACTTTATTTTAACGACCGGTTTCGGCAACTAGCTGACAAAGTCTACATTATAATTTCTTAACCATATTCCTGGGGGTGAGTAGTTTTATAGGTACTATCGATCCTATATTATACTCATGTACCTGATGTGATTTTAAAAATAAGTAGAAATTTAAAAAAAATTATTCATGTTTCTTCGTGCTCTATTCAAACTCCATGTTTAGTATTTAATATCGATAAAAACGTCTGTTTTCTAGAAGTTTTATTGTGATATTTGATGCTTTAGTAAGATGAACCGCCTCTCTTATAAAATATAATAAAACAGACATTTTCATCAAATCGTTTTATTTCATCAAAACACATTACAAAATTAATTTTTATGGCATCTATTGAGAACAGATAAAATAATATAATTTGTATAGTATACTACTAGAAAGTATACTACCAGAGAGATGGTTCGACATTAGGAAGACAAGATGCTCTCCAGAATTAAGAGTATTTGCCTTCTGAACGTAGTTTCACTAATATGAAAGACGTCGATCTCCGAGGAGACCGCGTTCAGCAGATTAATTGCTCTTACCACCGGTGTAACCAGAGGCAGGTTGGTTCTGACGGTCCACGAGATATCTATCAGGGACGCAGTTATCCAGCACGGCCGAGTTCTCGAAATATCCCCTGAGTACTAGCCTCGTGAGGACTCCATATCACAGAACCACTTTCGAGTCTGCTCCGAACCAAAGCATTGTATAAGACTCTGAACACATGAGGATATCAATTATTCAACTCGTTTTGACGGATCGACCTTCATTACAAATAGATTTAATGTCACAAGAACACACATACATTAAATAATTTTGAAACCGGGTCGTCCAAACATTCACTCTTGATCTGGTTCTCCTTTTGAACTTATCAAAAATTTATATAAATCCAACAAATTACACTTACAACTTTAAATATTCATATTTCGAACTTGAAACATTAACAATCATTGTATTAATGTCGACTTCAATTTATCGCCGGAAGTGGCTGTCGGAAGGAAATAAAAAAATCTCAATAATGATTGGTCGATTATTATTACTATTCGTTTCTAAAGATGCAAATGAGTTTAAGGTAGGTAAGTAACAAAACAAGGCTTGAGTAAGTAAACATACAATTATTTTATTACTCACAATACGTTTAATGATCGTAAAAAATATATTGATTTATAGTGTATGTTAACTGTAACGTGTGTAGGATGTTTACACATTGTAACTTGTTTACACATTGCAACATAAAAATACATACGTTCATTTTCCTTGTTCTTTTTTTTCATATTACATATCGTTTGATATATTTAGGAAATTGAAAAACTTTGTTTAATCCACTATTTATTAAAAAATATTAAAAAACACAACATGTTTCGGAGGATACCTCCATCTTCAGGTGTAAAAATATAATAAAAGCTAAACAAAGAAAGACTAATATAAAACGCATTAAAAATTCGATACAATAATTCAAATTTATAAATTAACCTGGGCTTTTTGTTATAAGTAGGTACTAACAATTATTTTTTAACAGTAAGAACTAATAAATAAATAACTAACTAACTAACCATCACGCCGTCTCCCCGAATGGGTACACAGAAAGAATGGACTGCCACACCTTTCTTTCCTGACATATTTCTCTCGCTTCCTCAACATTCATACATCGTGTCATGCACGCGCGTCGATTTCTCTGACTCCTCACATGGTCGACATTCAATATTTGATTTATTTGATCGTGTCACGTTTTACTCAGTCTTCCTCTATTTCTGGTACCATTTACATCATTAACATATAATTTTTTTACCATTCTTTCTTCATTCATTCTTTCCATATTGCCAAACCATCTTAATGATCCT
This sequence comes from Lepidostoma basale, assembly GCA_022606425.2. Lineage (NCBI taxonomy): Eukaryota > Metazoa > Arthropoda > Insecta > Trichoptera > Lepidostomatidae > Lepidostoma > Lepidostoma basale. The sequence goes on from JAHDVF020000763.1 coordinate 2,591,393, forward strand.
TTCATTATTTTGTTCATGACACCATCATTCGCACCGCATTCACTTCTTATATTTTCATTCGACACTCTATCATACACAGAATATCACACATTCGTCTAAGAGATCTCATTTCTTCTACTTTCATCCTTCCTTTGCCAGTTTCATGCTTCGCTTCCATACATAGGGGTCGGTAGAAGAACACCATTGTGCACTGCCATTCTAGCTTGTTTGGATAGGTTTTTGTTTCTAATATATAAATTCATTTGCTAATAAATAAATTCAATGATAATATAAAAAAAATGTAATTTAGAAAAAAACGTACATTTGAAAAGACATAATTTATATAGAAATTAATAAATGATTAATTTGCATTTGATTGGGAATGGGAGCTTAGCGTTCAATAAGTTCATATCGTTTGAACCCAATATTACAGTAAAAAATTGTTTTTTAGATATTGAAATAGATAGTGGAAGATGCAGTTAGTTGAGGCAGACAACGAAGAAGATTCTGGAATTCGCACGTGCAGAGGATGGATTCCTTTAGAATCCCACACGTTGCTTTGTAGCGCAGTCCTGTTGGCTACCGTCCCCCCAGAAGACTGCCAAATAGATGGAGGGATGGCGAAGACTACGAAGAAGAGAAGAAGAAGATATTATATTGGTTCTCAATGTTCATATGTTTTTCTATGTTCGCATAACTTTGTATTGTAGATGTGTAATGTTTTTTTTATAGGCTTTGTACGACGTGTTTCCAACTAACCAGCCCTTCATCAGTGATATTATATAAATATTTAAAATATTATAAAAATAGGTTATGTAATGTTATGACATTTGCCAAAACTGACTATATTTGTAAACAATTTTATAATATTAAAAAAAAAAAACTAACTAACCATCACGCTGTCTCCCCGAAAGGGTAGGCAGAAAGAATGGACTGTCACACTTTTACTGATGCGGCACTCCAACCTTCTCTTTTCGCCCCGCGGGAGACGCGGTGTGATGGGTTGTGAACCTCATCGCCACCAATAGGCATCTCCCGCGCACACTTCGATCGTCCAACACCCACAAAATAAATCTAAAACAAATAATATAAAATACAATGATATAAAATAAAATAACTAAATAAAAATAATTTAACACAAAATGTTCTTTTTAGATAGTGCACATATTGACTATTTAATTTATGTTCCACGTATCCACTGTTTTTTTAATTCAGCACATAATGTTTTTTTCGATGTTGCATATGTTGACATGGACGATCCGGACTTTTGTGTTTATTTAATTTATGTTACACGTATCCACGGTTTTTTTAATTACCTGTAATTAGGCACTTAACCAGCAAGAACTTAAAAATAATATTGAAGAAATTATTCAAATTGTCATTGGAACAAATAAAAAAATTATTTTTACACCTGTCAAAATTCTTTATAAAAACGAAAAAACTAAAATAATTTCGGTGATGAAGGGCTGGTTAGTCCGAAACATGTTTGATATTTAATTTAAATTTTTGGAAAAAATGTGAGTGTTGTATACAAAGTGTATATTAAAAAAATAAACATTAAACAAATAATTATTAATTTATAGACAAAAACTCAAATGTCATCAAGAAAGAGTACGAGAATATTTTGAATACAAGAGAAAAAGAGAGGAATAATTCTTTGATTTTTGTTCTGGCTGCTGTTGTATGACAGGTAGTGTAGAAAAAAAAGAAAAAGAACTTGGTATTGTTAATTGTGAAATTTTGACCTGGGTGAAAAAAATTATTTGCATTAAAAGTTACTACTTATGGTATTACTGATTACGATTGTACGGTGAACCAAATTTTTAAAGGTTAGAAAATTTAAAATTCCAAGATTATTCAAGTATCACGGGTTGCAACTAGTAATTATTTAATTGTTATCTTTTGAGATATTAACAGGACACATTTTCTGAGAAATGTTTCATAAATCATTGTACAAACTATACCTACTGCAGTGAAGTGTTGTGTTAGTATACCTGGTCAACTTGCTCACGTGAACAATCGTGGCTGATTTCAATTTATCTCCAAATGAATCAAATCAGATTATCCGAAGTACCCGTAGATAACTCATTCACCGCAGACCTTGAAGGACGGAACACCGCAAATGAAGTCAAATTATCCGAGTATTTAGATTGTGAATAAGCCAATAAACTTAATATACAGTTCTGCTTACGCAAATTTCTTTGTTTATTGGTTGCCATGGGGATAAAGGAATGAATAAATTCATTTGAATATTGTTTCACAAACGTAGTATTTAAATAGTCGTTACAGTAAATGAGAAATGCGGATTTCGGCATTTAACATTAGCGCTGTGGCAGACGTATAATCTTAAAAAAGGCATTCGAGATGTTGCAAAATAAATCTGAATTTAATAATTGTTTCCTGAACAATAATGAAACATAAAATATTGAATACGAATAAAAACGTCTGTTTTCAAGATGTTTTATTATGTTTTATGGGAGTGAAATGTGTCGCCTAGCTAGAGCACTAGTATGACGTGTAAATTTGATAAATATGAATGAGTATGTCTATCTTATGGGTAAAAAAACTAACTAACCATCACGCCGTCTCCCCGAAAGGGTAGGCAGAAAGAATCTAATGTAATAAAACTCCCATAAGAAATATCTAATGGGAGTTTTATTATATTTAAGATGGAATGACATGTTTCGCCCTCCTTAGTTTAACATTTGTCGCCTTAGAAGGGCGAAACATGTCATTCCATCTAAAATATAATAAAACTCCTAGAAGACAACCGTTTTCAATAATATTAATTATTAAATATGAAGTTTTACATCATTGTTCAACATGATGTAAAACTCCATATTTAACAATAAATAATGTTAATTTGATATTATTAATATTAATAATGGCATATGGCGTCGAAGCAAGGCCAGACACAGTATGGACCAAACAAGTTTTGAGGACTTCCGAAATGAAGACACTGAGGGCGATAGCAGGCAAGACACTGAGGGATCGCGTAAGGAACACCAAAATAAGATAAATATGTGAGGTTGAGGATATTATAAGATGGTGCAGATAGCGAAAAAGGGACTGGTACGGTCATGTACAAAGAATGGATACCACCAAACTTCCCTATATTGCATTGCACAATCAACCACATTGGACTCGTCCTCGTGGAAGACCTTATAAAAGATGGAAGGACAGCTGGGAATCTACCTCACAGGAGGAGCAACACTCTGGAGAACAGACCATATAGTTCTACAATAAGAAAGAAGAAGAAATTGAACAATGTGGAGTTCCTGGTTAAAATCTCTAAAAAATAGTCCACGAATGCCAATCTGCATACGATGCAATGCGTAAGAGGAAGAAATGATATTCTAGCTCTCACGCTAAATTCAATCCATGGGATTGGTTTGCAGCAAAATGGAATATTATTGCTGGCTCTTGGAATGCCACTTGGGCCTTATACAGGTTGTTTTTTTAGAGGTATACAATACATATTTAAAATTAAAAAAAACACATTAAAAAAATGTTAACGTCTATGATATTGGCTTTATTTAATAGATAATTTTATGCCATAATTGTTTAAATATGATTTCGGGCATATGAGCGCCACAGCTAACTCGAATGAAGCGCAATCGTGGAGTCCAATTTTCGACAATTGTCGTCTTTGTGGATGCGTATTATCCACTAGAGTGTACGTGGTGCGAAAACGATCCATGGTCTTCCGAAAAACTTGCTCGGATGGACGATTATGTCATCCATCATCATATATATGTGATTTTATTAATAATTTTTCACAATTTGCAAGCGCTGTTTTGACGTCAGTCTATTCATAGTAAAATGGCAAATCGTACTGATTGCAAATTAACTGTCAAGTGTCAAATTGACAGTCTGTAGAAATAACATTGCCAGTTTAAAAACCAAACCTCTAAAAAAAAATTGGTAATTTTCCGTTGTTGCTTACGTTGGTTTTCTATAGAATAATATTAATCGCAGTTGGAGGATAGCAGGTTTCAAAATAAAAAACATGCTCGAATCAAAATACTATAAAATATGTTTTACGCATTATTTATATAAATTTGTTTTTACTATTATACTTAAAAGCAGCGGGGTACTGACAACTCTAAAAAATATTTGTCTTATACTGTAAATTTAAAAAAAATGGAACGTTTTCCTCTGTATAAACCGGTTATAAATTATCCATACAAAAGTTTTTTTTTACTGTTACATTAAACTTAATGGATGAGATCACATTTATTTTCTCAAAATGACGCATAAATACTTTATTACGATTGGTCGTTTATAGATTTTATTTTAATCTGTATCATTATAGTAAATTATAATATTATACTCCCATTTGGGAAATGCGTATTTCAGAATTTCTTAATGTATTTTGTCGTTAAAGGTGAGTTCAGATAATAGGACAAATATAATATAATGCAACTCAATTCTTATTTTAAATTGCATGTACGTTTATTGAAGAAAAAAAAACTATACTTGCATGTACGAACATGCTGCTGTGAATTTCATTATAAATTTCGTGATATTCTTCAGATAATCAATTGTTTTGGCGGAGACAATAGGATGATTCAATATTATAAACTGTTAAATTTCAAACACTGTTCTTCACTCGTTTCAATCCAATTGATTTGCAGAAGCCTAAATATGTGCCTTCGCTCAATATTATAAAATTTGTCAAATGCCGTTCTCTGGACCATGGTAGGCGAAAAAACAATTAGAGAACAAGTCGCTAGACGCAAATGGCAGTGGATCGGTCACACTCTGAGACGGAACCCAGCCTGCATCGCTCAGAGCGCACTAGACTGGTCCCCTATGGAGAGAAGAAACGAGGCAGACCTAGATCCACCTGGAGCCCTGCAGGACGAGGTTAAAGCAGCAGGCCTCACTTGGGATGATGTTAGGCATCATCGGTGGAGAAGGTTCCTTGAGGCCCCATGCACCACAGAGGTATGACAGGACAGAAAGAAGAAGAAGAAGATTGGTGTTTATTTGGATACCACTTGGACCTTTAATGTGGCAGTTTTCCGTTGCTTTTCACATTTGTATACATCAGGTTATTTGAACCCAATTACTGTATACATCTTTTCTTGTTACTGATTCTCATGACATGTCATAAATAGCTAATCTATAGCCATTTTATTGTCAGTTGAATCCTACACCAGACCAAAAATAGTGTAACAATTACGCTGCCGTCGCCGGGAATCGAACCCGCTACCTTCGGTGTGGCAGTCACAGCATTTACCACTCTGCCACGAATGTCGCCATAATATTACTATTATAAACACTGTAATAATATCATTATTTATTTATTTAATTTATATTTAACATCATCAAATGACACATCATCAAATGTTACAGTAAAATCGTCAACACATAATGATATCAACATCGGTTGGCGAAACAGCTGTCGCAACAATTTCATAGACATTTTGTATGATATAAAAAAAATCCCATTAAATAATTGTTAACATTTGTTTACAGTTATTAAAATGTATTCTCAGTTAAATAATTATTAATATTAACATTACAAAAACATTTGAAAAAGTTTTAGAAAGGCGAAATATGTCATTTCTAGAAAACAGACGTATTCATTCGTATTAATTATTGATTGTGGAGTTTTATATCAAATTGGAAACAAGAATTTATCAATGAAAGCGAAAATTGCCGTTCACAATGGAGTTATGGTACCAACCCTTATATATGGAAGCGAAGCATGGAGCTGGCAGAAGAAAGATGAGAGCAGAATAAATGCGGTAGAGATAAGATCCCTTAGACGTATGTGTGGTAGAATGATGTACGACAGAATCTCAAATGCTGATATTAGAAATGAATGTAGAGCGAAAGAAGGCATTATGAACAAAATTATGAAAGGATCGCTGCGTTGGTTCGGACATATGGAGCGCATGGGTGAAGAAAGAATGGTCAAAAAAATATACGTTAACAATGTAAATGGAGTACGAAGTCGAGGTAGACCGAGGAAAACATGGCATGACCTAATTAATAAAATTTTAAAGGTTGATCATGTTACAAGTCGGAGGAATCGACGCGCGTGTATGACTCGCAGTATGAATGTGGAGGAAGCTAGAGAGGTATGTCAGGATAGAGTAGTGTGGCGGTCCATTCTCTCTTCTTACCCCTGCGGGGAAACGGCTTGATGGTTTGTTTGTTTGTTAAAGTATAATAATGTTCTTGTGTGAATTAACCTGTCACGTGAAGCGAAATCCAGTTTTCACAGGATACGTGATAAATAATTATAAACATAAATCCTTGCAGTGAAGTGAAGTGAAGTATCGACGAATATAAATTTACATAATTCGTATCGTAAATCGGCATCTTGACACCATTTTAGATTTTCGTGTGATACATCATGACAGGGAAATTTTTTCTCCGCCGAAAATATGTGCTTAAGCATAGTTTATTAGATTCTGTCATTATTTATAATGGTTCGTTCCCTCCGGTAGCTGGTTCATAAATTCAATAAGGAATTTTGATTTCGCTTTAATACGTGAATGGGTATGTTTATTTATTACACCACAAATTAATCTATATGGTCATGTGTTTATAAATAAAACTAAAACTAAATTTTGAATTTTAAAATATAAAAAATCGAATTCAGAGAGAATCTATAAAGCATGCGTAAGACCAATAATAACTTATGGCGTCGAAGCAAGGGCAGACACAGTAAGGACCAAACAAGTTTTGAGACTTCCGAAATGAAGACACTGAGGACGATAGCAGGCAAGACACTGAGGGATCGTGTGAGGAACACCAGAATAAGAGTTGAGGATATTATAAAATCGAGCAGACAGTGAAAAAGGGACTGATACGGTCATGTTCAAAGAATGGACAGGACCAGATGTCCCTATATTGTATTGCATAATCAACCTCATGGGACCCGTCCTCGTGGATGCTGTTTGTAATGTATGTTGAGTAAATTAACTGATTTGATTTGATTTGATTTGATTATTGGCCATTATTGGTTTCACGCATATAGATCATATGGCGTCGAAGCAAGGGTAGGCACAGTGGGGACCAAACATGTTTTGAGGACTTCCGAAATGAATACAACGAGGACGATAGCAGGTAAGACACTGAGGGATCGCGTGAGGAACACCAGAATAAGAGATAAATGTGAGGTTGAGGTTATTATAAGATGGAGCAGACAGCGAAAAAGGGACTGGTACGGTCATGTTCAAAGAATGGACACCACCAGACTTCCCTATATTGCATTGCACAATCAACCTCATGGGACTCGTCCTCGTAGAAGACCTCCTTAAAGATGGAAGGACAGCTGGGAATCTACATCACAGGAGGAGCAACACTCTGGAGAAGAGACCACATAGGTGTGCAGTAAGGAAGAAGAAGAAGAAGAATAGTACTTGTAGTACAAGCTTCGAGTCTGCAAGTAGGATAGTATCGTTCGCTTACAATAAACAGTTTACTGACACTCCGCTCATTTTGGCACCTGCACCAAACCATTTCAACTCTTTAATATACTAGTCGATAGATAGATTAAACAACTAAAGAGATATTATTCAACAGTATTTGACAAGTTTCTTGATATCAAACAAGGCTGCAAAATCTCCGTTTACTACGACACTAATATTGCATTCCGTGTACAGCGAAGAAATTGCGAAGTGATCCCGTAGTATATATTTCACTAAATGAAAAAAATGATTTTGAAACTCACGTTATTCACCCACATTCAATTTTTATTACTAACCCCACATTCAATTTTTATTATTAAGAAAAATGTGTCAGGGTGTCGGAAGAATCTGGTCTGGAAGAACAAACACTTGCATATTGACAGCAAGGTCAGAATTTATAAGACATGCGTGCGACCTATCACGACGTATGAATTTCCTAAGATCCATTACGGGAAAAAATTCTCCAAGATTGTGTCCGTAACTCAGACATAATAAAAACTTGCGAAATAGAGGATGTCGTTCGATGGAGTAGATCCAAAAGAAGATACTGGGGGGACCACGTAGCCAGAAAGGATAGTGACAGACTCATATATACAGCCGCTTACGTAATCCCCTCCGGAGAGCGTCCACCTGGAAGACCACCTTAGAGATGGAGGGAGAGCTGCTCCCCATCATCCTAAGAGACATGATTTCCGTGCCACAAATCGTTAGATCCATTAAAAAAATTAAAATAATAAAGTCGTGTTTTGTTTCATTGATTTACGTATGTAGGCGAAAGATGTCTCTATCAATAAATGTCATAAATTTTCCCAATAACATTCAAAAACCTTCAAATAATATATATATGTACTCTCATATTAAGGAAATCGTTAATTTAAATTTTATTCGAATTTTCAAATTTTGAATATCTGCAATCGATGTAAAATACAAAATATCTATTTTGGTGTATTGATCTTATTAACTGTTCATAGTTAAACATGTTTAAATGTGGATTAACTAATATGTGAATTATTTTTTTATGATTTAAAGACCACACAACATTTTTAATGGTCATTGTAATTTTATTATATGGTTATAAACGTAGGAATAATATTGTCTCAATGTTCGTTTTATGACTCCAATATAATAGGTATACATTATATTATAGTTGTTTGTTTGACGCCACAATAAATTGAGTGACATATTCCAATAAATTGTAATTTCAACAAAAGTTATTCTGTGTTATGTTCATACTTGTAAACAACAGGTGTGACTAATTTTATTAATTACTACAGATTATCAAAAACGAACGGAGTTTGATTCAAAAGGATTAATAATAATTTAATACACATTATTATTTCTTCTATATTCGTCGTAACATTGAAAAAGATCATTCATTTAATAAAGATAATCCACAAAATAAATATAAAACAAATCATATAAAATACAATGATATAAAATAAAATAAAAAATAAAATAATTAATGACAGTATTTTTTTTTCCCAATGCTAAATGTACATACTATGGAGTACTATGGGGGGAGTAAGGGCGATCCTATTGACTCTTCGAGCGGTGCATGGCCATCACCGTGGTGATGGCCATGCTACGCTGAAGGATTGATCTGATCCCAAGTACCTATCCACACCTCCTCAACTTTGGTCTCCCCTGGAAACTATGCGAAATGTTAGAGATCGAGTGTGAATAACCTCGGTGGATAATATTGATGCATAGGCTAACGTGGAAGGACACCGTTGTAATGCCAACCACCCCCCGTATGACATGTCATACATGGAAAAATATGGGGGAGGCCTATGTCCAGCAGTGGACGACAACGGCTGTTAAGGAAATGTACATACTATAGATCTAGTCTATTTTTTCTTGAATTTTTTTAAAGCTTTTGATTTAATACATAATATAAAAATGTATCAATTCATTTTCTAATGAGCTTATGAAAAGTATTGAATAAAACATGTTTAAATTAAAGCATACAATAGAGGTATAAACACGTGAAAATAATAATTATTTCGCTCAAATTCATATTTCAACTATAACAAATATCAACCAGGAACAAATCACATGAAAATCGTAAATTAAACCATCATATTTTTACGCGTGAATTGGTGGTAAATATTATTATTATTTTGCTCCAAATCGATGTGAAGGGTTTTGGCTAACAAATTGATTCTCTTGACATGTGATAGGAAGTTAATATATAGCCAATTCTTCTTCAAATTTTATTAGGAGGCAAAATAGACATTTAAAAAAAAACATTAACAAATTTAATATAATCCATTTTTATTCGTGTGATTATATGTCAATAGCATTTTGCATTTTCACTGTGGTAGCAATGTGCACTTAAAATAATAAAACGTGACGTATAATTTAATAAAATAAGAAATTACGTTTTTTATCTCAAACGATTGTCCATTTTCATTGGAGTAATGGTTGTTTACTGCTTTTAAAAGTCAATAAATCGAGATAAAGGATACAAGTGAACCTTAAACACTTTAACATGTCCTTTAAAACTGTTTTCAGAGTTCAAATATCAACGGTTAAACATATATTTTGTTCCTATACATACGGATACATTTGTAATCTATTGAAGTATTAAATTATTGCTCCTAATATACTGAAATAATTACATTTGCATGAAAAATAACACGATAAAGTGATAAAAAATCATTTCTAAAGAAGATATTTCTGAAATTTTTCATAATTTATGTGGTTTTTGTTATAATTTTGGGAGTTTATTGGAGTTTACTCCTTAAAAATCGTTTTTCATACGTTTTTTCATTTCGCCCGCGGTACACAAATTAGATGGAGATTGAAATCCAGAGTTAACAATAAGTGAAGTCGTTATATTGTCCCTCCTTGCAACATATGCTATTCAAATACTGTTTACAAATTCCACTATTGTCATGTGAATTCATTACCAGACCAATGACAGTGTAAAAATCACATGGTCATCCCCAGGAATTGAACCCAGAACATAGCTATTGCCACTTTGCCACAAAAGTCATCTTATAAGCAGGAAAACACAAGTTTTCACAAAGTCTTCCTGCGATGATAATGATCTGAAGTAAGTAATCAAATAACAAGTAAGCTGTTGCTTCAAATCTTTGTTTTTAATGTATTAATTAGTGCATCAAAAGTCGTATATTTTAATCAATAACACTTGTCTTATTATAATTAATAGTTTTACAAAATTTAGTATGGATACAAATTAAAACACAAAATAGTTTCGATGTCCAATTAAGTTATGAAAATTTATTGCATTTAAATAGCTAATCCCACCCAAAGTAGGCATATGAATGGATAAGTCTAAGACCCATAACTCTCAAAGACATTAATTTATTCTGTAACATTGTGCGATGCCGCGTTAATATTTATTGCTTTTTATATTTTTTATTAAGGCTATCTGCCAAAACGGACTTCTTATCAGAGATTTAATTAATTTTTGGCTTCTGGTCACTGGGTCCTCTAATCAAGAAAATAACCTGTTTGTTTTCTGATTCTATGTGGGTGTAGAGAAAAAAAATGTTACTATTTATAAAGTTTATGAATTGCAACAAGCTTTTAGTGGTTATTGTATGTACATGCAAGAAGTTGTATCATGCACTCGTAATTTAAATATATATTTTTTTCTAAAATAGCAGGAATGAGAAAATCGTTATAATAAGAGAAGAAACACAGATTAATGTAAATACGAGTATATTTATATGTTTAATTGAAAATTCTCGACAGAAGTTCATTTTAAATAATGAAAAATAAAAATACAATTGCATCTTATTTTTATTTTGACCGAAACTCTAATATCACAATTTATTATATTTATTTAAATTCAATAAAATTGTCGCGGCAGCTGTTTTGCCAAACAATATATGCATTATCAGGTGTTACAAATAACAAAAGCTACAACTAGAAGGACTGAATTTGTATAGAGAATTGAGAAAATCTTAAAGCTAAAAAATATAACATAAATCATTAATAATCAAATTCTCTCCGTTAATATTCTCATTTAATACGCATTTAAGCCCAGTCTCCTCCAATAAGCGTTAAAACCTTTTTATAATTATACGATTTAACAAAAATATGAATATCATTTTTTCACCATTATTGTTTCCTTTCTTATTAATGTATTTGCTTCGTTTGAATTGTTGGTCGTTTCTAATGTTGAATGACTCGTCGCTTTAATGTTTCTATTAAGTATATTTTTTACTCTTTATCACTGTTCTTCCTTACATTTATTATATTTGCTAATAACATTGTCAATAGTTACTTTACATACATAATGTTGAATATGATAAATCACACTGCTGAGCTTTGCATTCTATATAAATTAGGATTTTCTAGCTTAGAGATTTGTTATTTGTAACACCTGATGATGCCAATTTGCTTTATGATATCAAAATTGTAATATTAATTAGAAATAATTACATTATTATTATTATTATTAATATTATTTTGTTGAATCGTTCTTTACATCATTACAGTGCGAGTCAAACCGATGTAAAGGGTATAGCTATCATTTTGATTATCGTGGCATGTTACAGGTAGCTAATCTATCGCCATTTTATTGTCACGTGAAATCTGCACCAGACCAAAAACAGTGGACAATCAATTTAAGGAGAATTAAAGTGATGCTGAAAGAACTAAAAATTATGTCGTTTAAAAAAATAATTAGGTACCTACAACGTTTTATTACTAATACACAAAATTGTTAACAGGCACACCTCCCAAGAATTTTTAAGGAAGATAAAAGTAACCAACATGAACATCAATATGAAACAAGAAAGAAAAATAAACTAAGGAAAAGTTTGCAGCGCATAAATTTTTTTTTAATCGAATTAATTAAATATGTAAACAAAATGAAACCTTTTATTGATGTGAATGTGAATTATTATAATTGAATGTTTTATTGATTTTTTTTAAAACATCTGTACTATTTCAAGTAAATAAATAAATAAATCATACTGCCATCGCCGGATATCTTACCCGGGACCTTCGGAGTGGAAGTCAAAGCACTTAGGTCGAATATAAAGTTCTTACTACCGATACAAAATAATGAAAGTTTTTTTTTAAATATAACGTTTTTAAAAAGTTATTTAAGTGTGAAACAGTGATGGCGAATATAGAAGAGACTGTTATATTCATTATATATTACGTACAACCTATCCAAAAAAACTAAAATTTCTGTGAACACTGGTGTTCTTGTACCGACCGTTATGTATGGAACCGAAGCATGAAACTGCTAAAAGAAGGATGAAAGTAGAATTAATGTAGTAGAAATGAGATCACTAAGAAGAATATGTGGATACTATGTGTATAATAGTGTGTCGAATGAAAATATAAGAAGTGAATGCGGTGCGAATGATGATGTTCTGAACAAAATAATGAAAGGATCATTAAGATGATTTGGACACATGAAAAGAATGAATGAAGAAAGAATGGTTAAAAAAATGATATTTAAACGATGTAAATGGAACTAGAAATAGAGGAAGACCGAGAAAAACGTGGCACGATCAAATGTCGGCCACATGAGGAGTCAAAGAATTTGACGCGCGTGCATGACACGATGTATGAATGTTGAGGAAGCGAGAGAAATATGTCAGGTGCAGTCCATTCGGGTAGACAGCATGATGGTTAGTTAGTTACAATATTTTTCGATACTGTAATTCACAAATGCATAAAAGTATTTAAAGATACATATTTTATATCTTTACTATTATTCTTATGTTTCGAAATCTACTTTGAATTTTATTATGGCTTGGATACTTCGATCATATAACTCACTTACTAACTATCACGCCGTCTCCCCGAAAGGGCACGCAGAAAGAATGGACTGCCACACTTTAATCGATGCGGCATTCCATCCTTCTCTTTTCGCCATCGCGAGAGACGCGGTGTGATGGGTTGTGAACCTCATAGCCACCAATAGGCATCTCTCGCGCACACTTCGATCGTTTAACGTCTACATAAAAAATCTAAAACAAATTATATTAAATACAATGATACATAAAAAAATAATAAAGAAAAATAATTTAACACAGAATGTTCGATCATATTTTAATACAATCCAAATTTAATTTCCAAATCATCAACAGACAATAATTTTTCATTTCTTTCTTTGTTTGCGACAACAATAAATTATTAATGTAGATGTTATTTTCAAATGGCATAGATCATGTTGCAGTCATGGTGATGTGAGCTATTGACAGAAATGACACAGATCTGTCATAATAATTTAGTTACGGACCGTAACACGAGATGAACTAATATCATTTTCAAATGTCGCTCATGTCAGAGCCTCTGCCATTTTAATTTCAATTATACGTGGGCAGATGTCTTTATGCATATCAGAAAATATCCTTTGTTGAATACTCACTGGGAAGTCAGGGTAATGAAAATAGAATAAGCCACGGTGAATTGAATTCATAGTAACTCTAACCAAGGGAGTGGAAACGCACGACCTATTGATTGTTTCAGAATTAATTTTGTAGAATTCTTTGTCATATATCCGACAGACTGGCAGATCATCTAATAACATATGCCCTGAGCACATTCTGTCATATAAAAATATAAAAGCGATTTTAAATTTTCAAAACATCTCATTTCCCTTAACCACTCCCCAATCACCACAATTTGAAAATAATCCCCTATTTTCTGGTGATTGGATGCGAAAGGCACACGACAGGAATACGTGGCGAAATATAGAGGAGGCCCTATATCCAGCAGTGGATGACAACGGCTGTTTAAGTAAGTAAGTATACATAACGTTCAATAATGCAGTTTTCTGCAATGTATTTCTCTGCTATGTACTTCTTTGTAATGTATTTCACTGTTATGTATTTCTTCTTCTGGTTTATTTAAAACTGTGTCCTGTTATTTCTTGGAGCCTGTTCCTGGGATGCAGATTTCCAACTGTCTCGCCATCTTTTAGATGGTCTTCCTGCAGGTCGATTTCCTGTTGGTGCTTTTTTTGCGGCTATATTTATCACTATTTTAGAACATGCTCTTTCCACATGATCTCTCCTGTAGCGTCTTCTCTGTCTTCCCCATCGGTAGATTCACTCTGGCCCATATTAGGTATTTCTCTGTAATGTAATTTTGGTGTGATTTGACGAAATTTGTCGTGATGTGTACTTGTGTGTACCTAAGTATATTAACATGCATTTAAACGTAAGTTTATGTACGTGTTTGTGTTTGTATATGATTAGATATGCATGTGTATGTGAGTATAAGTGTAGGTATATTTTGAATGGAAAATGAATATTGAATATTGTTTCATATTTCATACCAATTGTGGAAAATTAAAAACTATTTTCTATGATGATTAAGTTTAATTTAATGGAAGTTGAGTAGAAATTTCATATAAATGATATTAGAAAAACAGTGTCACTTTTAACATTAATTTTATTAACGTACTATTGCATAAATTATTATATTTATATCGTTGTTTTTTTTTCTTCTTCTTCTTTCTTCTTCTTAAGCCTATTCCCGTCTCTGGACAAAGGCCTCCTCCATTCTCTTCCATGCCACTCTGTCCTGTGCAGACTGCATCCAGATTATTCCGACGTGTCTTTTTATATCATCCTTCCACCGCAGTTGCGGTCGCCCTGCACTTCTCTTTGTCGTCCACGGTCTCCAAGTCAGCAGTCTTCTTATCCACTTTTCGTCTGAGCTTCTGGCTACGTGACCTGCCCATTGCCATTTTATAGTCGCCACCTGATGGATGATGTCAGTGACCTTTGTTTTTTTTCTCCGTATCGTTTCTGACTCTGTCTCTTAGGCTTATTCCTAACATAGCTCTTTGGGTCACTCGTAGTTTATCGGCACTTTGTTTGGACAATGTTACAGTTTCAATACCATAAGTACCAACTGGCAGAACACAGGTTTTAATAGACTTTTCGTTTCAGGTTGATCTGTATTTTCCGGTTTTTAAAGATGTAACCCATGTTTCCGAAAGCTGCCCAGCTTAGTCCAATTCTTATTTTGAGCTCTGCGGTTTGGTTATCTCGGCCCAATCGAATATTGTGTCCCAGGTAGGTATATTCTTGGACATTCTCAATTCTGTTCCATCCACGTTGATTTCAAGCCTTTCCGTGCCCATCACCTTGGTCTTTGCTAGGTTCATATTTAAACCTACAGATTTTGATACATCGTTTAGTTCTTTAAGTATTTCCGCTTGTTCCTCATGAGTGTTGCTCACGAGTACGATGTTGTCGGCAAAACTTAGATGACTTAAATCAACACGGATTAATTTAGTTTCGTTTTTATTTTTATATGGTGAATACTATAAATGGAATTCGCTATTTAAACATGTTTTTATATGTCCTTTAAAATAGCGCGATTTATGATGTTTTAAAATAATCAAATATTATAGTGTAAAATAATTTTTTAAAGCAACAAAATATAAATGATGTAAAATGTGTTAGTTTTAAGTAAATTTCTTTTTCTATTCTCTGAATGTCCTATTATTATTTAATATACAACTTATCACTTTTGTCCCATAATGAGTTTTCTTCTCATGGGAATACAATGAAGCTATTGTATGTTTATAAATAAATAAATAAATAAAATTAAAAAAACACAATTGTGCACTGCCACCTTGCGAGTATGTTTCTGGTTTAATGACATAATGCGAAGGCATCATAAGTTATTTTTGATTCCTGAGATTGGCATTATTTATATAAATCGTTAAACAAGGTGTTTGAACTTATTGGCGAAATTGTTATTTCTGATACTAAAACGTTGACCTTTTATTCGTCGCTGGGCTGTTAGGACATAATTCATCTGTGTAGTACACCACCCACCAAGTCCACGCCCGCGGTCAGAACTCATTCCACAGCTCTCCGATTGGTGCTTGCGCAAGAGGATTACTATAACAACAGGAATGTCGTAAATAATGCATTTCATCTTGCCCGTTCATTGCATATCGGTAAACCATATTTATTGTTTCATTAATAATGATCTAAAACTCCATATTAAATAATTATTACGAATAAAAACGCCCGCTTTCTTGAAGTTGCATTATATTTTATATGAACGATGGTGGATAGTCGTATCCACCAGGCTAAACTTGCCTTAACAAGAAAGCTAAAATATTCAATTCCAATAACATAGATCTAAACCTCCGAAAACAGCTTATAAAAACATTGGTGTGGAGTGTTTTACTATACGGCTGCGAGACTTTCCTGGGTGAAAGAGAGCGCAAAAAGTTGGAGGCGTTTTAAATGTGGACCTACCGACAAATTGCCCATGTTTCATGAAGGGACCACGTTACAAATCGTCACCTGAGAGTAAGAGGGTTCCAACTAACAAAATTTCACATTTGGCTTTTTTTCATGAAAAAGGTTCTTACTAACCTTATCTATACGTACAATTAACAAAAAAACATGTAATAGTATCGTCATTTTAATGTTACGAAAAGAATCAAGTTCCATCCGATCATTCAAAACACACGATTCACTGAAGAAGGATTAATTTACACTTAGAACTTTATGATTCCAACTGTCGCCAGAAAATTTACACGCTTCTCGGTAAAAGAATTTCATCTGCTTCAGATGGGACCCTTCTATTCCAAGATACACACCCGAAACCAACAAAACTTTGACTTCATTTTGCTCAGCTTTTTGCTTTTGACAGTTGGAACCTTCTTACTCTCAGGTGACGAAAGTAGTAGGTTCTCAGCAGAGTTGAAGAGAATAGGCACATGTTGAACACCATAGCGGAGAGGCGCGCGAGATGGATTGGTCATGTGTTGCGACACGAATGTTTCCTGCATGATGTGTTGGACGGAATGGTCGAGGGATCGATTGGCAGAGGACGACCTCTCCAGGAGTACCTTAAGAATCACTTAATTTGTGGTGTGACATTATTAAATTAAATAATAATACACTTTTATTAATTTGTATTTACACCATTTTATTTGGTAACACAAACCGGTTTCTCTCCCGCCGCAGCTTCGTCAGGGTGAGAGAGTAAACTGAGAGTAAACAGTTTACTCTCTTACCGTGACGAAGCTCCAGCGGGAGTGAAACCGGTTGGTGTTACCAAATAAAGTGGTGTAAATACAAATTACTAAAAGTGTATTATTATTTTATTTGAAATTTCTTGATTGAAGTTCATTGTAAATCATAGTAATTTTATTTTTTTAATAAAATATGCATTTTGCCACCTTCTGCCATCATCCCAGAAGATGGCAACGGGCTGGCAAAACCGCTTGAAGCAATAAAATCAAATGAAAGTGAAGTTAATATATAATAAAGGATTTTTTCATAATTATTAATTATAAGTATGAAGCATTCACTTTGTGGTAAGACATTAAAAAATATATATATTATTTATATTTAAAATAAAATAGAAATAAAAACACTGCACCCAAGCTTCCTCAGGGCATCGTCATAACCTACGAATTTATTAACCTACGTTATTACGAAGCCCTGTACAACCGAAACTAGACGGCAATTAAAATAACCGCAAAGTGGTGAAAAACAACGTGCAGTGTTTTATTTCTATTTTATTTTAAATATAAATAATGATTATTTTTTTTTATTATTATCATTAAGATTATTTTAGGGTCCCGGGAGGAGTCGGAGAAATTAATCTGCGTGCATGACACGATATATGAATGTTGAGGAAACGAGAGAAGTATGTCAGGAAAGAAAAGTGTGGCAGTCTATTTTTTCTGCCTACCCAATCGGGGAGACGGCGAGATGGTTACTTAGTTCATCATCATCATCAGCCGTCTGTCATCCACTGCTGAATGTAGGCCTCTCCCAAAGCACGCCACCACCCCCTATCCATTGCTGCTCCCAGCCATCCATGTCCAGCAATTCTCTTCAGATCGTCGGTCCAGCGGGCAGGGGTACGTCGGAATCCTGTACGCGGTCTCCACTCCAGAACCCGTCTCCCCCATCGGCCGTCGGTTGTCTAACAGACATGGCCAGCCCATCGCCACTTCAGGACACCCATCCTCAGGGCCACCTCAGTCACCTTGGTTTGTTGTCGAATAAATTCGTTTCTAAATCTGTCCCTCAAGGTTATACCAAGCATGGCGCGTTGGGCGACCTTGAATCTGTAGACTAGACATTTTGTCAGGTCCACGTCTCGGCTCCTAACGTCATGACTGGCAAGACGCACTGGTTGAAGACTTTAGTCTTGAGGCATTGTGGTATTTTAGAGATTAGTTAGTTAGTTATTAGTTGGTTAGTTAGTTTAAATTATTTTAATGTCTCAATGTTTCATAGTAATCCTGTACTCAAATCAAAATGCTTATTATAATAGTGTTTCTATCAAAGTAATCTAAATATTAAAGTCGTACTAAAATATTGCTGTTTTGGTAATAATTTACGACGAATATTGCTTTGGAATTGGAGCTAACATTAAATCACGTTTTAGGGCTTGAGTTACGAGATCAAGCTTTTGCTAATGTCAAACTTGAATCATCAGAAACTTACAGATATGACTTAATCACTTTATTACGATCCTGTCTCTTTGGCTCAAGCGTGAAATGGCTATAAATTATCCGTTTTAAAGTATCCGTATCCGTTTTAATATTATTTATATTATTAAAGTATCCGTTTTAATATTATTTATTATTTCTTGAATAATGACGTCAAACTCCTTACTTAATGTTTACTCATATTTGTTCCGGAATAAAACATTACCTAAAATATATTAAATAAATAAAATAAAAATATTTGTTGATGTAATGAATATGACCGAGGGGACAAACTCTAGGGGACGCCCACGCCGAGAGTACCTGGAGGACCTGTTGGTGGACGTGCGCTGCTCATCATATGCAGATTTCAAAAGAGCCGCACAAGACAGGGAAGAATAGAGTAAATTGCTGCAAACCAATACCAGAATTGAAACCAGAGAAGAAGAAGAATTAATATAATAATAAATAAATAAAAAAGATTAATAATGTGAAATCTCTAAGATGAATGTGTGTTTAATCTGCTTATGATAAAGTCAAATGCAAATATAAGATAATTCATTGTTTTGGAGAAAACATTTTGATATTTCAACATTATTCTTCATGTCTAAGTCGAAGTGAATGCGGTGCGAATGATGGTGTTATGAACAAAATAAAGAAAGAAGATGGTCTAGACATATGGAAATAATAAATGAAGAAAGACTGGTAAAAAAATTATATGTTAACGGTGTAAATGAAACCAGAAATAGAGTAAGAACGAGGTAAACGTGGCACGATCAAATAAATCAAATACTGAATGTCGGCCATGTGAGGAGTCAGAGAAATCGACGCGCGTGCATGACACGTATGAACGTTGAGGAAGCTAGAGAAATATGTCAGGAAAGAAAAGTGTGACAGTCTATTCTTTCTGCCTACGAGACGGCGTGATGGTTATTTAGTTATTTATTTAAGAAAACTTTACTTAATGGGCTTCTGTGTCCCAAAACATGTTTGTGAAAAGTGCTAAAAAGCTGTCGTAAAAATACAAGATTTTCAAATAATAAACAACAACAAATCATCACGCCGTTTCCCCGCAGGGGTAGGCAGAGAGAATGGACTGCCACACTACTCTATCCTGGCAAACCTATCTAGCTTCCTCCACATTCATACAACGAGTCATACACGCACGTCGATTCCTCCGACTTCTAACATGACCAACTTTTAAAATTTGATTAATTTGGTTATGCCATGTTTTCCTCGGTCTGCCTCAACTTCGTACCCCATTTATATTATTAACGTATACTTTCTTAACTATTCTTTCTCCATCCATGCGTTCCATGTGTCCGAACCAACGCAGCGATCCTTTCATAATTTTGTTCATAATACCTTCTTCCGCTCTACATTCCTTTCTTATATCAGCATTATTCAAATGATATTCTTGTTCTCGATTATAAGTTCGTAGAGGAATTGACCAATTGGTGATAGACAACCTTGACCTGCTCCAAAGACTAGTCTGCGAGTGAACCAATTACAATTCAATCAGCAGTATTTACTTTAGGCCGTGACGGATTACGGTGGGCGGTACTGTTGAGGATGCTGAAGCGTGGATCAAGAGATC
This sequence comes from Lepidostoma basale, assembly GCA_022606425.2. Classification (NCBI taxonomy): domain Eukaryota; kingdom Metazoa; phylum Arthropoda; class Insecta; order Trichoptera; family Lepidostomatidae; genus Lepidostoma; species Lepidostoma basale. The sequence goes on from JAHDVF020000763.1 coordinate 2,611,818, forward strand.
TATACCAAATCACGTTTAAATATATTTTATACGTAGGCCGTCGGCCATTTACAGTGGAGATCTGGTCCCAACCCTAATGTATGGAAGTGAAACAATTTATTTATTTATTTATTTATTTATTTATTTATTTATTTATTTATTTATTTATTTATTTATTTATTTATTTATTTATTTATTTATTTTATTTTTTTTTTTTTTTTTCTATTAGTATATATTTTTTTATTCATTTATTTATTATTATTTTTTATTTTTATATTTTTTTTACTAATTTATTTATTTATTTATTTATTTTTTTTTTGTTATTTATTTATTTATTTATTTATTTATTTATTTATTTATTTATTTATTTATTTATTTATTTATTTATTTATTTATTTATTTATTTATTTATTTATTTATTTATTTATTTATTTATTTATTTATTTATTTATTTATTAGTATATATTTTTTTATTCATTTATTTATTATTATTTTTTATTTTTATATTTTTTTTACTAATTTATTTATTTATTTATTTATTTTTTTTTTGTTATTTATTTATTTATTTATTTATTTATTTATTTATTTATTTATTTATTTATTTATTTATTTATTTATTTATTTATTTATTTATTTATTTATTTATTTATTTATTTATTTATTTATTTATTTATTTATTTATTTAACAAAGTTATAAAAAATTACAGAAACATTTAACAACCTACAAAACAACATTTTATAAACAATTAATAATATTAAAAAAACCTAAATGAAAAAAAACATCAAAAACATTTTCGACGAAAGATTGCAAGAGAACCGGCATCTCTTACCTCATGGAACTGGCAGAAGAAGTATGAGAGCAGAATAAATGCGGTAGAGATGAGGTCCTTAAGAGTATATGTGCTAGAACGATAAAGAATCTCAAATGCTGATATAAGAAAGGAATGTGGAGCGGAAGAAGGTATTATGAACAAAATTATGAAAGGATCGCAGCGTTGTTTCTGACATATGGAGCGCATGGGTGGAGAAAGAATAGTTAATAAAGTATACGTTAATGATGTAAATGGAGTACGGAGTCGAGGCCGATCGAGGAAAACATGGCATGACCAAATTAATCAAATTTAAAGGTTGGTCATGTTAGAAGTCAGAAGTATCGACGTGCGTGTATGATTCGCTGTATGAATATGGAGGAAACTAGAGAGGTGTGCCAGGATAGAGTAGTGTGGCGGTCCATTCTCATCGCCTACCCCTACGGGGAAACGTTAATGGTTTGTTGTTGTTGTTGTAGGCATTAACTTTGCAAGCGTTTAATATTCACAAAATCAAATAAAAAATTTAGAAGTCGGAGAAAACGACGTTCGTGCATGACACGATGCTCGAATATTGAAGATTGAATTCTATCGTAAATCGTTTTCCCAGACATTCTTCCAGTGATCTTATTTCTACGGTATTTATCCCACTTTCATCCTTCTCTTGTCGGCTCTAAGCTTCACATCCAATCATAAGGGTTGGCACTAGAACTCCATTATGTACTGTCATCTTAGCTAATAGTCATAATACATGAATACAAAATAATCGTCATAATATTTTTCTTCTTCTGATTGTAATCTTGCGATCTGTTTATGCAGGATATCAACTTTCTTCCTGTTATGAAGACGAGCCACCTTCTCTCCACCTCTTTGTGGCCGTCCTGGTGGTCGACGGCCCTCTGGAGTCTCGTGCATCACGATATTAGGAATTCTTGCTGGATTCATTCTCTCGATGTGGTCCCTCCAGAATCGTCTTTAATTTTGCAGGATTTGCGCATTTCTTCATGGGGTATCCTAACTCTAAGGGTTCTCCCCACAATAGGTCGCAATATTCTCATTTCTGCTACTACCTATTCACGTAATAATCGATATAATTTATTTGATTTTATCGATTTTTTACACGAAAATTAATTCAGATTTTGAACCTACATCCTTTATCACTTGTAAACCATGTATAATACATTATATGTACTTAAAGAAAGTAAATACTATTTGCATATAATGAGGCGTTTATACCAGACCTCAATGCTGTTCACGAAAACCAACATGACACAGTTTGGTATCGCCTCGAGTGATAAAAAATGTTTAAATTAATGTAAGTACCTAGTTCTTACTTTAAATATAACAGCCATAATTATTTCGTTACATTAAATCAATATTGGATGTTATAAATCAAAATAAATGTTAAATATGAACATAATAAAGAAATATGTATAGATTACCTTCTGTCTTAGGTAGATACTGTTCATTGATAAAATATCTTTCTAGGCAGTAGCTACACGTGATATTTTTTTATGGGTTTAATAAAAAATATTTTTATTTAAAAGCTCATCAAATCAAAACATTCGTATGAAGTTCTCAATTTGTGGTTTGACATTATTAAATAAAATAATAATGCACTTTTAGTATTTGTATCTAAACCACATTATTTGGTAACACCAACCGGTTTCGCTCCCGCCGGAGCTTTGTCAGGATGAGAGAGTAAACAGTTTAAAAAAAGAGAGAGAGAGAGAGAGAGGGAGAGTACTCAGAGTAAACTGTTTAAAAAAAGAGAGAGAGAGAGAGAGAGAGAGAGAGAGAGAGAGAGAGAGAGAGAGAGAGAGAGAGAGAGAGAGAGAGAGAGAGAGAGAGAGAGAGAAAGAGAGAACTCAGCTTACTCTCTCACGCTGACGAGGCTCCGGTGGGAGCGAAACCGGTTGGTGTTACCAAATAAAGTGGTTTAGATACAAATACTAAAAGTGTATTATTATTTTATTTATCAAATCAAATCGGTTTATTTTCTCAAAAGATTTTACAAACAAAATTAAGTTTTCAAGCACCTATTGATAACAGGTAAAAAATATATAATACCTGAAACGCATAAGAGACGGTTCGACTTTAGGAAGACAAGATACTCTAAGGTATTTGTCTTCTGAATGTACTTTCACTTATATGAAAGACGTCGATCTCCGAGAAGATCGTGCTCAGCAGACTGATTGCTCTTCCCGCTGATGTCACCAGAGGCAGGTTGGATCTGGCGGCCTTTTCACACACACCCTCGGCACGAATTGGAGAACCCAGGTAAACAAAGTCTAATGTGTCCCATAGGTAGCTTAATTTTTTTTTCAAATACAAGTAAAAATTTATTGCATTGAGAATAATTTCACCGCCCGCTACTGATTTAATGCAATCCGATATACGATAAGAATATTTATTTATGATAGTAATTTAAATTTAACGTGAGAATTCAATCATTTCGTCTTATTTGTAGGGCTAATTGTAATTTATACATAAAATATTTGACCACGTGATACAACCACTCATTAACAGCTATTGGAGTATATTTATTCTGTAAATATCTATCGAATAGAGACTACGCATTTATTGTTTCTTGAAAAATGATGTAAAACTCCATATTACTTAATTAATACGAATGAAAACGTCAGATTTCTAGAAATTTTATTATATTTTATGGAAATGACATGTTTCGCCCTTCTAAGGCATTACACTGCTGACTTGGAGACCGTGGACGGCAAAGAGAAGTGCAGGGCGACTGCAACTACGGTGGAAGGATGATCTGACAGAGGGACATGGAAGCGAATAAAGGAGGCCTTTGTCCAGGAGTGTACGGAAATAGGCTGAGAATGAAGAATAAGAAGGCATTATAAAAAGTGAAGAAACCTCAACTCGTTGCAGTTTAAATACACTAGTAAATGGAGCATAATATGGTAATTAACGAAAATTGATGTTAATTTATACATTTTTAACAAAGAATTATTTGGGTAGGTGCAGAAATATTGGAAAGTGTTTCTTGGAACTCGTTAAGAAATTTTATGACAATGATTACGTAGTTAGGGGATACTAAATGTAAATCAAAAATAAGTTATTTGAGGTAGGACGAAATGAAGTGTTTCTAAGAAAAACATATTCTTACAAATTGTTAACAAATGATTTTACATACGCAGATTGGAACTTTTTGTATCGTCTATGGAATATGCTTGACCACAATAGCTTTGGTAAAGCATTCATCGGCTTGACTAATTAACGTTTTCCTTTAAAACTGCCTTAATACGATTTTAATCGTACATACTTGATTCGACCGTTACATACGTCCTAACCGATTTCAATCATATTAATTTTCAATATACGTGTTATTAATAATACGTAGAAGATAGGGAGTAACGGATGTCGTCGAAAGGGTAGCTAATCTTAAATGGTCATTTACGGGACATGTTTCCAGATTGGTAGACTAAAGATGAATCATAAGGAAGTAAATTTAAACATAATTGTTCAAGAAACGATAAATAATTATTAAATGTAACTAAAAAATATTAAATAGTCCATTATTTGGCCGAAACACTATGATACTTCAACATTATTAGTGTTAAAATTTAAAACACTGTTATGATATCAAAATTTATTTTATTCACTGAGAGTGTCGCGACAGTTGTTTCGCTAACCGACGTTGGCATCATCAGGTGTTACAATAAACTACAATAAAGCTGTCGCGACACTCTCAGTGAATAGAAATAAATTGTGATATTATAACAGTGCTTTAAATTTTAACAGTAAAAATCTTTTTCGTCGGTTTCGCCGAAGGGGTAGGCAGATAGATCGTATCTTTACACTGTTATTTCCTGACATACTTATCTTGCTACCTCAACATTCATACATCGTGCCACGTTTTTCTCGATCTTTTTCTATTTCTATTTCCATTTACATCATTATTATACAGGTTTTCTTTCCACGTGTTCATATCGCACTGCATTCACTTCTTATATTTCCATTAAACACTAGAGTGTTTGATAGATCAAACAAGATTTTATCACTCATTCGTCTAAGAGATATCATCTCTACTGAATTTGTTCTAGTTTCATCATTTTTTGGTAGTTCCATGAGGGCAGCGCGATTATCACATTGTCTTTGGTCTGGTATAGAATTCACGTGACAATAAAATGGTGATAGATAAGCTACCTATCACATGTCACAAGAATCGCTATGATAGCTATAATACCCTTTACATCGATTTGGCTCATGCTGTCATGACGTAAAGAGCGATTCAACAAAATAATAATAATAAGAATAATAATATATTTTTACATGTGTTTATTTTCATTCAACAAACAAATACAACTTTTTTGAGCAACTGGGTAAAATGGCAAAACGTATTGACTACAAATCAAATGTCAACTGTCAAATTGACAGTCTATAAAAACAATATTGCCAGTTTAAAAACCAAACCTCTAAAAAAATACCCTATATTTCCATTAAACAGTCTATCAAACAAGATTTTATCACACATTCGTCTAAGAGATCTTATTTCTACTGCATTTGTTCTTGTTTCATCATTTTTTGGTAGTTCCATGCTTCGCATCAATACATAAGAGTCGGTACAATAACACCATTAAATTATGATTAAATTATTAAACTTTAAAAACAAAAAACCTATTGTTCAATGAAACAATATAAAAGAGGTCGATTGATCTATATATTATATAGGTACATGTTCCAACTTTTACAAACCAGTTCGGTAATGTTTTTTTTAAAAATCGAATTAAAACTAGAAATCTGGGGGTCAACAAAAATAAATGAACGTTATTCAGTTCGTAATAAGAACTATTAATCCGTATGACTCGGATGAAGAATTATCTATACGGGTTTGTGTGAAGGAGATCTAGACAAGTAAGTGCAGAGAGATTAGATCGAACATTATTAATTTGAGGACACTACAAAAATATCTATTAAATGTTGATGTATCGATATCAAGATTAAATTGGATTACTCGTGTAGGTACATTTTGCCTCAGGTCATATCCAGACCGCATTCGGTAATTTTGAGTACATTCTATTGTTGAAAGATGGGAGGGCTGTTTGAATGGTTGATTTAAAAGTAAGATACATATTTCGAACGACTCAGTTCTTAATGAGCTCAAAATAGGAATAGGAATAGAATAGGAATTCCGAGGAAGACTGTCCTTCACGGTTGTGGGTCTGCATGTGACTGAAGAGCCCGATCCTGGACCCACATATTCTGGGGTAACAGAGCCGTCACCGTCTCCCAGTGGTCTCTCCTTTGTCCTCCTTCTTCTTTCTACGACGTCGTCTCTGCGCTGTGCTTCAAAGTCTTGTGTGCCTTTATGTACTGCTGTTCTCCGCCTGGGTCTGTCCTCTGCAGTCTTTTCCCAGCAATCATAGTCGATGCCAGTATTTTATAGGTTTCCTTTGAGGGAGTCCTTAAAGCGTTTCCTCTGGCCACCGTGTGAGCGTTTCCCTTGGGTAAGCTGAGAGTACATAATATTCCTTGGGAGTCTTGCCTCAGGCATTCTGACGACGTGACCAGTCCAGCGCAGTTGTTTCTGAATAATGGCAGCCTCAATACTTGTCATATTGACCTCAGCAATTATACTGTCATTTGTCTGTTTGTCCTGCCATTTCACATTTAGGATCCTACGTAGACAGCGTTCACAGCGTTGGTGATATATGTTATGTGCAGTTAGCAAGTATTGAGTTTCTTTAGTCACATTGCTAGAGTAACCTGGAAAAAAGGACTGTAAAAGGAATTGTTCCAGGCAAAAGAAGAAGATGTAGATCTTCTAATTGCCTTTATTTGTGATGTTCAATTGATGGAATACGCAAGTGTGATAAATATTTAAATCTTTAATAATTAATGCGAATGAAAACATTTTCTAAAAGTTTTATTAATACACAATTTATGGGAACGCATGTTTCGCCTACCTGAAGCATTATCAATTGTAATTATATATTATCCAAGCATATATCACCTTGCCTAGCATTTGATAATAACCTTAGCTGGGCGAAATATGACATTGTCGAAACAAACATTTTCATTAGTTGTAATTTCTTAATATGGAGTTTTACATCAATGTTTAAGAATCAATTAATAATAAGATAATCAAATGATTTTATTGAAATCACTTGATAGAAGTTCACTTAAAATGATAATTAAACAAAACGATGTTTTTTTTAACTTCTTCTACTTGTGTCATTTGTTATACAGCGACAGGTTTCGCCAGCTTTACAAGGATCGACAGACTGGTGGAACTATTATTAACTGACTGAAACAGAATGCTCTTAAATAATTTTAATTTAAATATTTAAATTCGATGAATTTTATATAACTATTTTAATATTATTTTTGTATAGAATTATGATAACCACCCCCGATCTGTATGGTAAAAATAATAATAATAATAATTTAATAAATTGGATGATTTATAGGGGACTTCTTTATGAATCAATCATCTCAAGGGCGCTGGGTAAATAAAAGTCAGTTAATAACAGTGCCACTAGTCTGTCGATGTCAGCGAGCCTGGCGAAACCGATCGCTGTCAAAATAAAGACAAAAGTGGAAGCAGTATTCTTAAAAATGCACTTCCATCAAGAGATTTCAGTAAAATCATTCTATTATAAAAATATTGAGTTTAAATTTATTTTTCAACGAACTCTGCGGTCGCCCCTCCGCATTTCCCATTTTAATACTGCGTTATACGAATGTTATTAGCCTTGCAAGCAATTTGTAACTAGAATCAAAATCAATACTCCTTGAATAAAACTGAATTAATATATTCATTCGATTCCATTGATTCGGCTAGTTCTTGACCCCGCGGTATAATAATTTAATTATCCATATGTAAACACTGCTTTGTTATTGATTATAATCATTATTTTATTTTGTCCGTTTTAATTCTATTTTGTATGTTATATATGTCAAGAAAAATATTATTAATAATAACATATTTCAATTGAACCTAACAAATAACTTATCTATATATTAAATAGTAATTAATACGAATGAAAACGTCTATTTTCTAGAAGTTTAATTAGATTTTATTGGAACGTTTCGCCTTCCTAAGGCATTTTCGTTTTTCTAAGGCATTATAAAATATTGATAATTACTTAGAAAAGCGAAACGTGTCATGCACATAAAATACAATAAAACTTCTAGATAACAGACAATTTTGTTTGTATAAATTATTTAATATGTAGTTTTACATCATTGTTTAAGAAACAATAAATTAAGGTAGTAAGATTTACATTCCTAAAAAAACTCCTACATAATTTGTTTCAACATCACTTTATTTAATAATAAAATGACTCGATGATTTTTAATTGACTAATTCCACGTATTGTCTTTATTTAGACTGCGACTGGTTTCGCCAGGCTGGGTGGCATCGACATAATATGGATCTTTCTAAAAAAGCTTATATGATTATATATTATGTAATATCAGAAGTGAATGCCGTGCGAATGGTGGTGTTATGAACAAAATAATGAAAGACTCATTAAGATGGTTTGGACACATGAAAAGAATGAATGAAGAAAGAATGGTAAAAAAAGTATATGTTAACGATGTAAATAAAACTAGAAATTGAAGAAAACCGAAGAAACGTGACACGGTCAAATGAATCAAATATTGAATGTCGGCCACTTGAGAAGTCAGAGAAATCGACACGCGTGCATGACACGGTGAGGAAGGGAGAGAAATATGTCAGGAAAGAAAAGTGTAGCAGTCCATTCTTTCAGCCTACCCCTATGGGGAGACGGCGTGATGGTTAGTTAAAAAAATTGTTTTTAATATAATAAGTAAGATAAGTTAAGACAAACGGATGTAAAATATGCTGAAGACATTAGATTACTTAATAGATTTAGTAGCAAAACAGTGTATGATGGGATGTTTGACGTATTTAATAAAAAAGAAATCGAATGTTAATGAATGCGTTATCAGTAAAAAAATTAATTATGCATTTATTTGGTTTGGACATAAGAAATGATCAGATAAAAATATTACTATTATCTGTTTTTTTTTAATTATTTTGAAATACTGTTGTAATGTATATCAAAATTTATTTATTTATTCCGTAATGTGTTATGTAATTGTCACGACAGCTGTTTTAACAACATACTCGTATGTTGGTATCATCAAATATTACAAACCCCATTTGCCAAACCTACGATTATGTCGCTAAAATTTCATAGAAATTAATTAATGAATTGTTATACGTATTTTATCAGTGTTTTAAAATTAAAACATTTAATATTATTGATGTATCATAGTATTTCGAACAAATGGACTATTTAAAAAAAAAAACAGTTTTAAAATATATTTACTCAATGAACAGACTGGAAGCATTTGAAATGTGGCTCCATCGCCGAAAGCTCAGAATTCCCTGGATAGACATGGTTACGTTGAAGTCCTGAGGCTAGCTAGAGTTAACAGGGAACTCTTATCAACTATCAAGATTCGGAAAATTTCACATCTGGGTCATATACTGCGTGGGGAAAATTACCACCTTCTCCAACTGATATTGGAGGGGAAATTTGAGGGACGCCGAGGGCCCGGTAGGAGACAAATGTCCTGGCTGCGAAACGTGAGGGAATGGACCGGCATCAGAAGTGTGGAGGAGCTGTTCCGAGTGGCGCAGGACAGGAGCAGGTTTGCCGAGGTGATCGCCAACGTTAGGGGGACCTGACAGGGCACTTGAAAATCAAGAATAAGAAAAAATACTACAACATTTTTTTTTCTAGAAATTATTTATTTTTGTCGAATAAGATAGATTGTCCAAGGACCACAAAAAATAATAATAAGGTAACATGCACCATGGTTGACATTCATTCATCAGCAAAATGGATAAAAAATGCTGTTCTATAAATATATGCAACTATAATAATCACTTATAATATTAAAGTGTATACTTTTCATAAAAAATAGTTACTAGGCAGACTGTTCATATATGCGTTCTAATTCATATGTAATACTGGTAATGTAAGGTTGTACTTTCTATTATATTGTCAATTATTAATGAGTAAATTGTTATGCTAATGTATAATGACGATAATCGTAGCCGAATGGTAAGTGCTTTGACTGCCAACCCGTAGGTCCTGGATTCGATTCTGGGCAATTGCAGTGTGATTGCTACACTGTCTTTGGTCTGGTGCAGAATTCACGTGACAACAAAATGGCTACCTATCACATGTCACGAGAAACAATATGATAGTTATACCCTTAACATTGATTTGGCTCGCGCTATAATTCTCAACATTCATACATCGTATCATGCACGCGCGTTGATTTCTCTGACTCCTCACATGGCTGACATTCAATATTTGATTTATTTGATCGTGCCACGTTTTCCTCGGTCTTCCTCTATTTCTAGTTCCATTTACCATTCACAGAGATAAAAACCATCAGAAAAATAACAGATAACTACGCGACATAATAAGAAACACAACATAATAAAAAACAAACACAAATCAGAGAAATGGGTGGTATCCAGGATGTTGTGAGATGGACTAGACAAAGAAAAGGGTATTGGAGAGACCATGTGGGAAGAAGGATGCCTGAAAAACCCTCTTCAAAGCTGGTTAGACAGCTGGGAGTTCATATCGCAAGAGACGGGAAACTACAAACAGGCCATAGGGGCTTTCGGCCAGAATAAGAAAATAAAATCTCATAGTTTCCACCTTTTTACTCCTTTCTTCTTAAATAGTTTGTCTACATTTAATCTCCCAAGCTCCCATTCCCAATCATATACAAATTAATCATTTATTAATTTCTATATAAATTATGTTTTTTCTAAATTATTATACAATTTTATATGTGCTTTTTTAATTCATCACGTATTATTATTGTTTTATATTTATTAGTTCTTACTGATAAAAAAATAATGATTAGTACTTATAACAACGAGCCCAGGTTAATTTTTAAACATAATCTATTGTTTCGAATTTTAAATTGGTTTTTAATATCAGTCGTTCTTTGTTTAGTTGGTATTATATTTTTACACCTGAAGATGGAGGTAGCCTCCGAAACATGTCGTGTTTTTTTTTAAATATTTTGTGGATTAAACAAAGTTATTTTCAATTTCCTAAGTCTATAGTGTATAGTATAATAGATATTTTTTTTGTAATAAATTTGCAAACATGCACACTTTGTTTTTTGGGATCTTGGGAAAATCCGTGTAACTCGTCTCTCTGGACCGACGGTTAGGAGATCGTTGCAGTCTCCATCTTCAACGATCTTTGAAACGTCGGTCCAGAAAGACGATTTGCCCGGATTTTCCCAAGATCTAAAAAAACATGTTGCTACCAACTCTGAAAGTCTACGCAATTATTTCTACAATGTGTTCAGTTAATTACTTCTTTTTTACAATATTTTTTGTAAAAATAAGATTGGTCGTTTAATTAGCGTGATATTAAATAATTTATAATTCTGGAGAGTTCAACGGAAAAGCTTTAAGGATGCGTTCGGTCATTTTCGCCGCCCCTCGTCTCTCGTCGGCATTCTTGTCCCGCCCTCCCGGGTCCTTTATCGCGAGGCCCGCGCCGAGAGGTATATAAGCCGCCGTCCTTTGGCAAAAAGCACATTAACACATAGAGCGGTGGCGAGTTCTGGTATCAGCAGCGCTACGGGCTAGTGATCGAATATTTGTTTTAACCCAAGAAAGAAGAAACACATCGTAAACACAATGAACTTCGCGGTGAGTTGCAAATTTAAAAAAATGTGAACCACATCGCGTCAGTGCAAGGAGCTCAATTTCAAGGCTGGGTCAAAAGTTCAACTTAAGCAATGAGGTTATCGAAAATTCAGTGACCTTTAAACCTTTTTTAATAAGTGTTACGCTTCTTGCACTAGACGTCTTGTGATGTGAAAGTGATTTTAATTATTATTTAATATATTTTGTTAAAATAACAAACAGAAATAAATTTCTTCGCCAATTTTTATGGGCCTGAGTAACTATTACGTTTTCATTTAAACAATTTATTTTTATAAAAAATAATATATTTCTTATTGCAGTAATTTTATCATGTTTATTTATTTGTTTTTTAATGTTTATAACTAATTAACACATCAACCATCACGCCGTTTCCTCGAAAAGGTAGGCAAAAAGAATGGGCCGCCAGAAATACCTCTCGATTTTCCTCTACATTTATAAATTTACAACGCCACACGCACGCTCGTCGATTTTTCCGACTCAATAACCGTCCTTTAGTAAATGATTCATTTGGTCATGCCATGTTTTTCTTGGCGTACTTGCCTTCTTTTTCCATTCACACTGCTAAAATACAATTCGTTAAGCATTTTTCTCTCATACATACGTTCATATGTACACATGATGGTTTGGAGTTCATTTTATCATTTAATATTATTATTTTAAGGCAGATAAAATGGCTGTATCTCACTACCAGTCAATACGTCATTATTTCGTGGTTTCCGTCTATTAATTTTATTAATAATTTAATAAATGAATTTGCAATTTGAAGTTATATTACGTCAGTTTAAATATGCAAGTTTCAAGTGAATAATTAAATCAGAATTGATACTTCATTATAATTTGTAATATCCGCTTTGTTAACACCCACTGTCTGTATAGCCGTTACAAAATTAAACTTAATATACAAAGGCATACGAGTTTATTTCAACGGTATTACGCGTGACACTTGCTTGTAACTATATATAACTAACTTATCCACCATCACGTCATTTCCCAGAGTGGAGGCATTGCACTTTTCTATCCTAGCGTACTTCCATAACCTAATATAGTAAACATATATTTTAAAGCAGTTCACGGAAGAGCACCTACCAATATGCGCAACAGCACGTACTCTTTTATCTCCCAACATGCAGAGCCAAGCTGCCACTCGTGATGCCGGTGAAGAGATCTATCAAACTGGTGAACTTGATCGCTTTGGAAATCGACATCTTTCGTATTAGTGACTCTTGACTTTAGAGAGTAGATTGCATTCCTAATGTCGTACCATCTCTCATGCGTTCCTGGTATTATATCTGTTCTCAAATTGATGCTTTAAAATGTCGAATTTTAAATGAGATAATAAAACTAATTTCAATTTATATATTTAATCTCTGTATTGCTGATAGCCCTAATTTGAGACAATCTAAACTTCTTAGTAGTAGATTAGTTGAGCAAAAACATAGCCTCCGTACAAAATCGGGCTTTCGCGGTGGCAGGTTCGTACGCTTGTAATATGCTCCCTGCACGCCTCAGATGCATTTACAATCCCACCTTTCAAAATATCTCATAAAATATAAATAACATAATATACCCGATGGCTAGTGTCAGATGCAGCCCCCAGAGTCACTCGCAGAAACGGCGCTATACAAATGAGCCTAACGAACACGCATGTCTTTTGTTTCGAACGTAAAAATATTGAAATTAATTTAACTAACTAACTACGCCGTCTCCCCGAAAAGGTGGGCAGAAGGAATGAACTGTCACACTGTTATTTCCTCACTTTCTTCTCTCATCTCTTAAACATTCATACATCGTGTCATGCACTCACATAGATTTCTCTGACTCCTTACACGGCCGTTGATTCATTTGGTCATGCCACGTGAAATTATGAACGTACACTACCATTAAAACTTATCCCCAGAGGGGAAGATAGAAAAAATGAGCCACCACATTATTCTACCCTGACAAACTTCTCTCGATTCCTCTACATTCATACAACGCGTCATGCACGCAAGTCAATTTCTCCGACTCGTTACGTAGTCGACATTTGATATTCGATTGATTTCATCGTGCCATGTTTTCCTCTATTTCTTTTTTCGTTTACACCGTTTACTTATGATATATTTTATTGACCATATTTTCTTCATTGATTATGTCCGTATATCCAAACCATCCTAAAGAACATTGTATTGTTTTTTTTTTTTTTTGATAAATCATTGTTTTGACGGAAATACCATGACACTTCAACATTATTATCTGTCATTATTTGGATTAAATTCTAAATTTAAAAATTAATTTGTTCATTATCAACACTTTCATTAGCGCTGCATTCACTTTGTATATTTGCATATTATTGCATCTAAATTCACGTTTCATGTCATTGGCTACTTTCTATTATATATAACTTCATTCTTTTTGTTTTAAAATTTAATGGAAGTTGAGTAGAAATTTCATATACCTATATGATATTAGAAATATAGTTGCACTTTTAACATCAATTTTATAAACGTGCAATTGCGTAAAATTATTATTTTTATATGGTTTTTGTTTTTCATTTTCATATGGTGAATACTATTTAGTTAATGGAATTCACTATTTAAATGTGTTCTTATATTTCCTTTAAATAGTGCAATTTATGATGTATTAAAATGATAAAATATTATGGAAAATAATTTTATAAAGCAACAAAATGTTCATATTGTAAAATGTTTTAGTTTTAAGTCAATTTCTTTTTCTGTTTTCTGAAGGTCCATAATTATTTTATATATAACTTATCCCTTCTGTCCCATAATGAGTTTTCTACTCATGGGAATATAATATAACTATTGTATGTTTATAAATAAATAAAAAAACGAATTCTTCATGTTAAATTTAATATTAAAAATAAAGATTCATCAGAATTCAATTATTATTAATACAAGCATTTATATGCATGTGTTCAATATTTCAAAGTTATTTTTAACAGCGGACTTTCGAAGTCATTGAATTTAAAATAACCAACATCATAAAAATATTATATTTACATACATACTACGTAAATTTCGTCTTCCGTATGAAATAATTACATTGCCTTTATGTTTAACGTGCGTAACAATAATGTATAATAAACAGATAAACGTTAAAAAGAAAAAACGTTTAATTGAAACATAAGAAAAGAGTGCACAATGGTGTTCTTCTACCGACCCTTATGTATGGAAGCGAAGCATGGAACTGGCAAAAGAAGGATGAAAGTTGAATAAATGCAGTAGAAATGAGATCTCTTAGACGAATGTGAGGATACTCTGTGTATGATAGAGTGTCGAATGAAAATATAATAAGTGAATGCGGTGCGAACGATGGTGTCATGAACAAAATAATGAAAAGATCATTAAGATGGTTTGGACATATGGAAAGAATGAATGAAGAAAGAATGGTAAAAAAATTATATGTTAATGATGTAAATGGAACCAGAAATAGATGAAGACCGAGGAAAACGTGGCACGATCAAATAAATCAAATATTGAATGTCGGCCATGTGAGGAGTCAGAGAAATCGACGCGCGTGCATGACACGATGTATGAATGTTGAGGAATCGAGAGAAATATGTCAGGAAAGAAAAGTGTGGCAGTCCATTCTTTCTGCCTACCCCTTCGGGGAGACGGCGTGATGGTTAGTTAGTTAAGAAAAGAGAGAAAAATGTGTTAAATTTTGTTATTCCATTATTGCATTATTAGTATAGAGAAACACAGACAAAGGATTTTGAAAATATTTATAAAATAATTTTGTACACACCAGTTCTAACGTCAACTTCGCTCATTAGTTACCGTGTAGATCTCTCGTGAAAAAAGATTTAGATATACGGTAATAATATATAAAATACAAAATAAAATTGGGTTAAAAAGATGTTCTGCTTAATGCTTAATAAACACAAATCTTCATAGATGGCGTTAGTATGTAGATTATATAATGATCGATAAATTGGTAAATGATCAATAAATAAATAAATAAATATAGACTTCCACGTAAAAGAGTAATCTTAAGAAATTAACATATAAAATCAAATCTTCATAGATGGCGCATTGAAACTGACATGTGAATTCTGGTGTTGGATTTTAACATATATACAACTTCCAAAAATTTGTCAGACATGGTCATAAGAAATGTGGAATGGGGAATGTTGTAATTACATAAAGCGTGCGCTTAAACCAACCAATGACATGTCATAAGTCCTGTAAACACCTTGATCAACCATATTCAGTTTCCAATTTGCATCTTCGTCTCTATTGAGATACAATTGATTCATGAATTGATAACCCGCAATGGGTGAAATCCAGTATTCGTATACAAGTATATGTATACATTCAAAAAATAAAATAACACAGTTAGATGGTGCACATGTTGTCAGCTGGACGATCCGGACATTTGTGTTATTTTAATTTATATTCCACGTATCCATCGTTCTTTTAATTTCTGTAATTAAGCAATTAAAACAATCCAACTCAAGAACTTCAAAATGTTATCAAATTTTTAATTAGATTTATTTTGTGGACGTTGGACGATCGAAGTGTGATGAGGTTCTCAACCCATCACACCGCGACTCCCTCGGGGGTGGAAAAAGAAGGATGGAGTGCCGCATCAAGTCTGGCAGTCCATTCTTTCTGCCTACCCCACCGGGGAGACGGCGTGATGGTTAGTTTGTTAGTTAGTTAGTTATTACATTAATCATAGAAGAACAAATTCCTGGCTAGAAAACCTTCGAGAATAATTTAGTTAAAGCATAAAACCCTTGTTTAGATCATGATGTTGCCCAATCTTTGATAAGAGAGGAATTACAAGAAGAATTAGAAGATACACCAGAATTTAAACAATAATTCAATTTCATTTCATCGTTACATTCTTCAATGGTTTATCTAGTTGCAACATCCGAAATATTTCGTCAAAGAATACAATATAGGATTCATTTATTATATTACTATTATTTAGTTGTTATTAATTTATATCTATATTTTTATATTACAATTTATTGAAATATAAATAGTAAAATTTTATTATATTTAAGTTTATTTTGATTTTTTCTAATCAGAATATATTTAATTTGGAAATCTTTGCTACTGAAATTTCAGGAAATTTTAAATCACATAAAAACACCTACTAAAAATCATTCGTTATAGAAATTCGTATTCAACGAAATAGAGATATTTTTTCAATAATATTTAGCACTTTGAAGAAACCGGGTAGTGTTAAAGATCACATCAAAATCAAAATATTTAAGTCGATGAGTTATGCTCGCCTAACCATCAAATAAATTCAAATTAGATACAAATTGTTAATTAATCTGGTACATTATGTTCCTTCATTCATTAAATATAATTTCAAATATGATTTGTGAATATTTGAAAAGATGAGTATATGTTTTATAAGAGGACATTATAATAGATAGTTAAAAGCAAAACAATACTTCATTGTTTCTTATGGAATTAAAGTATGATTTCTTTGTATTACTTTGTGAATAAATATTTCCATTAAAACTATAAATTTGTAAGCCGTCATAAAGTTACTTGTTCAATAAAAACGTGGGTGGCAACCGGTCTAATTTTAAAACCTGTAAAACAAAACTTATCCAAGTATCTATTGGAACGTAATAATATGCATTGTCCATACATAATTATCTCCAACGGCACCTTAAAGCAAGTCTCGATATCGCTGTCTGACATTTGAGAATGTGTCACCTAACCTTGCTTTCAATTTCCCTCCGAAAGCACCGCGCCTGCGCAATGAACCGACCTAAGGCGGCGTGCGCGCCGGAGTTGAAGTGTCTCACGGCCAACCAGACAATTTTCCGCATTAGAAGCCGTAAAAATTAAAACGGAACAAAAACAATAGAATGCGACTCGAAATTCGAAAATCGTGCGCACTCGCAATGCGCGAAATGTGTAGCCTGCCTGTGTAGGTACCTGTTCTCTATGCGCGGGGTGCTATTGTACCGACCTTGTGGCAATTAAAACGGACCGCGGTTTACCGAATTGAATTGGAAATAATTATTTTAGATAATAAATTCAATCGGTTCATTAAAATTCACATTAGATACAGGAATCTTTCTATACTACGGATGTACGCAATTCTAAGGAAACATGCATAAAATATGCCAATTTCAACACAAATGTATTATATATAGAGACAAATTTAAAATTAAGGAGTTATTTCATTTTGACTGATGATATGTGTATTTGCTCTACAGATTGTATTCCTCGCGGCGCTCGCCGCTCCTGCCCTGTGCGCGCCCTCCTACAACAGCTGGGCGGCTGCTCCCGCCAACATCGTCCTCAGCAATGATGGCCAGAACGTGCTGGATACCCCCGAGGTAGCCAACGCCCGCGCCGCCCACCTCGCCGCCATCTCCCAGGCCCAGGCTGTCTCTGGCCGCAACAACGGACCCCAGGACGATGGATCCTACGACAGCAGGTGGGAGCAGGAATCCTACGATAACTCCAACCAGTGGAACGCCGCCCCTGCCCAGCAGTGGAACGCTGCTCCCGTTCAGCAGTGGAGCGCCCCTGCCCAACAGCAATGGAATGCCGCCCCTGCTCAGCAGTGGAGCGCCCCTGCCCAGCAGTGGACCGGCACCGCTCAGCAACAAGCTAACATCGCTCTCTCCTCCGACGGACAGCACGTCCTGGACACTCCCGAAGTAGCCCAGGCTAGAGCCGCCCACCTCGCCGCCCACGCCGCTGTCCAGCAATCTCCCGCCGCCCCTGCCCAGAAATGGAACGCCGCTCCCGCCCAACAGTGGAACGCCGCCCCTGCTCAGCAGTGGAACGCCGCCCCTGCCCAACAGTGGAACGCCGCCCCCGCCCAACAGTGGAATGCCGCCCCCGCCCAGCAGTGGAACGCCGCCCCCGCCCAGCAATGGAGCGGTGCCCCCTCCTCCATCGCCGATACCCCCGAAGTAGCCCAGGCTAAGGCCGCCCACGCCGCCGCTGTCGCCGCTGCCCAGAGCGCCGCCCAGTCCAGCCCTCAGCAGTGGAACGGAGCTCCTTCCTGGCAGTCCGCCCCCGCCCAGCCCCAGTGGAACGCCGCCCCTGCCCAGCAGTGGAACGCTCCCGCCAAGAACTGGGCTAACGCTCCCTCCCAGATCGCCCTCTCCCACGACGGCCAGAACGTGCTGGACACCCCCGAGGTAGCCGCCGCCCGCGCCGCTCACATCGCCGCCCACGCCGCCGCCAGCGCGCAGGCCGCCCCTGCTCCCCGCCATTGGTAACTCCCCTCCTTGCCGCCCACTCTCTTCTCTTCCTCTGTCGCTCCTAAACATTGTGATATATTGTTAAACGGCCGCTCCCCGAGGCCTCCTTCGCATCCTGATTCAAGATGAACTCTTTTCTCAACGACTACCAACACTTCACTTCCATGAGACGACAATGATGTATGTTTCCTTGTAAGTTAGGTTAAGTAGGGCCTTTCTGTAGAGAAGACGGGGCTCTAACGTAGAAATGGCGGGGACTCTCGTGCTAGTCCGCTCGGAGCAACTATTGTACTATATTATATTTACAAATTCGCGTTTTATAATATTATTTAATAATTATTTTGTTTTATTCGATGTGATGTCTTTCTACAAATAAATATTTGTATATTTAATATTGTCATATTCTATATATCATATCATAATTTTTTCATATATTATTATATACTTTTTCTATATCTATCTATCTATCTATCTATCCTTGTATTTGTATTTTATTTTAATTTATTTTTTATTTTTTGTTGTGTACTAGTACCATTTATCTTTTTTCTTATTTCCAATTATAACATATCTTTTCGACTTCTTATATTGTATTATGTATTGTTTTATAATATATTTTTATAAACAAAAAATGACAAAATATATAAAGCAATTTCATATGAAAAATATAAACATGTGTTTTCATTTCTAAAAATATATATTTGATAACAAATTTAACTTATGTAAATGAATTATATAAACGTATTATTCATTGATATATTTTTAAAAATCACGTGATGTAAAACTCCGAAAAATAGTAAAAAAATGCTTTTTTCGTCTTACTCGATTTAAAAATATATATTTAAAATATCTAACGTCACGTGTTACGTTTCAACCCTCTTATACAGGCGACTTTTACAGCCGATTCACGGTAAATTATCGCTTTCTTTAAATATGTTTTTATTTTTTCTACACCACTTATATAAAACTCCATATTAAATAATAAATTTGAATGAAAACGTAAATTTTCTAGATGTTCTAATACATTTTATGGAAACGATATATTTTGCCTAGCTAAAGCATTATCAAATATACTCAGAGATATCGATATACTCGTTTTTTTTCTACGCCATGGTATGCATCATCTAAGATTTTATAGTGCCTAAGCAAGGCAAAACGTGTCTTCCCATAAATAAATTTGAGCTTCTAGAAATAGAAATAAATATTATATTTTTGAAAATAAAATATTAATGTTTATTTCAAATCTATATACCTGAGAGCCATAAAGACTTAAGTGATTTTTTTTAAATAAGCTATGATTATCCTGGAATTACAATGTAATGGTTTATTTACATTGTGATTTCATCCGATGCGATTGTTTGTTAAAACAGTTACTTTCAACTATAATATAATATAGTGAATATAACTATACTACATTATGGTTAGTGTATCGAGAATAACACAAATTTACATGACTCAATTTGGCTAAAATTAATTGCTTAAGATTTTGTGGCTCTATGATACAGAACTATTAACCAAACATTGATACGCAGCCATTACTTGGTTGTTTCACGTATCATTAATCATTTTTTTACATAGTATAAACCGCTTTATTTGAGTTAGTAGCGCCAACTGGTTTCACTCTGTAGCGAGCTTCCTCAGGGCTATACACAATCAGTTTGTGTATAGACCTGAGGAAGCTCGCTAGAGCGTGAAACCGATTGGCGCTACTCACTCAAATAAATTGTTTTCTACTTAGTAAAAAAGTGTTTAATTTTATTTTTACTATTGACCAACTCTGGATTATGGTGTCAGAAAGTCATATAAAATAATACACAAATAATAAATAAACAAGAATAGTTGCCAAATTTCAAGTAAAACTGTAAACATAATTTATTGTTTCTTGAACAATGGTGTAAAACTCCCTATTAAAAATAAATAAGAATGATAACATCAGTTTTCTAGAAGTTTAATTATATTTTATTGGAATGACATGTTTCGCCCTTCTAAGGCATTATCAAATGCCATTTGATTATGCCTTA
The DNA here is from genome assembly GCA_022606425.2 of Lepidostoma basale. Taxonomy (NCBI): domain Eukaryota; kingdom Metazoa; phylum Arthropoda; class Insecta; order Trichoptera; family Lepidostomatidae; genus Lepidostoma; species Lepidostoma basale. Next base: position 2,632,533 of record JAHDVF020000763.1, read on the forward strand.
GAAGGGCGGAACATGTCATTCCCATAATATACAATATAATAAAACTTCGAGAAAACTGCCGTTTTTATTCGTATTAACTAACTAACTAACCATCACGCCTTCTCCCCGGAGGGGTCACGCCACATGCTTTTCTCGATTCCTCTACATTCATACATCTTTTCATGCACGCACGTCGATTTAACCGACTCCTCATGTGACCGACATTTAATATTTAATTGATTTGATCGTGTCACGTTTTCCTCGGTCTTCCTCTGTTTCTAGCTCCGTACACGTCGTTTACATATACCTTCTTCACCATTCTATCTTCACTCATTCTTTCCATGTGTCCAAACCATCTTAACGACCCTTTCATTATTTTGTTCATAACACTTTCATTCGCACCGCGTAGTAATTATAAACATAATACTTATAACAGTAAACATTCGAAAATTTTTAATGATTTCCAGATGCAAAATCGTTTGGAGTTATACTAAAGAATTTTGTTCTTATTTTATTAGATTATATTATAATATATAATATCGATAAGCAGACAGAACACTTTAAGTAAAGTGTTGTAACCATTCAACCTATACACATTCCTTAAACAGAGTGCGCTGGCAACACTATATAATGATACAGTTTAACAATAAATTACAATTACCGGTCAGTTATTAACGTAAATAAATTACATTTGGTTCATCCATATAAAACAACTTTTACTTCCCGATTTTTTTTTCGTTTTAGCGGCGAACAAGAAAATCTTGTCTCTGCTATGGCGTCCAAGGTTTTGCTCCTTGTCATATCAGTCATTAGTCACAAAATCAAAACAAATAGACCAGTGTGCAGAATAAATCATTAACTTGTATTTTTAGATTGATAATAATTTTTAACAACTTCATCACAGGTTTTCAAACTTTTTCCCCTACCACACCCTTTAAAAAAACTTGTGGCTACCTTTTTAATTAACAATATGCTTATCACCCTTTAAAAAGAATACACTTACTCCAGTTCTTTAAATCTACAGTGTCAGCATAGTTTTTAAAAATATTTTTGATTTATAGTCTAATTTTTCAAACAGTGAATCGATGGTGTCTATTTTAGATAAAAAAATTATATTTTACACATATTTTAAACATAAAAAGCATCCCAATTTTTGGTTGAATTTTCAGAGTAAAAAATGTGCGTCTAATGGTCCGAAAAATACGGTACGTTAAAATTAAAACATTTGTTAAGATTAAATATCATTAAAGTTATATAAATATACATGGCTTCATATTGGTTAATTTGAAAATTAATTTCTATGACATGTATGGTTGTAGAATTGTAGATTAATATCAAAGGGTCGATCCGATGTAGCGATAGCGTTCTTCGTGAGGCTCGGTAGGGTCGTGCAACCCTCTCGTGGCATCCGATGTACAAACACGAATATTACAATCTAATAGTTGAGCATACTTATTTAAGGGTTGACTAACTTGCCCTCCGTATTAAATAAAAGAAAACGCATTAAATATATATTTTTTATCTCTTTTTAGGATAAAGCTAAATTATTGGCTTTTAAGTGCATTATTTATTATAGGGTAACCTACAGCGATGGTTAATATAAAATATATACAAATGAACAAACTTAAAGTTAAATAAAGACGTAGAAGGTTACCCGCCGCATACCTGAAGCTGTTATAGGACTCAGCGGCGCCCCTTCGTCAGCTTCGCTCAAACAATCCCTAGGCCCGCCCCCCATCCACGCAGAACTTACATTAGTTGGAGAATGTATCATTCCAGAAAATAAAGCAAAAGGCAAAAGAGGTCTAAATCTAGGCCACATTTCTTCTTCTTATTATTTTCGTCCTATCGTACCTCTGTGGTGCATAGGGCCTCAAGGAACCTTCTCCACCCGACTCTATCGCATGCCTGATGCCTAACATCATCCCAAATGAGGCTTGCTGCCTTAACCTCGTCCTGCAGGGCTCTTCTCCAGGTGGCTCTAGGTCTGCCTCGTTTCCTCTTTCCTCCCATAGGGGATCAGTCTAGTGCGCCCTGAGCGATGCAGGCTGGGTTCCGTCCCAGAGTGTGACCGATCCACTGCCATTTGCGTCTAGCGACTTGTTCTCTAATTGGCTTTTCGCCTGCCATGGTCCAGAGAACGGCATTTGACATTGTTTGGGGCCAATAGATCTTGAATATTGAGGCCACATTTAATCCAGTTTAATTTCAATCCACTTCTATGTCCCAATCTCACAAAACAAAGCAAAATATGGTACATGATTTTATGGCCTAATATAAAATTGTGACAGACTTATAAGTGTATTATCAAATATTAATCTTATTCCAATAAATAATAGCAATAAATGAAAATATGCATTTTTTTAAACAAGAACAAACCATCACGTTATTTCCCCAAAAGCGTAGGCAGAGAAAATGGACCGCCACACTGCTCTATCCTGACACCTCTCTAGTTTCCTCCACATTCCTAAAGCGAGTCATGCACGCACGTCAATGTTTCCGTATTTTAACAGGGCCATGTTTTCCCCGAACTTCCTCGAATCCTGACTCCATTCACATCGTTAACGTATACTTTCTTAACCATTTATAAATTATATTGTGTCTTATACATTATTTAGTTCAATTTTATGTATGTTTATGGTTTTGACTGGTTTCGGCAACTCGCTGCCATCTTCCGGTGGTTTTTATTAGCCTAGTACTTATTTACTTTATGTGGCTCTAAAACTGTTGAAAAATTGCATCCTCCGTGATCATTTTTTTCCAAGTTCCTCGATCCTGCGCTTTATGCTCCTAGCAGTCCGTTTCGCCCAACTTAGCCAGATCAGCCAGAACATTATCCATTAGACGCTGTCAAGACCTTCTTGAATATCTTTTTTTTCCTTCTAAAAGACTGTAATAAAATAAAAATAATAATTATACGGAAGTGAGAATGGTTAAAATGTTGTATACAAGCTGTATAATAGAAAGAAAAGCCGCGGAAGAAGGAATTCATGGCATCGCCAAATTAATCAAATACTAAATCGCAGTCGAAAAATTCGACGGGCGTGCATGTTACGATGTATGAATGTATAGGAATCTACAGAGTTTTGTCAAGACAAAGCAGTGTGGCGGTCCATTCTCTGCCTACTCCTCCAGAGAAATGGCTTGATGATTAGTTTATTAATTTTGTTACTACGGAAGTACTTTGGACGAAAAAATAATATGAATATTGCCTATCCACAGGAGTAAAGCAGTATTTTAAGCAGTTAGTAGAATTATGTTTTCTGTGATATTGGGTATATTTTCTTTAACCGACGTTTCGGTGATCATTACAAACTCCATCTTCAGCGTGTGATCATCTATGTTGGGGGGATCTAAATCAGAACCAGAAGAAGACATTATATACGAGAACATAGTTCAAAATATATTTAATTTAACGCTTTTGAAGTTTTTATGGCGTTTTGCAAAAAAAAATATTAATTTCTATTAAAGGTATAAATATATTTTTACATTATATCGTATCTATTCAATGTGTCAGATTTAATTTATGAGTATATCGGAAATTTTCGTTTTGATAATATGAAGTTTTAAACTGTGTTTATCTGTTTTTATTACAGACTGGTATACAGGTATTGATGTCAGCAGTGCTCATGAAACCGCTCACAATAATATAAGATTTTTTTAATCTTTCAACATAATAAATTAACGATTTTTTTATAAATTAAAACACTGTTCTTTGACTTGTTTTATAAATTAAAACATCTGATGCGCCACAGCGTGTGGGATTCTAGTGGGATCCATCCTCTGCACGTGGGCATTCCAGTATCTTCTGCGTTGTCTGCCCCATCTCACGACATCCTCCACCTTGCGGATCTCGCGTATGGCCGTGTTCCTCACCCTATCTCGAATAGTCCTTCCTGCTATCATCCTCAGCGTCCTCATCTCTTCCACCCGTACTTTAGCCTTCGTTCTTGCGGTATCCGCTCTGGTCTCAATGCTATACGTCAGTATAGGCCTTACGCAGGTTGTATATATTCTGACCTTACTGTCAGTTCTCATATACTTGTTTTTCTCATATACGTTAAATCAGCATATGATTTCAGTTAATTCTTCTTCTTCTTTCGGTGCCGTGTCAGGTCCCCCCAACGTTTACGATCACTGCAGCAAAGGCATATCTATCCTGCGCCACTTGGAACAGGTTCTGAACTCTTGTTATTCCTCTCCACTCTTTGATGTTACACAGCCAGGACAGCTGCCAACTCCCCGACGTCCCTCCACTTTACCCATTAATATCAGTCGAAGGAGGTGGCATTTTTCACCCCTTAGCACATGACCAAAATATGAGACCTTTCTAATTTTCACACTCTATTGGCTCTGGCTCTTTATAGTACGTCTGCATTACTGACCCTATCGGTCCACGGTATATGGAGCATTCTGCGGTATATCCACATCTCGAATGCTTCCAACTGGTTGATTACATTCACTTTTAGAGTCCAGGTTTTGCAGCCATATACGAGTAGTAGAACAGACCATATATAACATTTAATAATTCTTTGTCGGAGTTTCAAGTTAAGTTTATCGTTGCCAAAAAATGTTCTCTATTTATTAAATGCAGCTCGTGCAACTTCAATTCTGCATTTTATATCAATGTCCAGGTCAAGAACTTAAGTTATTATATAATTCAGTTAATAATTGTAATAATAATATGCTAAATTTTAATGCGCCGTTTTTGTGATATAATCACCTCAAGGGTGCAGTTGCTTCAAATGTTATTTTCTTGAATTTATTATTATTACTTGAAATGTTTTGTCCCTGCACATTCGATAAAAAAAATACTTATCTAATTGTCCTTTGCGGGCGATAAATTCGATTACCGATCACGATATAATAATTGCAGGGCTGGCACAAACAGAACACGACACAATCTAACACGGGGTGCCAACCCAATAATTACTAAGGCTAGGACGTAATATTTCCAACGCAAATACCTCAATGTAAATACGCTAAGGCTTTAGTTAATTACGAAATGTGTAGTGGCGTATTAAGTCGACTATTAGTATAATTCAACACTATGAAATCGAGTGAATGAACAGTTAATTAACAATAATTTATTAATGGACACTTTGTTATTAAAACAGTTATGCTCGTAATTAAAAAAGTAATAAATAAAACCGCACCTTAATCGCCATTAGTATGAGAAATGCAAGATTATTTGCGTTACATTAAATTTTGTATTGAGATTTGAACTTTTATACGGTAGCAATTGAAGGCTGGACATTTCAAATGTGCCAAGTGTACAGTGAAAATGAGTTTTTGGTGCTGTTTGGATTGAATCACCCTAAAGATGCCACCCGTGGTACGTGACATATGGAACAAAAAACAGTTTTTGTTTATTCTATGTTTAAACCACTTGGCACTGGCGAAACCGGTTGCTATCGAAATAAAGACAAAAGTGGAAGTACTTGTAGTTAAAAAAAAGTCTCATATCTTCCCCATGTCTTCCCTATGTCTTCAATACCGTAAACAGAAAAAACTATGTTACAAAAATCAATTATTAAACGCTTAATAATTGTTATTTTTTAATCAGTTACACTAATTTTCAACGCAATCGCCAGGTTTATGATTAACCAACTTTACGATTCTAGCCAAATCAGCAATTTAATGGCGGAATATCTAAATGATAATTTTATCCTTAGACCGCCAAGCAAACGTTAATCTATCTATCATCAACGCGTACTCAAGATTCTGATGTACTTCTTCTTCTTCTTCAGCCTATTCCCGTCCACTCCTGGACAAAGGCCTCCTCCATTCGCTTCCACCCCACTCTGTCTAGTACAGACTGCATCCAGGTTATTCCGACATGTCTGTTCAGATCAGCCTTTTACCGTAGTTGCGGCTGCCTTGCACTTCTTTTGCCGTCCAAGGTCTCCAAGTCAGCAGTCTTCTTGTCCATTTTTCGTCCGAGCTTCTGACTACGTGACCTGCCCATTGCAAGTTTAGGGTCTCTACCCGGTGGATGATGTCAGTGACCTTTGTTATTTTCTCACCCGATGACTTATTAATCTGACTAAAGTTGGTCGTAACAGGCAAAGACGTAATTTTTTTTAATCAGTTTACTGTTACAACGGAGTCCAAAGGGGTTAAAAGTTAAATTAATCGGTTTTTGTGATCTTACGCCTAGTGGCTTGTGAATCTAGGGGAGTATTACACATAAACCAATCAATTTAAAAAGTATACTACTACCCACTTCAATTCCAACCAATTTCTCCCCACTGATTCCTAAGCAACTGTTTTCGATAGAATACTCTCACTCTTTCAGATTTCGTATCGGTAATAACTCTTGTGAAAAGTGAAATTTTTACGCGAATTAAAAAAACAAAACATATTTGTAAGTACGATATTTTAAAGCATTTTTTTTTAGTTTTAATCCTATGGATTGATTTGCAGTAAGCCTAAAATCTTTGCTGGTTCTTAGGATACCACTTAGGCTTTTGATGTGGTATTTTTCCATTGCTTTTCGTTTTGTATATAACAGGTTATTTGAACCCAATTACTACTGTATACAACATTTAAGTTATTGATTCTCATGACGTATGATAGGTAGTCTATCGCAATTTTTATTGTCAGGTGAATTCTACCAGACCAAAGATAGAGTAAGAATTTTGCAGTATCTCTGGAAATCGAACCCGGGATGATCGTTGTGGCAGTGTGTGACATGTTAAGTTTTATATTTTCGATAAACAGATTTTTTTGTCTATGGAATAGTTATTCATACCTTCTTTATCACTTTGATTTTCATTTCAATCACTTTTTAAAAATAATGTTTTTACACAACTCTTTACATCATGTTTTGGGTGATCCTCTTATCTCGTTGCATATCGATTACTGGATCCTTGCGACTATTTGCTCCATTCTACTTCTGTCCCTCGAAGCATGTCTGAAGCTGCCCATGGTCAGCAATCCACTACACTCTCTGATATTTCCCAGCCATGACATTCTTTTGAGTTTCACGCCTCTTCTTATCTCGATTTTACTCTTAACTATCAGCTGCAATAAATGATATTTCCAATTGCTCATAATATGCCCTAAATATGTAGTTTTGATTAATTTTTATTGAGATGAGCAGCTGACGATCCGTCCTCGTGGGTCTCAGTTCTTCATTTGTCACTCTTGGTGTCCTAGTATCTAAAGTATCCTCATATACTCGTACGTTTACATTTCAAAGTCTTATAATCTTCTCATTGATGCCACATTGAGTCCAGCTCTCCAGTCCATCTAGCAGCGCCAACCAGACGTAGCACTTCACAAATATTATATTCAGGCCAAGATCAAAGTCAGAGATAGCTAATACTTTTTTTTTAATCTGTTGAAGACTCCTTTGCTATTTCTATACGACATATTATCTAGTCAAATGTTATTAATTTATTAAAAACATATATTATATATTAATGTTGTTATTTGAAGTTTCGTGATAAAATTGAATTGAAAACAATGAAATAAAATTTATTTATAAAAAAAAATCCTTTATAGTGTAGTATATAATATATTTATTTAAGTTCCACTTGATTATATGGCTTTGATCGGTTACGGTAGGTCGCTGCCATTTCCTATTGTATGTACCAGAAAATAACAGCAAGCTGCCGAAACCGATGGAAGGCATAAAATCATGTGAAATTAAACTAATTATACCTATATTATAAAGGATTTTTATTTATTTATTGATTCTCGAATAATTAATACGAATGAAAACGTCTGTTGTCTAAAAGTTTTATTATGTATTTATTGTTTCTTGAACAATGATGTAAAACTCTATATTAAATAATTAATTGAAATGAAAACGTCAGTTTTCTAGAAGTTTTATTATATTTTATGGGAATGACATGTTTCGCCTTTCTAAGGCATTATCAAATCGTCACCTGAGAGTAAGAAGGTTCCAACTTACAAAAGTAAAAAGCTGAGAAAAATGAAGTCAAAGTTTTGTTGGTTTCGGTGTATCTTGGAATAAAAGAGTTTTATTCCAATTTCCAGAGATTATTTTACCGAAAAACGTGTAAATTTTGTCTGGCAACAGTTTGAATAATAAAGTTCTAAGTTTAAATGAATCCGTCTTCAGTGAATCGTGTGTTTTGAATGATCAGATGAAACTTGATTATTTTCGTAACATCAAAATGACGTTACTATTACATGTTTTTTTTTTTATTGTACGTATAGATAAGGTTAGTAAAAACCCTTTTCACGAAAAAAAGTCAAATGTGAAATTTTGTTAGTTGGAACCCTCTTACTCTCAGGTGACGAAATGTCAACAACGAAACATGTAATTCCCATTCAATATAATAAAACTTCTAGAAAACTGACGTTTTCATTCGTGTTAATTAGTTTTACTTTGGTTTATAGAAATGGCGTGTTTCGCATAAATTAAAATGAAACTTCTAGAAAACAGACGTGTTCTTTCGTATTATTATAATTACGGATTTTTTATTATTAAATTTTTATTATTAATTTATTTCAGCTACAAGAAACGCGTGGATGTTAGCACCCGTATCATATGCACAATGAATAAATGGCTTTTAAAATAAAAACCCCGGAATTGAGACATCGGAGCCCTTTCAACAAGAAGTCAGAAACTCCTTCAAAACGCAAAAAAACGCCGTTTCAAACATCGAAAATAGCCTTAGAGTTTTTAAGGAAAACATCTAAAGCGATTATGGAGTTTGGATCAAACCAATTAAACACAATCCGGCCACGAAAACAATATGTTAATACCGTTTTCACATCTTGGGGAAACAACAACGCAGAGGTGAACAGCAAGAAAAGTATGAATCGTGATTTTAATAGCAAAACATTACAAGAAAAGACAAAATTTGCAAAGAAAAGTTCTTATAAGGATTTATTTGATAATACAGATGCGCTTGATACTACGAATTTGAGTGAATATCAAGGAAGTTCAAAAATCAAGGGATGTTTCTCTAACGTTAAGCACTATCTTCAGCGGAGTACTTTGCACGGAATGAGATATATTGGGGATGGGAAACTCTCTATCTTAGAAAGGTGAGGAAGAACAAACAAACAAACCATCACGCCGTTTCCCCGCAGGGGAAGGCAGAGAGAATGGACCGCCACACTACTCTATCCTGGCAAACCTCTCTAGCTTCCTCCACATTCATACAACGAGTCATACACGCACGTCGATTCCTCCGACTTCTAACATAACCAGCTTTTAAAATTTGATTACTTTGGTCATGCCATATTTCCCTCGGTCTGCCTCGACTTCGTACCCCATTTACATCATTAACGTATACTTTCTTAACCATTCTTTCCCCATCCATGCGTTCCATATGTCCGAACCAACGCAGCGATCCTTTCATAATTTTGTTCATAATACCTTCTTCCGCTCCACATTCCTTTCTTATATCAGCATTTGAGACTCTGCCATATATCGTTCTACCACACATACGTCTCAGGGACCTTATCTCTATCGCATTTATTCTACTCTCATCCTTCTTCTGCCAGTTCCATGCTTCGCTTCCATACATTAGGGTTGGGACCAGAACTCCATTGTGAACGGCCGTTTTCGCTTTCATTGATAAATTCTTGTTTCCAATAACTATTTTTAAAGCTCCATTCACTTTGTTACCCGCACCAACCCTTCTTTCGACGTCACTATCCGTTCGGGCATCTACTGTGAACATGCTACCTAAATACGCAAATTCCCTCACCTGTTCCAATTTCTCTTCGTTCACACTTATATTACAAACTGTCATTTGCTCTTCCCTTTCGAAAATCATCACCTTTGACTTTCCGACATTCATCATTAAATCATTTGACTTGCATACGTACCTCATACATTCTCGACACCAAGACTTGTAATTCGTCCGCACTATCCGCAACGAGAACGGCATCGTCCGCGTAAAGCAGACAGTTTACAGACAGATCACTCATCTTAGCACCAGCATTTATACCTTTAAGTTCTTTCATATACTTGTCCATATACAGATTGAACAACCATGGAGACATCACGCAGCCCTGCTTAACACCCTTCGTGATATCAAACCTAGGCGTGATGTCTCCATTTACCCTAACACTGGCAGTGCTCCCTTCGTAGAGAGAAGCAACCGCCCGTATCAGTTTTGTGCTCATTCCGTATTCGGACAAGATTGACCACAGTTTATCTCTGTTCACTCGATCATAGGCTTTTTCAAATCGACAAACGCACAGAAAAGCTTACGGTTTTTTGCCATAAACTTCTCCGCAAGCGTTCGAAGCGCAAAAATCTGATCCATACATCCTCTTCCGGTCATAAAAGCGCCTTGAACATCCCATACTCTTTCAGTCGTCGTCTTTTTTACTCTTTCTATTAAAATTCGGCCGTAGAGTTTACCAACGGCGCTTAACAGACTTATTGCCCGGTGATTTCTGCAGTCCATACGAGACCCCTTTCCCTTATATAGAGGCATGATAACAGCCCTCCTCCAGTCGAGCGGCGTATATCCTTCCTCTAAACACTGGTTAAAGAGTCTGTATAACCACGCTGCAACAACCGGCTCACCGTTTTTAATAAACTCCAAAGCGACACAATCATAACCGACAGCTTTTCCACCTTTCATACAGCTTACAGATTTTACTATTTTGTTCAAACCATGCTCGAGTCGAACTTGTCCTAACTCCATCGCCAAGACCCGATCAAGAAATGGGGGAACACTGAAGCTAAGTCTAGAATTTCATCTGCTAAAAATCTGTAAACTATTTTTTTCTTATCATTTTAATTCCATTGTGTTTTTAAATTAATTTAGCAGTTTTTGTGCGGTGTATTGCAATGTTTTTAATGTAGATAAGAATACATACAGTAATTTTTGAGTTCAGAGATTGTTTATTTTACTGTAATTTCGTATTTTTCTGTATTTTCCGATAATCCCAAAGCTGACGGATTAGAGGGGTTCTATAATAATTGAAATTAACGTTTCCTTCTTCTTCTTCTTCTTCTTTTAGACCTTTGGTCAGTTCCTGTAATCAGGCTGGCCTCTCTTGAGAGATCGACTCCCAGCTATCCCTCCATCTTTTTGGCGGTCTTTCGAGGTGACGGAAGCCGGCAAGAATCTGATGCGCCACAGCGTGTGGGATTCTGGTGGGATCCATCCTCTGCACGTGCGCATTCCAGTGTCTTTTGCGTTGTCTACTCCATCTCACGACATCTTCTACCTTGCATATTTCGTAGATAGCCGTGTTTCTCACTTTATCTCGAAGAGTCTTTCCTGCTATCATCCTCAGCGTCCGCATCTCTGCAACCCGCACCTTAACCTTCGTTCTTATGGTATCCGCTCTGATCTCAATGCCATATGTTGGTATAGGCCTTACGCAGGTTTTGTATATTCGGACCGTACTGTCAGTTCTCATATATTTACTTATTTTTCCATATGATCTTTTCGATACAACCTGATACTGCCGAAGCCTTGTTGACTTGTCCTATTATTTCACTGAGAAGATCATTTTGACTGAGCAGATTCACTCGCCCGTTTCGCCCAACTAACCCTAATGGATAATGTTCTGGCTGATATGGCTAGCATATCAGCCAGAACATTATCCATTAGGCGCTGTCTAGGCCTTCCTAGAAGTCTTACTTCGGTCGGTCTTGATGCGTACAGGATCTTGATTGCTCTGGTCTCTCCAGCTTGATCCTCTAAAACAAAGCCATTAAAATCATAACTACACTCGCCCGAGTTTAAACTAAAACCGACTTTTTATGAACTAAAATAATGTTTTTTTAGTTCATAAAGGGAAGGTTTGTAAAGGTTTTATACCTTTATGTTCGGGAAAACGATATAAAGTTATCAAAAATATTTTAATAAAAAAAACAAGAACCGAGAAATGTAACATGTTTAAATTTAAACAAGACACCGGGACATGAAAATAACTATATCAGATAAAATTAATCTATTGTTTTCCAAGATTTCAATCCAAGTCTTTCGTTTTCTTTAGGCATCTTCATTATTATAAGTCCATTCACTAGAGGGAGATCGTTTGCAATAGTATGAGTGACAGTGCGTTTACAAAAAATGTAGATGATATATATTTATTTGATTTTTTTATAATTGGAAAACCAAAAAATGTTTCATACTGTAAATATTGAAATATATAAAAACATGTCATTTTTTATTATTATTAACAAAAGTGCTATCGGAATAATTATAATGATTATAAAAAATTTGGTTAATTAAATTTATAATTTGTTTATTGATTTTTCCTTGGAAAAGCGACTAAGCGTGAGACTAATATTAATAATGATATTTTTTCTTTTATTGGTCTCAATTACAATATTTGATCCTTGCATGTTTTTATCTTTAGGATATTATTTCTAATTATTATAAAATTAACATAAAAAAAAGTAACATGGAATGAATGAATGAACTCATTTTCCTAATTTCGACATGGTAAATTTGCGATCAATCAATAATAAAAATAATATTTTAAAAACACTCCTGCAAAACGAATATTTTTCGAATGACCGAGTATATGAGTAGCCAAACGCGTGCACTCCGCCTCACGTCTTGGGACGCACTGACGTTTGAGGTATCTAACCGGACGCAGCCAATCAGATTCCAAGAAAGACCACCATACTAACACATTAGCAATAGCTTTTCGGTTTGTGAATAAACTATACCTATGTACGAGTATCTTACAGGGCGTTCTGGTGCGTGTCGGTAACGCTGGCTGTGCTGTTCGCGGGATATTACATCGGCAGCCTGTACAGCCGCTGGGACAATGCTCCTATGATCGTGTCTCTGAATCCTGAGCAGGCGCAGCTCACCTCTATCCCCTTTCCCGCCATTACTATCTGCAACGCCAACCGGGCGCGTAAGACCGTGGCTGAACGCATACAGAAGGAAGGGTAAGAAATCAAAAAATATACATATTAGTTAACTGTTGTCGCTAGATGAAAAATGTGTGATACGCAGCGCATTAATAACGTTGCATACTAATGACGAAGGATGGGCCTAGGGATTGAACCACGAAAGGCGCCCGCCTATAGTAGCTTCGGGTAAGGAGTGGGAATCAGTGGCGGTACTCCCATAGAAGCCCAGAAGCCCAGCTTGCGTAAAAAATTTTGAATCAAAACCTCTTCTGGCTTACAGAGGTTCAGCTCTTGTGGCTATTCCTCTTACGTCTGATGGGAACATTGTTGGAAGATGATTTGGTGGGTTGTTGGTTTATGCGGGGGCATGTTAGATTTGAGGGTTTTGATTCAAAATTTCTTACGCAAGCCGGGCTTCTGGACTTCTATGGGAGTACCGCCACTGGTGGAAATCCTCTATGTCCTATGTCACACTGTCTTTGGTCTGGTATAGAATTTACGTGATAATAAAATAGTGACAGATTATTGAGATAATTATCTTCGATAAAGGGGCCATAGATTGTTTTATCTTCCACGATGCAGAACCAACCTGCCAATGGTTATGCCGGTAGGTAGAGCTAAATCATATCACCTCGGAGTTTGACGTATTTTGTGATAGTTTGGCTCACCTGAGGGAAGTACTTTCTTTGTTATAATTGTATATTCGTTTTATTAATTTGTCATGCATCTTATGTTTCTCGCTCTTTTTATTACGTATTACTTATTATTGTGTATCTCTTACTTGTATCTTCAGTGTATTTGAAAGTAATTCTGAGATGCTTTGGATATATTTACATCAATAAATGAAATTCAATTAAATTTAATTTAATAGCTATACGTATACAAATTGTATACAGTAATTGTGTTCAAACGACCTGTTGTATAAAAAAATTAAATGATTTCGAAGAGGTTATAAATATCAAGATACATGTAGATTTTTTAATTATTTTGTTTAAAAGTTTTTGTATGCATCTATCAAACATAATTCAATATTATTTATAACATTTATATTTCCAGTAAGACCGTAGATAAAAAAGTTCTGGAAGCTCTTTGTAATAACAGAAATGACTCCGCAGTGGACATCAGCTCATCAAGCAAAGCGGGAGAATGGTCTTACTTCAAGCAGTTTCTTATTAATGTGAGTATTACGTCACAATGAAACAATGTTTATACATTTGCACATAACCAATAATCTTAAAGGCGGCTTTGGATTCTTCAAAACAAGGTATGGGACAATGGTAGCACCAGAGTGACCCCAATGGGAAGTCGAGATGCGCGAATTAATTTTCAAAGAACACGATTTGGTAAGAACATCCGAGGTGAAGTTCCTAGGATCCATTACTGGAAAAACTCTCCGAGATCGTGTCCGTAATGCGTACATAATAAAAACTTGTGAAATAGAGGATTTCGTTTGGTGGAGTAGATCCAGAAGAAGATACTGGAGGGACTATGTATCTAGAATGGATAGTGACAGACTCGCTAATACAGCCGCTTACGAAATCTCATCTGGACACCGTCAACCTGGAAGACCATCTAAAGATGGAGGGACAGTTGGACCTCATCATCTCAGGAATCATGGTTTCTATGTCACAGATCGTCTTCTTCTCCGGTCTCAATCTAACGATTGGTCTACAGCAAGGCGACGCATCTCCTCTTCCACTACGCTCGGTCCTCGGCAACTCTCTTCAACTCCGCATAAGAGGTGCAGCCCATATCTCGGTAAATCTGGTCTAGGTACTCTTGGCGAGGTCGTCTTCTGCCAATCGATCCCTCGACCATCCCTCCAACACATTATGCAGGAAACATTCGTGTCGCAACACATGACCAATCCATCTTGCGCGCCTCTCTGCTATGGTGTTCAACACGTGCCTACTCTCTTCAACTCTGCTGAGAACCTCTTCATTTGTAATGTGGTCCCTCCATGAAACATTGGCAACTCGTCGGTAGGTCCACATCTCAAATGCCTCCGCCCTTTTACGCTCTCTTTCGCCCAGGCACCAAGTCTCGCAGCCGTACAGTAAAACACTCCACAGATCGTCAGATCTATTAAAAGAAAAATAATTTTCAAAATTAAATAGACAGAAAAAACAATTGCTTTTATATAACATGTTGGTTACACTGATTCCATAATTGTCAATTTAATAATATCATTCTCAATCTAAAAATCTAATTATCTCTCACCCTTCATTTGTCTTTATTCTTGGTGTGTTTTGTTTTGTGATCAATTTAGGTGACGCAGCCATGCACGCACCTAATCTCGTCCTGCTACTGGAAGGCTGTACCGCGCGCTTGCGAGTCACTCTTCAACACGGCCCTCACAGATGAAGGCCTCTGTTGCACCTTCAATAGCGTCCATAGAAATATGATGTTCTGGAACCCGTAAGTGAAACAGACACTTTCTTTTAACTTAAATACTTTACCACTTATACAGCCAATGTCGTCCACTGCTTAGGCCTCTCCCAAACTTCTCCACACACTCCGATCTTGGGAGCTCCCCATTTTTCTTCTTCTTCTTCTTCCTCAGCCTATTCCCGGCCACTTCTGGACAAAGGCCTCCTCCATTCGCTTCCATGTCACTCTGTCTTGTGCAGACTGTATCCAGGTTATTCCGACGTGTCTGTTCAGATCATCCTTCCACCGTAGTTGCGGTCGCCCTGCACTTCCCTTTGCAGTCCACAATTTCCAAGTAAGAGTCTTCTTGTCTATTTTTCATCTGAGCTTTTGGCTACGTAACCTGCCCATTACCATTTTAGAGTCACCAACCGGTGGATAATGTCAATGACCTTTGTTTTTTCTCTCGACGTATATTTTCTGACTCTGTCTCTTAGGCTTATTCCTAATATGGCTCATTCCATGGCTCTTTGGGTCACTCGTAACTTCTCGGCACTTTGTTTGGACAATGTTACAGTTTCAAGACCATAAGTACCAACTGGGAGAACACAGGCTCCATAGACTTTTCGCTTCAGGTTGATCGGTATTTTCCGGCTCCTCATTCAGTCACCAGCAAGTTTCCTAATGTCATCAGATCATCGTGTGAGGGGTCTCCATCTGTTTCATCTATCCTCACAAGGTCTACGAATCTAGGTCAAAGAATCTCTTCAAGTAACAATAAATAGTTATTTTAACATTGGTCATTCATACATTTTTGGAAGCGTGCTACCGGGTACTGCTAACGATAACTGCACATCACGTATATTCACGAAAAAGCTGGAATAATTTAAGAGTAATCCTGATTTTATGATTTTAGGAGAGATCTCTCAGACTTGAATGTGACATTCCCGTTCCCTCCTGTGGATTGGACTCCCGAGGCAGGCTATCCCCCGTCTGCTCCGCTTGATGGATTCCCGTGGAGACCAACAGGTAGAAACGCTTCATTTCGGGGAGAATGTTTGCAATATTTTGAGCGACAGTGCGTTAACAAAAATTTTGGACAATGTGTTCGCTGTCTCTTCGCATCACATGACCGTACCACCGGAGTCGAGACTCTCTTAATTTTTCCATTATTGGGGCAAAAATCAATTCCTTCTAATTTCGAAACAGTAGTAATTTTTAAATCACTGAGTATTTAAGAGCTAATGACCCCCTACTTAGACACAGAAACCAATCAGATTGCTTTCTATAACCAATTTAAGAGGTGTTACTCGCACTATTGCAAATATACTTTCTGATTTCATTATGTTTTATTACGTACGTCGTGGGTATACTATGAATCCATAGTTTGCGAAAAGGATACATTAATTTCTTCAAATTATCTGAAAGATTCTTAAAGACCAGACTAGAACTCTGCTCGCGTAGAGTGCATCCATTTATTTTGAAGATGTTATCTTTGACAGCATTCGCATAGATGCCTCTGGTTATATTAAGGTTGATTTATAAATGTATAATGTTATTCTAACACTTCACAGGTACTGGGGCTAATCTTGGATTAACGCTGGTACTGGATGCAGATATAGACGAGTACTATTGCTCCTCAACTAGCAGTGTTGGATTCAAGGTACAACTATAATACTTTGACTTGATGTGAGCTGCAAAGAGTTTTTATGTGAGGTACTCATTTGGTCAATTTAAATCTTAAATCTCCACGGCGTCTGATATCAAGACGATTTCGTTTTTTCAATAACAAATCATTTACACCGCTAAATCTGCATTCAACTAAATATGATGATGAGAATGGCAACAGTAATTTTCTTGCCAAATTTGTCATAATCGGGTATTTAGTTTCTGTCTCGACACAAAGTCACGCCATTGTAATTTTTTTGTTGAATAGTGCTTTAAAAGATTCATCATTTTGCAATTCTAAAAGTTATTCTTGATACTGTATGGCCACATCAGTTATATCTATCAATATTGATTAAGTTCCAAGATAGGAAGGAAATTTCTTTTAAATCTGAATATATCGCACGCTTAATAGTAAACTGACCGATTATGGTTTAGGTCATAATTGAGTTAACATTAGACAGAGGCTTGTGTTAACGCTATCCATCTATTTTTCACAATATTAACGCTATCCATTCGTAGTACGATAATCGTTCACAATATTAACGCTATCCATTTGTACGTGCTTTTCGACTGTTTTTGTTAAAACACCGACTCATGTCAGATTGAGCAAACCCTGCTTTTTTTAGTTAAGCCAGTGTTCTATTAAGCGTGCGATGTGTCATTTATCCAAGTGATCCACAATAACAATTACAGCTAAATCAGTAACCTCACACTTATTTAGCCAATAAAATTGCTCAAATTTGTTGTCAGAAACATTTTTTATACACCTGCAGAAGTCCAGTGAAGCCAAATATCTTATATTTTGTATCAATAATGGTCTTGTTTGCTCCATGTAGTTTAGCATGTTCAATTTTTGAAAGATGTCTGTCAAATAACTCACTAAGGGTGCCTGTCCACCGGAGCGGAGCTAGGTTGCGGAGCGGTGAGCGAGGTAAAAATGCACCAATAGAATTTCATAAAATGGAGGTGGATTTTTACCTCGCTCACCGCTCCGCAACCTAGCTCCGCTCCGGTGGACAGACACCCTAATGCTTGGCCGAAAAGTCAGAGTTGGAAGATAATTTTTATTTCGAAAATGAGATTTTTGACATACACTGGTTTAAATGAATATGTATGATAAACAGATTCTCCTCCATAACCCAGCGGAGACACCAAAGATAGCGGACTACGGAGACCTGATGTCCCCAGGAACAGAGATGAGGATGGCGATCAAGCCGCGGATATACGACTCGGAACCCAAATTGCGGAATATCGCTGTGGACAAGCGGAAATGTTTCTTTTCCGACGAGAACAGACTGTATTTCTACAGGTAACCCAACTCAATCTTACTAAAACCTACACCTTTCTAAAATTAACCTAAACTGCATTAATTAATACGACGACGACAATCGACGTCATTCATATTAGCGAAAGTACGTTCAGAAGACTTCAACTTAGTCGTTCTTGACTTTAGAAAGTATCTTGTCTTCCTAATGTCGAACCATATCTCATGCGCTCCTGGTATTCTCAATAGATGCCTTAAAATGATTTCATTTCATTTGAAAAGACAAGATAGAATAACAAGTAGAATAAAACTATTATAGAATAAATATATATTAAAAAGCCAATTAGAGAACAAGTCGCTAGACGCAAATGGCAGTGGATCGGTCACACTCTGAGACGGAACCCAGCCTGCATCGCTCAGGGCGCACTAGACTGGTCCCCTATGGGAGGAAAGAGGAAGCGAGGCAGACCTGGAGCCACCTGGAGAAGAGCCCTGCAGGACGAGGTTAAAGCAGCAGGCCTCACTTAGGATGATGTTAGGCATAAGGCATGCGATAGAGTCGGGTGGAGAAGCCCTATGCACCACGGAGGTGTGACAGGACAAAAAGAAGAAGACGAAGATATATTATAAAGAAACAATATATTGTAAATTCTCTATTTCAGAGATGATGAACCAACATACCTCCTAATGCAGCATTCATACTATAAATTTCTTGATTCATACTAGTCAATATATTCGACTACTATACCTAATAATTACCCCAGATATTTATTCCCCGTGATATTTCTGGATTCGATTCCGCATTTAATTTTTTAATTGAAATGACTTTGGTATTTGGTAATCTTATACAAGAAATGAGCTCAGATTTTAGTATCAGAAATAATTTTGTTTCAGGACATACACAAAGAAAAATTGTGCCATGGAATGCGAAGCTAAACTAACAATTCAACAGTGCAACTGTTCGCAATACTTCATGCCAAGTTCGTACACAAATAATTTACTTGAAAATGGATAATTTATACACATTTAAAAATAACTAAACTAACTAACTAACTAACCATCTTGCCGTCTCGCCGAGGGGGTAGGCAGAAAGAATGGACTGCCACACTTTAACCGATGCGGCACTCCCATCGACGCGGTGAAATGGTTGCGAACTTCATCGCCACCAAAAGGCATCTCCCGCGCACACTTTGGTCGTCCAACATCCACAAAATAAATCTAAAACAAATAATATAAAATGCAATGATATGAAATAAAATAACAAAATAAAAATACAATAATATAACACATAATATTATTTTAGATGGTGCACGTGTTGTCAGCTGGACGATCCGGACATTTATGTTCATTTAATTTATATTCCAAGTATCCACTGTTCTTTTAAATAACTCTAATTAGGCACTTATAACAATCCAACACCAGCAAGAAATTTAAAATATTATTGAAGAGATTATTCAAATTGTCATTGGAACAAAGTTAATTTTTTTAAATAAACATTGATATTTATCTTTATAAATGAAATATACACAGTTTTTAATCATGTTTTTTTTTTCGTTATTTATAGAAAATAGCTCAGTGCGGATATGCGGAATATCAGATTCAAAATGCTACATGGAGCTGAAAAGTAAGTGCCCACTTCTGTAATATGATACATGTAATTTAGAAATACTTGTTGAAAAATATATTATTTAGATAGAACACACAATGAAGCACTTTGCAAACCTAGATTTATTAGGGAACACTTAGCTTTTAAAAATTCAGTTCGAAGTCAATCCAATTTTAGCTAACTAACCTAAAGAGCCATGGGATGAGCCATGCTAGGAATAAGCTGAAGAGGCAGAGTCAGAAACGATACGGTGAGAGAAAAAACAAAGGTCACTGACATCATCCACCGGGTGGCGACTCTAAAATGGCAATGGGCCGGTCACGTAGCCAGAATCACGCCATCTCCCCGAAAGAATAGTCAGAAAGAATGGAAGTTCATTTCGCCTAACCTAGCCATATTAGTCGGAGCATTGTTCATTAGGCGATGTCTAGGCCTTCCTAGAAGTCTTACTCCGGTTAGTCCTGATGCGTGCAGGGTTTTGATCGCTCTGGTCTCGCCGGTTCGGCATGCTAAGCGACAGGCAGGGCTACCAATCGCAATATGTGGGTGTCAGCAACTGGGTAAGATCGTCAACATTAACTGGCTAATAAACGTAACATCACTTTTTTTTAGTTGCAATAGAGGACAAGTTAGGAGTAAACGAAAGCGCCATATTTGGTAACTTTTCATGCGACCAGTGCTTCCCCGCATGTTATGAACTCTCCTATGATAAGGACACCAGCTCCTCCATTCTGACTGACTCCTTCAATCTTAGAGAGGAAATCTTGGCAGGGAAGCCTCAAGAATATTTCATGTAAGATTTGTATACATATTAAATAATTGTACTTTCCGAAAGTGAATGGTGCACTTAAAGTTGTCATCGCAAACAAAAACCCATCCAAAAAAGCTAGAATGACAGTGCACAATGGTGTTATTCTACCGACCCTTATGTATGGAAGCGAAGCATGGAACTGGCAAAAGAAGGATGAAAGTGGAATAAATGCAGTAGAAATGAGATCTCTTAGACGAATGTGTGGAATACTCTGTGTATGATAGAGTGTCGAATGAAAATATAAGAAGTGAATGCGGTGCGAATGATGGTGTCATGAACAAAATAATGAAAGGATCATTAAGATGGTTTGGACATATGGAAAGAATGAATGAAGAAAGAATGGTAAAAAATTATATGTTAATGATGTAAATGGAAATAATGAAAGGATCATTAAGATGGTTTGGACATATGGAAAGAATGAATGAAGAAAGAATGGTAAAAAAATTATATATTAATGATGTAAATGGAACCAGAAATAGAAGAAGACCGAGGAAAACGTGGCACGATCAAATAAATCAAATATGGAATGTCGGCCATGTGAGGAGTCAGAGAAATCGACGCGCGTGCATGACACGATGTATGAATGTTGAGGAAGCGAGAGAAATATGTCAGGAAAGAAAAGTGGGGCAGTCCATTCTTTCTGCCTACCCCTTCGGGGATACAATACAATATTTACAGACAATTTCCAGCCTTGTTTTTTTTATTTTACAATACTTGATTGATATAATATAACTTTATTTCGTCTCCTAGATCAGACAAGATAGTTAAGTATTCAATATTCTAATCGATTTAATTTTACAGAAAAAATATGGCAATCGTTCACATTTATTTCATGGAGACATCTTTCATCCGATATACCAAAGGAGAACTGTACGGATTCACTGATTTCTTATGTAAGTACTAAAAGTATTTGCTTACTTATTGCGTGCGGCTGGCAACATTCGCAGTCCAAAAAATGGTTTCAAAAGTCGTTCATTTACTAATTGAATTGAAATTAATTTCAATCGGTTTAACTTTCATGTTCAATGTGAGAGCTCCATTACAAACGTCTGCCAAACCATGACAGGGCGTCGCAGCGAGGTGGCGATTGTAAAATAAATAGATACCTAAATATTCAAGAAATGATGTTTTAATAGGCCTTACTTTGGAATTAACTTGTAATAATTAACTTAACCAAAAACAAATTTTTTGGTCAACATACCCGGACAACCTAATTTAAATGAGGAAAGATTTGGTTCAAATAAATTATCAACATCAGCCTCTTTTTGTCCAGTGATGGACATAGGCCTCCCTTCCTGACTTCCACAACTCCATCCCTCGCCAGTCTGTCGCATTGACCTTCTGCCACTAGTTTGATGTCATCAGACCATCGTGCTTGTAGTCTGTCCGGGTTTCTGTGGTCTGTTTCGGTCGCCACTCCAGGGTGCATCTTGTTCATCGATCTGATTACCTTCACTGTATGGCCGGCCCAGTTCCATTTCAACAAAGCTATTTTGCACGCTACATCAGGAATTTTGGTCCTTTCTCTGATCCATTAATTTTTTTTCTGAAATGAAGAATTTGTTTGAGAAATATACAAATGTTTTAAAGGATCTTGGGTATATCTGTATAACTTGTCGTTATGAACCGACGTTTCAGAGATCGTTACAGTCTCCATCTACCTGATATAAATATCCTGACGATGAAGACTGGAACGATCTTCGAAACGTCGGTAGAGAAAGGCAAGCTTCTGACAAACCGATGACCTTCGTGGCAGAGTAATAAGAACTCTGGCTGCCATACCAAAGGTCCTGGGATTGATTCCCACCGATGGCAATTTGATTGTCACACTGTCTTTGATCTGACAATAGATTAACTACCTATCACTTGCAGTGGCGGTACTCCCATAGAAGCCCGGCTTGCGTAAGAAATTTTGAATCAAAACCTCTTCTGGCTTACAGAGGTTCAGCTCTTGTGGCTATTCCTCTTACGTCTGATGGGAACATTGTTGGAAGGTGATTTGGTGGGTTGTTGGTTTATACAGGGACATAATTACTTAGATTTGGGGGTTTTGTTTCAAAATTTCTTACGCAAGCCGGGCTTCTGGGATTCTATGGGAGTATCACCACTGATCGCATGTCACAAGAATCAATATAATAGGTAAAAACAAATTGTATACAGTAATTTGGTTCAAACAACCTCTTGTATACAAAATAAAATTACTCTTATCAACCGTGAAAATCAACGCAAATAATACATAATTCTTAATCTGATTTGGCTATAGTATGAATTAAAATGTAATAAAAATATCTGTATATGATTTATCATAATTATATAACGTGTAATTATTTTTTTGTACGTGTTAACATAAAACTTTTTTTTGTCCTTAGCTAACACCGGTGGACTTCTAGGATTGTTTTTGGGCTTCAGTTTCCTCAGTTTTGTGGAAATAGTATACTTCTTGTCCCTACGCTTTGCATGTACTGTTTACAGGAAGAAACACAATAAAAACGGACAAGTTTTTCCATTTCATCAATAATGAATGTTTTTAAATAAATCACTAATTACACACACAAACTATTGGTACAATTTATATGTTTATTTTGACCATATATACATAGATATGATTTTTCAATGAATCAAACAAATATAAGAAAAATCATTCTAATGAATCACATGTTCTTTCTTGTAGATCGCTATCGGAAATGTATTATATTAATTGTTATTAAAATTTGGAAAAAATTGCAATATCTTTAACAGGTTAAAACTTACCTTCAATTTGGTTTGCTATTTCGATGTCTCCTGTGGCACCTGATGTGGTTATATAGTCCTATTTTAGATAGACAGACTTTGTCACACTCCGAACAAGGATATTCTGTCCCCACAGCTGGACCCCGTCCTCTTCGTCTCTCCGGCCCCTGGCATGCAGCCAGTCCTGTTGTAGCTCATGTACAGCACATGACCAGACCAGCACAAGAGAGCGCGAGTGAGAAGTGTATTCATGTTGGAACAGTTGGATCTCCTTAGCACCTCGGCATTGGAGACTTTGTGGAACCAGCATATCCTGTGTAGTTGGCGAATATGTCGCTGCAGAAGTTTTTCCAGAGACTTAGTCTTCTTCTCCGGTCTCAATCTAATGATTGGTCTGCAACAAGGCGACGCATCTCCTCTTCCACTCCGCTCGGTCCTCGGCAACTCTCTTCAACTCCGCATAAGAGATGCAGCCCATATCTCGACCATTCCCTCCAACACATTATGCAGGAAACATTCGTGTCGCAACACATGACCAATCCATCTTGCGGGCCTCTCCGCTATGGTGTTCAACACGTGTATACTCTCTTCAACTCTGCTGAGAACTTCTTCATTTGTAATGTGGTCCCTCCATGAAACATGGGCAACTCGTCGGTAGGTCCGCATCTCAAATGCCTCCTGCCTTTTGCGCTCTCTTTCGCCCAGGCACCAAGTAATATTCCCACACATACAATAGAAATTCGGAATAAACAATATATGTAATAACGGAAAGCATGAAATAAAACAAACTTTTATCAAAGAAAGGGGATTAATTTTAATTCCATAAAATATTTACATCGTAACAAAACTTGGTACGTCACCCGTACGATAACCAATTTACTCCTTCCTAAAGCAATCATAAAATTAAATTAAAAAAACAACTTACTTCAATATGGGTAACAAAAAAAATTTCAATAATATTTTTTTTTTTATGAAACACTTATACCAAAAAAATCTATGGTAATATTTTTCACTGTGGATCAAAGAGAAATTTCAAACTGTAAATAATTTATGAATATGTCATAGATAAATACGAATCTTTATGTTATACAATATAATTTCTTTTTGTATATCAGAATTTTTTTTAATTGAACTTAGCTGTACAGAGAGCGAACAAAATCATACCATATAAATGGAATAATGGAACAATTTTTTAATGTAATTTGTAAAACCAAAATAAATTGGTGTCAGTAGTTATGACCATATAGGTAGCGGCCTGGATTGATGCTGTGCTATGCTGTAAGTTAGGTGACTATCTCACTAGTATTTTTAAAGTGACACTAGTTAGCCCTTATAGGCCGGCTGGCTACAATAGCAGTCCGCATATATTCTCCGTGTTTAACGTATAATATCCCGTAAATTTACTACAACAGACCAAAAGTAAAAATGTGTATTATACTATTATGTATTCTCTGCAATTTAGAGTTAAACTTTCATCCTTTTTGTACAAAGATTTAATTTAATTTAATTTTTTGTATTGTGTCCCATACGGATCACGGCTCGCGGCCAATCATCACACACACACATTTGCATAACCGCCAAGATACGAAGTTTTGGTTTCTCGTACTGTGTCGGAATCTTTGATTTTGAGTGTGTGTTTACTTAGGGTAACTCTTATATCATTATTAGTTATCAACGGCGCGATGTTTTGGTTTCATTTATAAACAAATTTTCAATGTAATTATTTTTATTTGTTTTCTTAAACTCATAATGAAACAAAAAAAGTCAAATTATTTTTATAAGATAAAAAATGTAAAACATTTTACTACAAAATACAATTAATTTGATATTTTTATGTATTTTGTGTGAAGAATAATTTAATTGTTTACAAGAGCGCTCCGATGTTTCAAATTCTCGCCGGCCTTTAAAGGTTAATTCATGTAATCCACAGTAATCAATTTTTATCTTTTCGCGATCTGCAAAACTATGTTCAACTGTTCAAATTATTGTATGTATAAGTACATAGGTCTATACATATGTTAAAAATGATTAACACTCTTATATCATACGCATATATCGATAATAACGATCGGTTAACATCATATTTTTTATATATGATTCAAATGTCATGTTAAAGAGATATATTTCTGTGTTTTTAGATATCAATAAAGATTATTAATTTTAATTTGCATAGTTTTATATTTTGAAAGTCGTGATAGAATTTTAACTTACTTTTAGAGTTGATTTGTGATTGGAAAATGCATTTTAAACATACTAATATTGTGAAATGACTGTGAATGTAAAAATATCATCTATGGATCAAAATTACAATTGTAGTGATGATATTACACTTAGATTTTTAATCTTTACTTGTGTTTGAAATGAATGTGCTCGAGTTTTATAATTATGTAATCTATGGATCATAATTTAAATTACAATATATGGAAGACTCACTTATGCCAAGCCGTTGCAAGAACTTTGATTCTTAAATATCATAATCGACTCCAGTACAATAGAAATGTGATTTACAATAATCTATTTGACAATGTTTATTAACCAAAATAGAGTAACTGGCTACATTTGCAGTAAAAATAAATGGTTTTAAACTGCGGCAGACTATATTTGCAGCTCATAATTATATGAATGTATCTCATAAACAGTGGCGGTACGTCCATACAAGCAGAGAAGTCGGGCTTGCCTTAAAAATCTATATTAAAACGATGTTTTTGCGCGTTTGAGCCGTCGATGAATACAATAATATTTTGAATTTCACGCGAGGGCATTAAAGCGATTTAACGTTGAGTTGGAAATGTAAATAAGGTCAGTAAAATCAGAATATATAAAACCTGCGTAAAGCCTATACTGACATATACCATTGAGACCAGAGCGAATACCACAAGAACGAAGGCTAAAGTACGGGTGGCAGAGATGAAGACGCTGAGGATGATGAGGAGGCAGGAAGGACTCTTCGAGATAGGGTGAGGAACACGGCTATCCGCAAGATCTGCAAGGTGGAGGATGTCGTGAGATGGGGCAGACAACGCAGAAGATACTGGAATGCGCACGTGCAGAGGATGGGTCCCACCAGAATCCCACATGCTGTGGCGCATCAAATTCCTGCCGGCTACTGTCCCCCCGGAAGACCACCGAAGAGATAGAGAGATAGTTGGGAGTCAACCTCCCAAGGGTCTATAAGGAGAAGAAGAAGAGGTGGAAATTACTTCGCTGACATGCGCAGAAATGACCTACCTGCATGTTTTGTTTCATTCATACGCGAAGTAGTTTATTTCACTCCTACGTACTGCAGATGAGATGCCCGCGAAAATGCCTACGTCCACATGTTTTGATTCGTGTTTTCGATGGGCTTCATATTGAGTTTGCAAAATGTAAAAGGGTCTTTGTCGCACTTACGTATTTTTGGCTTGTAATCGAATAGCTAGGTGCATATATACCAGAAGATATCTATAATTTTTTGTATGGATTTGAAGCCGGGCTTTATCACTCTGAAGTATGTTACTATTCGATGTGTCACGAACTTCATTTCTATTGTCAGAATGTTATCTGTCATTTACGTTATGTGCAGAAATGTTATGAAAAGAAGATTATGTAATTTCTTTACGAATATTTATTTACAATTCCCTAGTTTGCCTTACTGGCTGACCCTAGGCACGCCACTGCTCATAAACCTTTTAATTCATTACTACTAAAAGGTGCATAATATAACGATGAACTGGTACAATCTGTCTGAGCTGCGAATGAAGTGGCGGTTGAAGACCAATATATTTTATACTGCAAAGGAGCCAACCCCACAATTCGAGTTATTAATCAATAGAGGTTTTATAATTGCACAAAAACAGTAGACAAAATAATAATCTACTTTATATATATATATACGTAAAGAAATTTTTAAAAGTAAAACAATATTTATATTTTTAAACGTTTCCCAAGGATTGAATGATATTATGAATATATTTGCTCAAGATAATATTGGTACAAATAAGTTTTCCAAATACACAAGTTTTATAAAATGATACAAAGTTATCAAAATACTTATTTTTAAAAAAATGTGGTAAAACAAAATCATTGTGTAGGTATGAACAGAATCAAAGATCTAAATCATCATTCATGAATTACACAATACAGGCATCGACTAGATTCTAAAATTGAAATAAATCATGTTCCGCATTTCGGAATATAATTAAATTTGAATCATCACATTAGCATAAATGTCAAATTTCACCATAGACAATCTGATAGACCAAAGACAATCTGATAGACCATAGACAATCTAATAGACCATAGAGTTTAAACTAAATATTGAGTTTTAAATTTAATATAACGCAATATGGTTATGAAATTGAATATGTAACAAAGACTAAACTGAAAACAAACTGATTTATTGAAATGTGTAAAACACAAAAGGCGTATTTTAACCGTTTCGAAAATCGGTCTAAGTGTTAATTATACATTTAGTGTATTTCAAATTTCTTAATTGAGCGAAAACAACATAGGATGACTCAGATTTTTTTACTCTAACTTACAGGAATTAGTGAGAGTCGTTTGTTTGGAATAATTATTTCTTGCTCAGAATCATGTTTCTGAAGTCCGAGTTTGACAGCTTGGCGGGTGGCTCCTTGGACTCGGACTGGCCGTTGGTGGAGACCGCGGGGGGAGTATTTGGCATGGGGGCCGCCAGAGACTGCTTCCGCAGGACGCTCGGGACGAACATCATTGTTCTTGCGTGACTTCGCCTTAAAAGATAACAGTTGATATTGTAATTTTGTTATATCCTCATAAATTAACCACCCTATACATATGAACGTATGTGATACGCACATTTTGACTGTTCCATTCTGCGCTATCATGAATGCGCTTGAGAAAAAATAATATATCTAAAATCTACAAACTGTTAGGAATACGCACATGTCCAACAACACTTGATTATAAGTCTTCACACGCAGTTCTTCAAGGGAAAACGAAATGTGTGATCGAGTCTTTAATGTTTTGTATTTTTTTTTTGTAATATTAGGTCCTTACATATGAAATTGGCGTTTTGCCGTACTGGCAATTTTGATCTCAAATATCTTCTCTTTGGTTAGGAATTCCAAATTCAAATTTATACAGCTATTTACTCAAGTATTTGTGTTTCGAAAATTATAATTCATTTGTTTTTTCCTCAATTGTTTTTTTCTTTGCGTCACTCAGTTTACAAAATGGAAAACTTGAAATATCGCGTTATTTACGAGTACGAGTTCCACCGTGGCACCAGTGCTGCAGAAACGGCTCGAAGGATTAATGATGTGTATGGCGACGGTGCCGCAAAAGAAAACACAGTGCGTTTTTGGTTCCAACGTTTTCGTTCTGGAAATTTCGACCTGCAGAACAAGCCCCGTGGACGGCCGGAGACCAAAGTTGATAATGAAGAATTGAAGGCTATTGTGGAAGC
Source organism: Lepidostoma basale (assembly GCA_022606425.2). Classification (NCBI taxonomy): domain Eukaryota; kingdom Metazoa; phylum Arthropoda; class Insecta; order Trichoptera; family Lepidostomatidae; genus Lepidostoma; species Lepidostoma basale. Next base: position 2,661,212 of record JAHDVF020000763.1, read on the forward strand.
GGATCCATCGCAAACCACGTCCGAGTTAGCTGCAGGCTGCGGTGTTAGTAATAAAACTGTTTTAATCCACTTGAAGCAAATTGGGAAGGTGAAAAAGCTTGAAAGGTTGGTACCTCACGAATTGAGTGAAGCAAATCAACAAACGCGCGTTGACTGCTGCGTTGCATTACTCAACCGGTACAATAATGAAGGGATTTTGAATCGAATCATTACCTGTGATGAAAAGTGGATCCTGTATGATATTCGGAAGCGCTCATCGCAATGGCTGAACCCTGCCGAGCCAGCCAAACCATGCCCCAAGCGAAAATTGACTCCAAAAAAGTTACTTGTGAGCGTTTGGTGGACTAGTGCTGGTGTCGTTCACTACAGCTTTCTTAAATCTGGCCAGACGATTACGGCAGATGTCTATTGTCAGCAACTGCAAACCATGATGGAAAAGCTAGCTGCTAAACAACCGAGGCTGGTTAATCGCTCTAGGCCACTGCTGCTTCATGATAACGCTAGACCACACACTGCACAACAGACGGCTACCAAATTAGAAGAGCTTCAATTGGAATGTCTAAGACATCCACCGTACTCCGGACCTTGCCCCAACAGATTACTATTTTTTTCGAAATTTGGATAACTTCTTGCAAGGGAAAAAATTCAACTCCGATGGGGCAGTCCAAACCGACTTCAAAGATTTTATTGATTCCCGTCCGAATGTTTTTTTAGTAAAGGATCGATGAACTACCTATGAGATGGCAAAAGTGCATAGATAGCAATGGTACATACTTTGATTAAATAAATATATTATATTTTAAAAAAATCAACTTTATGTTCCTCCCATACAAAACGCCAATTTCATATGTAAGGACCTAGATTGGTAAGGTATTTTGTTTTTTCCATTTATGAGTTTATTTTTCTTGACACGTATTGAAGGTTTTACACCTTCATCATTAACTTTTATATCGTTCTCCCGATGATGAAGATGTAAAACCTAAGAAACGTATTGAGAAAAATAAACTCAAACATGGAAAAAAAAATGTTTTAATTCATAAAAAAAAATATCCTTATGGATTCCCACAGTGTTAACGCCTTGACAAATAAATAAAGAATCCAATAATAAAAAAATACATTCAGAAATAATTTTGTAATTATGAAACTGATCCGAAAACAGTTTTTGATAGCTGTGAACTCAAAATTTCCCTTGGACAAAGGGTGAGTGCCTGCCAGTCACCATTCAGACAAAAAGTTATAAAAATATCAGTTAGCAAACTCACGAGGATGAAGGTGTCACGAATGGCAATGCCGGTGCCGCAGTCTCGGCCCTCTTAGGGGGCGGCGCACTGAGCGCCACGCTGATGGCCCGCCCGCCCAGCTCCAGGTTGTCGGTGCCCTGTAGTGCCGCGCTAGCGCCTTTCTCATCCGAGTACTCAACATATGCCAGCCCCTTGGGATTGCCGTTCCTAGACAAATCAAATAAACCATTCATTATCATTGTGTATTGAAGCATCTAAAATAATATATACACATCTTTCCATTCTAATTGCCCGTCTTTATAGATAAAAAAATATATTGGGTCTTTACGGGAGCACTAGTATTAATAAATTTTATCTGAACCTAAACACAAAAATAGCTTAATCCGATATGTAAAAAAAAATGCTACATAATCTTCAACCAACAAGGGCTTTGACTGCCACACTGGAGGTTCCAGGTTCAATTCCCGGTAATGAGTGTAAAAAAATCTCACACTATATAATAATAATAATAAATTGGATAATTTATAGAGCGTCATTTTTATGAATTACTCATCTCAAGGGCGCTGTAGAAAATGCTCCGTTTTATGAAGTAATTAAAAATAAACATATTTAGAATGAGGGCTGCACCCAACGCAGTCGATCAACCCTTCTTATCAAGAAAGGATAATTTGAAAAGGTGCGTTTTGAGCCTCGATTTAAACTCTGATTGATTCTCAATGCACTTAAAGTCTGCTGGAAGATTGTTCCAGGCTGAAGGGCTGGCTACCGCAAAGGCTCGGTCGCCAAAGTTTGTGCTAGGACTGCGTTTTGGCACAGTCAATCTACCGATCGCAGAAGTCTTAGCTGATCGCAATGTAGACTGTCTGGCATTTAGGTTCTCGCTGATGCAGAGTTCAGATATATAAGCTGGTGCCATACCATGCAACGCTTTGAAGACCGTCCAGCAGAGCTTTTATTGTATCCTTTCTGGACATTTCATCCAGTGGAGCTTTTCAAGATGCTGTGTTATGTGACAACTCTTCGGCACACCTCTTATCACTACGCTTATCTATGGTCTGATAGAATTGACGTGACAATAAAAATGGTGATAGACTAGCTACCTATTACATCTCATGAGAACCAACAACAGCTAAAAAATTGTATTGGGTTCAAATAACCTGTTGCACACAAAAATGTGGAAAGGTACAGGAAACTACCACATGAAAGGCCTAAGAAAAAATATATATATCATATTTAACGTCTCCCTGAGTATGGACGCACGAGCGCGTCCAGTAGAAAAAGTCTCAAAGGAGTATGAACTCACCGACGCGTCTGCGCTTATAGTACAAGCGCAGTCTGATTTAGATAAAATATATGTTTACTGTTGACATCTATGGACTTTGTCACGTACTTTTACAAATATTTAAAGTGGTTCCCTACATTACCGAACTGAAAATTCGAACAACAAAATATCTGTGATGTCATTCGACATTTCTCATAGAGTGACAACCATTTGCCACGAGAACTCACTCCCCAGATACAGTTAAGTAAAAAAAAAAACTCACTAGCGGAGAGGTTAATATAATAGATGGCGCTGGTCTGTAAATTGAGACTGAATTGTGGTGTTGGATATTAACATATATACAACTTCCAAAAATTTGTCAGACATGGTGGTCCTAAGAAAGGTGGAATGGGGAATGTTGTAATTACATAAAGCGTGCGCTTAACCCAACCAATGACAGGTCATAAGTCCTGTAAACACCTCGATCACCATATTCAGTTTCCAGTTTGCATCTTCGTCTCTATTGAGATAAAATTAATCCTTGAGTTAATATAATTGTTCAAAAAATAATGAATACTGACTTGTAAGATACTATCCTGATGCCTTTCAGGTCGCCATAGGGGGCAAAGACCTGGTTCAGCCGCACCTCGGTGCAGTAGTCAAAGGAGATGTTCTTGACGAAGAGCTTGTTCCGCTCGATGCCCGTTGGGTAGAGGAAGTGCTTCTGGCGGCTGTCCTTGGTGGCGCAGTAGCGGGAGATGAACATGGGCCGCGTGCCCAGCGGCGTGCGGTCGTGGGACAGGGCCACCAGGACTGATTCCTACCCAACAGAACACATCTTGTCACGGAGAACACAATATCTTATATTTTAATTAACTTATGAATTAATTGATTATTGAATTTGTCTATTTGGATCACTGATAACTGACCGGGGGGATGGAAGAAGGAGATTCGACACTCGACACAGAATATATCCGAACTCTGTATAATGGACAGCCTAAATACAAGGAAATCCACACTTCGCTCTGCGAACTCCTCGGCAATAGGAACATTAGTTGAGCCAAAGCGTTTCCCTAGTACAAATTTCGGGGATCGAGCGTTTGCGGTAGCCGGTCCATCAGCTTGGAACAATCTTCCTTCACACCTCAGATGCATAAATGATCCGACAAATTTCAGATATAAGCTGAAAACCCATCTTTTTCATATTTCATACCCAATTTAAAACCTGCATAATTTGTTCTATTATATGTACTTTCTAATCGATCGCGAATATTAATCAGATGCAGCTTAGATTTAAAACACGTCTTAATGCGCCCTTGAGGTGATTACATCACAAAAACAGCGCTTTAAAAATTAGCATATTATTATTATTATTAGAACCCAAATGGATAAAACTGCCATGATAAAGCTGACCAAGATATGGCAAGACAAAAATAGCTCTAACAAGACCAAGATGAGACTGGTTCAAACCCTAGTTTTCTCCATTTTCCTTTATGGTTGTGAGTCTTGGATTATGCAAACATTGGAGAGGTTCAAAATTGATGCTTTTGAGATGTGGTGCTGGTAAAGAAAGCTGCGTATACCGTGAACAGCAAGAAGAACAAACCAGTCAATCATTGACCAGCTGGGTATCAGGGCAAGACTCTCGCAGATGTGCTCTCAGAGTATTGCGAAGATAACCATCCGAATGTCGACCAATCATCACGTTGCGCGCCGTATGTCAGCCAATCACCACGTTACGCGCCTTATGCCGACCAATTACGTTTCTACTGCGCCGACTCATTGTCAAGCGCGCGTAACTCGCATATTTTGAATGCATCGACGTAAATTGCGGGAAAAAAAATGTCCTTTAATATATCGGGACTGAAAAAAATACACGCAACTGGCGGGAGAACGTTAAATATGGGGACGTAAAATTCGGGTTTCACTGGGTTTTTTTTATTTGAACAAGCACTTACTGCTTCTTTGTAGACGCAGTAGCAGATGCTGCCAAAGGATTTGACACCTTTGATTAATCTTAATTCTTCTATTTCTCCATATTCTCCCAGTTTCGCTCTAAGTTCATTTTCATCAACCCTGCAAGCACAAGAGATTAGTTTATAAAATATTAAAATAACTTATATGATTGAACACATTCACCGTCACACGTGACCGACATTTAATATTAAATTTATTTGATCGTGCTACATTTCCTTGGTCCTAAATAGAGGAACGTATATTATATAAGATAAAATAAATTATTGGTACAATTACCTGAAATCTAGGTTGCTTACAAATGCAGTTCTATTATTTTTCTCCTCATCTTCCACGACTTCGGATTGCTTCTTAAAAGATTCGTATCCGGGGGGAGGGCCAGACGATAAAACTTCCTTGTTGTCCGGTTTTAATCTTTTGGTAGGGGAATCTAGAAAATAAAAGTATTACAGTAAAAGTCCAATAATTCGAAATTCAAGGGACCAGATCTCTAAAAAAAAAAAAAAATTGCGCCAACTGCTGCGGCTTGGAACATCGGGGCCATTTTTTCGTTGTCAAAATAATAATTATAATGTGAAGTGTTCATAATAATAATAACAAAAGTGTTTGGATAGCATAATGACATTTTTGTGGGTCAAATGGCGGTTTGAAATCAAAATCAACATTTTTATTGGTTAAAAGAATCCTATTAAGACAGGCATCTCATACGAATAAAAAAAACTATATAAAAATAATACAGTGAAACCCGGATTTTACGTTTTCCCGCCATTTGCGTGTAATTATTTCAGTCCCGATATATTTTAGTACGTTTTTTTTCCGCAATGTACGTCGAAATATTCAAAATACGCGCGCTTGACACATTATGCTTGGTCGTGATTGGTCAGTGAGCGACGTTGCGATTGGTCGGCAGACATCTTTCAATTTTAGCCGTTGTCCTATCATTATCATTCGGTTTTCGACTCCATTTTGACATTTGATCGTGTTTACATAGTTTTTACGTTTTTTGTTTTGTTTTATTCTTTAAGTTTATTAATTATCTTCCTTTTTGTGTACTCATTCTGAAGTAATGTCTCAACAAAAAAAAGGTTTGTCTAGCTTTGGAATTTCTCCGAAAACTTTGTGAAAGAAATATTGCTAATTTATAGAAAAGAAATGATGGATACACGAAAGATGCTGAGAATAAAGATATCCTTTTTACATAGTGTTCTCATTTTATCGCTTTGCACTTTTTTATCGCGTGATATTTTCAAGAGAAATACGTAATATATAGATATCTCGCCTGCACTAATGTATTTAAGCGCTCGAAACGGATTCTTTCTCACGTGATGTCTCCTTTGAATTATTAGAATTGTAGATACATTTTGACCAAAAACTTTACGAATTACGAAATATGCGATATTTCGAATCAACGGTAGAATTTACTATGAAAAGTCAATTTTCGGACTGAGCAAATTATGAAAATTTCTAATTACAAATTATCGTTGTTCGAATTAACGGACTTTTACTGTAGTGTCAAATGTTATTCTCTGGGCCATGGTAAGCAAAAAGTCTATCAAAGAATGAGTCGCTAGACGCAAATGGCTGTGGATCGGTCACACTCTGAAGAACTCTGCCTGCATCGCTCAGGGCGCACTAGATTCATCCCCCCTGTGGGTGGAAAGAGGAAGCGAGGCAGACCTAGAACCACCTGGAGAAGAACACTGTAGGACGAGGTTAAAGCAACAGGCCTCACTTGGGATAATGTTAAGCATCAATTAATAGAGTCGGATGGAGAAGGTTCCTTGAGGCCCTGTGCACCGCGGAGGTGTGACAGGACAAGAAGAACTATTTGTTGTATTATAACAATATAAAAACTTAAAAAGCACTATATCAATTTTTAATACCAAATACAAGTCTAGTAGTTGTAAAAACTCACCATCGTTTTCAGATTTCCTTTTGGTACTATTTCCTGCGACTGGCTTAATTCTATCGTCACTCGAAATATTTTCCTTGGCCACTTTAGGGTAGTGATTCTGAACGGGATCTTCAGAATCCATTTTTCTTTTCTTCCCCACTCCCTTGCCAATAGGCCGCTTGAAATCTTCAAACTGGCGGTCCGGTTTCGCCTGGGAAGAGGAGGGTGATTCCAGGGGCTCTGCGCCCGGTTTCCCGCGCTTCTTCTTCTTGGCTTTGCCCCCCGTCTCATTGTTCTGCTGCCCCTGAAACCTGCCCTGCTGGAATTTGTTCTTGAAGGTGTTCGGTCCGTCTTTATTTTTGAATTTTGCTTGCTGTTCCTCCCACTCTTTGGCTTTTTCCTTAGAAACAAAAAGAAAACAATATAAACAAAAATATAAATTAAATTAATTTTTTTTTTTTTAATTGTATTTTCACAACACTTTTTTGCACTTTTCACAAACACGTTTCGGGACACAGACGCACTTCCTCAGTTTAAATTGTAGGTAGGTATTATTGTTAAAATTCCTATACTGAGCAACGGTATCTGTGGTCTGAAACACGTTTATAAAAAGTCCAAAAAAGTGTTGTGAAAAAACAATGTTCTCAAAAAATTATTCAAATGTGAATCCGCGATGCAAAATGATGATAAATATTGAAGAAATGATTTAGAACTAAAAAAAATATATTTGATTCTGGGAAGTTTAACCTCATTAGTATATAATGAAATGAAAGAGTTAGTAATGCCTTGGCTTTCTGATATTCAATCATTAAATCGTTTGCCTTGCATACCTCAAACATTCTCGATACCGAGACTTGTAATTCGTGTGCACTATCTGCAAAGTTCTTCTTGTATCTAACATGGATCTGCATCGAGTAATGCTTCCGATTCTTTGTCTTCATATTTTTTGGGGCACCGGAACGCTCGTTATCTTCGAGGTCAAAATCTTTTTTTTTTAAATGTCGAAATCAATCTCTGCACATTGTTTCTGATAGAGCACGGTTGCCGTAAGTATCTACGAGAATTCGATGTGCTTCTGCTGCAGATTTGTTTTGGATATAATAATGTAATAAAATTCCCCGCAAAAACGCGTTTTTGGTTGGAAATCTGACATGTTTGAGGCGATGTAAACATAAAACATTTTTAAAATAAAAATGTTTTTTAGAATCTTAACCCTTACCACTCCATTATTTTTTTATATTGTTTGTCAGCCAACTATAATTTAAATAATGTCAAAATATTTTTATTGATAGGTAGTTACAAAAAAAATCGTTAAATATTCATTTACAAAAAATATTATGGACTACTTATAGTTTTGCATAGTATGCTACATTTTAAAACAATCTCCAGGATGGAGACCAGGTTTTCTGGAACAGATCTCACAAAACCACACTGTTTCCCGTCTTCCCCATGGAATCTTTCTGTTAGTGCACACTGTACAATCTTTAGAACCTTTGTCCAGTTTCGCAATGAAGTGAGGCTTGTACTCTAATCGCTCCTCTGCATTATGTATCACGCGAAGTTCCCGCCATTTTAGGTTGTGTGAATTTGCAAGGATTATTTTATAGTAAAATAAAAACGGAAATAGTCAAAATCTTATTATAACGTGAAATTAAATGTTTTTTTAACGAATAATCACAAGAAACAACGACACGTGTCAAGTTTTGCGTGCGAAAATACCCCTCGCGCGCAAGTCTTATCTTGTCAGCCGCCAGCCGACAACTGAGTTGTCGGCTGGCATTCGACGAAGGAGTGGTAAGGGTTCAAATGTTTTTTTTTAATCCCGGAATTTCGCTTATCGCGGCCATGTCCAGAACTCATCTCCCACAATCAACGGGGAGTTACCTGTACTGGCAATGCTAAATATATGAAGAGCAAAATAAACTCACGGCGCAGACTTTGGTGCACTCGAGCAGCGTTTCGAGGGTGCCGTGGTCCCTCTCCAGGGCGAGCCAGGTGCGCTGCAGCCGCGGGTCGGCACAGTTGCGCACGGCTCGGCGCAGGCATGCCCTAGCACGGGCAGGCCCCCCACGCTGCCTTTCCAGGGACACAAACTCCATCCACACTCCACCCCGGAGACGGTTGTCACCATATTCTGCGCGAACCACAAATTGTTATAAAAAAATCGATATTCTATTTAATAATAATTTAACATTAAAAAAATACATCTATGAAAGTGAAACATGGAACTGACAAAAGAAGGACGAAAGTATGATGAAAATGCCTGCAGTAGAAATGGGATCTCTTAGAAGAAGATTTGTTGAGTTAATTAAAATATTTTCTTTCTTACACCTACATCCGTTTCATTCTGGTTCACGCGTTTAGCGTACTAATCTACAAGATTTAAAAAATAAATAAATAAAAAATTTAACCTCTCCATTTTCAATTATGATCCATTTATGTTTTTTTTTCTGTCCCTTAAAAAATGTAAAATAGGGGCTTTACTGTAGTTTTAGAAACCCTGCGCTAGGAGTGTGAAGGACAAGGAAAATAATTAATTAAACTGTTCTCTCTTACCGAATATCTCGTCAAATAGTTCTTTCCCATACTCGTAGTCTTTTGTATGTTGGTACTCGATCCTCGCCCAGTACTGGAGGATCACAAACTCTGTATCCGCTGTGTCTCCAAACATCTAAAGAGAGAAAAATAAAACCATTAATTGCCACATTTACCATAGCTTGCGGATTACATAGAGCAACTGCCTCAACAGTGAAAGGTCCCAGATTCATATATTAATGCAGTTACATATTTAACCTCTCAAGTAATAAGATATGCAGCTTCAAAGAGATGGGCATCTCATAACGCATTTCTTTAGATTAATCAGGGGATATTTCGAGAACTCGGCTGTGCTGTAGGGTGTTGGTCTTTTTGTCCCTGATAGATATCTCCGACAGTATTGCCTCTGCCTCTGGTGACACCGGTGGGAAGAGCAATTAGTCTGTTGAACGCCGTCTCCTCTGAGATCGATGTCTTTCATATTAGTGAAAGTACGTTCAGAAGACAAATACTCTTGACTTTGGAGAGCATCTTGTCTTCCTAATGTCGAACCATCTCTCATACGTTCCTGGCATTATGTTGTATATATGTAATATTTTACCTGTGCTCAATAGATGCCTTAAACATTTATTTTGTTTGTAATGTCTATTGAGTTAACTAGTTGACTGCCGACATATTCCGCAACCGTTCAACGAGAACGTCGTTGAAATACTGCTGGATACGCAATTTACTACATTGACAACCCCTATCGGGGTTCGTAGCGCTTCGGTCGAGTAACCGAAGAACCCCAATCGGGGTTAGAGGCAGCCAACGAGTTAATAAACTGATTTGATTAGATATTAATGCCTTTATGAAACATAATGTTTGTGTAACATGTAACTAGCTGATAAATTATATAATTTTGTGTATATCACTAGATGTCGCTGGTAGTCCAAATTTTGGCATAATCTGGGAATATTGGTGAAATTTAAATGAGTCCTAAGCATGGGGCCATAAGCTATCTGACCATGTATTCAATGAAGCGGTACACACAGAGGTTAAAAATATTGTTTTTTTAAGAACTATCTATACGCATAGTTTCTCCTCTAAAAGGTTTTATTAATATTTTTCCTACTAATTTATAATGAAGCATTGATGAGACAATATCTTTGTATTAATATAAAAATAATTAAATCTCATATAGTTTATTCTCTCTTGGACCATCCTGGACTCTGAAAGTGAATGTAATGAACCGGTTGGAAGCGTTTGAGATGTGGATATACCGCAGAATGCTCCGTATACCGTGGACCGATAGGGTCAGTAATGCAGACGTACTACAGAGAGCCAGAGTCAATAGAGAGCTGTTGTCGAGTTTGAAAATTAGAAAGGTCTGAATGACCCAAAAAAAATATTTGGGTCATGTGCTAAGGGGAGAAAAATACCACCTCCTTCGACTGATATTAATGGGTAAAGTGGAGGGACGTCAGGGAGTTGGTAGAAGGCAGCTGTCCTGGCTGCGGAACATCAAAGAGTGGACAGAAATAACAAGAGTTCAGAACTTATTCCAAGTGGCGCAGGATAGAGATGGCTTTACTGCAGTGATTGCCAATGTTGGGGGGGACCTGACACGGCACGGAAAGAAGAAGATAGTTTATTTACCATACAATACACAACACTACCTTTACATTCAAAACTGAAACATTTTAATTTCTGATTTAATTGTATCTCAATAGAGACGAAGATGCAAATTGGAAACTGAATATGGTTGATCAAGGTGTTTACAGGACTTATGACCTGTCATTGGTTGGGTTAAGCGCACGCTTTATGTAATTACAACATTCCCCATTCCACCTTTTCTTTATGACCATGCTGACAAATTTTTGGAAGTTGTATATATGTTAAAGTCCTATGCCAGATTTCACATGTCAGTTTCAATGTGCCATCTATGAAGATTTTGATTACGTATGTTATTTCAATTAACATTATTAATTTATTTATCTCGCACATTTGAGATATCTGAAATTTGACAAATCACGATTTTAAATCACAAAATATGTTCTCCTTCCAGCTGACCTTCCAGGTGACACAACTGAGCAAACAGAGTGCTCTCCTACACTTCTCAGATCAATTAATAACATTTTATATACTTAATAATAGAACAATATATTTGCACAGCTTTCTGAATATTTCTATTATGTTAGGTGACTTATATATCGTGGGTATTCTGCGAAAAAGCACATAGTCCAAATTTTGCTGTTTTGACTTAATCTTCTTCTTCTTAGAAATATATCCACAGAAGCAAAGATGGCAGTACACAATGGAGTTCTAGTGCCAACCCTCATGTATGGAAGTGAAGCTTGAAGCTGGCAAAAGAAGGATGAAAGCAGGATAAACGCCGTAGAAATGAGATCACTAAAAAGAATGTGCGGGAAAACGTTGTATGATAGAATACCGAACGATGAAATAAGAAAGAAATGTAAGGCAGATGACTGCATCATGAATTAAATTAAAAAAGGATCCCTGAGATGGTTTGGACATATGGAACGAATGGATGAGAGGAGAATTGTTAAAAAGTTGTACACAAGCAGCGTGAGTGGGAAAAGAAGCCGAGGACGACCGAAGAAAACATGGCATGACCAAATTAATCAATTACTAAAAGGTGACCACATTCGAAGTCGGAATAATCGACATGCGTGCATGGTACGATGTATGAATGTAGAGGAAGCCTGAGAGGTATGCCATTGTGGCGATCCATCCTCTCTGCCTACCCCTCCGGAGAAATGGCGTGATGTTTAGTTAGTTAGTTAGTTCTTCTTCTTCTTCGTCGGGTCCCCCCAACGTTGGCGATCACCTCGGCGAACCTGTCCCTATCCTGCGCCGCTCGGAACAGCTCCTCGACACTTCGGATGCCGGTCCACTCCCTTACGTTTCGCAGCCAGGACATTTGTCTCCTTCCGGGCCCCTGGCGTCCCTCAATTTTCCCCTCCTATATCAGTTGAAGAAGGTGGTACTTTTCTCCATGCAGTTCTCCACCCAGATGTGAGATCTTTCGAACCTTGATGGTTGATAATAATTCTCCGTCTATGTGACATTTAGATCAAAGAACTGGCAAAAGAATGCTACAGTAAAAGTCTGTTAATTCGAACAACGATATTTCGTAATTCGAAATTTTCATAATTTGCTCAGTCCAAAAATTGATTGAGTTAAATCGAAATATCGCGTATTTCGTAATTCGTAATGTTTTTCATCAAAATGTACTTACGATTTCTAATCATTCTTACATTAGTACAAGCGAGATATCTATATATTACGTATTTCTCTTGAAAATATCACGCGGTAAAAAGGTGCAAAGCGATAAAATGAGAACACTATGTAAAAAGGATATCTTCATTACAAATATAATATATACTCAGCATCTTTCGTGTAGCTGTCATTTATTTATAATAAATTAATTTTTTTTTCACAAAGTTTTCGGAGAAATTCCAATTTTTAGACAAAGCTTTTTTTTAGTGATCGCGTAATTTGATTTTTTTTGGGAAATCCGGTCCCTTGAATTTCGAATTAACCGACTTTTACTGTAACTGTAAAACCATCGAAGAAGAAGTAGAAGAACTACACACATTATTTGTTACGTTTTACGTAATGTAAAAGTTTAAAGGGTTTGCAAAGTTTTTTAAAAAAAAGTTTGGCTTCTAAGGGGGTCGCCACACTAAATAAAGAGTTTGAAAAATACGGAAGTAAAGTATTCATCCATTACCAGACCGAGATTATCCCACGAGAGTCTAAACGTCTTCCTCAATCTCTCCACTTCCTCTGTGTTGGAGAAATCCGTCTTCCTTCGCAGCGCCTCGAGGTAGCACAGCCACACGGTCACGTACTCCGGGGCCGACTGGAAGCCGCAGTATAAAGCGGTCTCAAACTCTGATTTTATCTAAAACATCAACAAATAGCAACCATGAAAAAATGCACTTACATTACACATTTCACGTAATTATGAAATCAGATTTTTTTTTAATAAAAAATGAACATTTGAGGGTATTAGTTGCAAACCCGGCAAACTCCATCATTAGATGTTTTGAGTTAATCGCAAAAAACTGATACGCTAATAAAATGCGCTTTTTTACGATATTTATTTTTTTCATCTCAACCAGTTAGTATTTTAAAAGTAATCATCTATGAAATAATCATCATTATGTTGATAATTAAAGTAAAATAATGAATTTCATTTTGGAGTGTTGCCAGCTTTGCAACACTCGAGTGGAGGTTGCCATGTTTGCAACAAACCCTATATTTTAATAGCAAAATTCTTCAGAATGAAGCCGAATTTGAAACTGAAAATCAATAAAAATTGTGTGCAAACGTATTATGAATAAGACCCAATTCATATCTCACTTTTGATTGTTGGTGGAGTTTGTCGGGTTTGCAAATAATACCCTCATTTATTGTATGAAAGTTGTAAAAAAAAATTTTAAAGTATCGCCCATCGCTAGCTACACATTTTTACCATCTCTCTGTAATTTGTGGATGCCACGCCAAAAAAACTGTTACTCATTTGAGGCAAACCAATCATTGAGCTATTTTTTTTTATACTACAGGTAATTTTTGAACCCAATAACTGTACACAACTTTCTTTTTCACTGTTATATTGATTCTCGTGACATGTAGCTAGCTAATCTATTGCCATTTTATCGTCATGTGAATTCTACACCAGAACAAAGACAGAGTGACAATCACACTGCTATTGCCAGGAATCGAACCCATGACCTTCGGTGTGCCACTCTGCCACAAAGGTCATCTGTAAAAAGTGAAACGCTGCTCAGCAAACGCGTGTCACATTGATGCAAATAAATAGTAGTCAGATGGATCCAAGTCTGGTGAGTAAGCTGCATGCGAAACAATTTTCCAACTAAACTCCTCAATCTTTTCCTTGGCCGGTTTCGCTGTGTGCAAAGGTGCATTGTCATGTGTTAACCTCTCTGTTTGTACCGCCTCAACCCCGGGGCCCTAAAATATCGAGTCAGATAGCGTATAGTCTCATGCTTGAAGCGCAGTGATTATTTCTCGAATATTGACAGATTTTGTCAGGACTGGACTACAAATAACATCTATTGATAGTACCACAGAATCAAATAATTAATCGGCTAGTTACATGTTCTATTATGTGAAAAAACTATGTTTCAAGATGTCATTAATATCTTATTTCTCGGGAGGTTATATACCTTTTCAAGGTCATATCCCATCTTCTCAATATGGTGCAGCTTGATGACCCAGAGGCAGTGATTCCGCGGGCATCTCTTAATCACCCTTTCGATGACCTTCAGGCAGTGGTCCGGCGTGTAGTGCTCGCTGGCATACTCCACGTACTCGGCGCACAACTCCTCGCAGTCTGGCAGCACGGGGGGGGCGGAGGGCAGGCGCGACCAGGCGGCCGCGCACTCTGACGTGGCGCGGTCGTACAGCACAGCCAGCAGGCAGCTCAGGTTCAGTGGACTCGGCTCGGGGTGCTCCAGCAGTATGGCCTTCACGTGCGTAATGTACTTCTTGTAGATGGCACATTTCTCTTTTATCTCACTAAAGAATCATAAGCAGAACATAAAGATATTAGTTAATGACAAAACAACACGCTTCTTTAACTTTGTGCAGCCTAGTAAAAACTCAATATCAATAGTAAAAATCTGGGTTTTAATAGTCAAACTCTGTTATTACGATCACGGAAAAAGCGAGATCTCAGATGTAACGAGGAAACATTCGTTGACATTAAAATGCTTGGATTTGTTTTTAGGAATGCCAAGATATTTTCGAACACACAGGTACTTAGGGTGTTGTATAATTCCCTGGTAAAAAGTCGGCTGGAATATAGTTCCGTTATTTGGTCACCGCCTGGGATCCGATATTCTCTAATGATGGAGCGAGTGCAGAAAAAATGTCTGCGTTTTCTTTACCTCAGGGAGCGCGGTTATTACCCGTGGCTCTTTCCGACTGAATTCTTGCTAGGTATGCTAAGCTACCAATCATTGGAGAGAAGGAGGAACATTCACTTGGGAGTTCACTTCTTTCAGCTGATTGGCGGCCGTATACAGAACTCGGATGTCCTGAGTGATGTAGGTCTATTTGTCCCTGATAATTACCTTCGTCAAAGACAGCACAGATTGTTTTATTTGCCACGCTGCAGAACCAACCTGCCAATGGTTATGCCTGTGGGTAGGGCAATCTTATTGCTTAATCGGATCGCCTCGGAGGTCGACATATTTCGTGATAGTGTGAGTTGCCTCAGGGATGCAATATCAATGTTATGATTTTTTCTTATTCTTAAGCTTAATTTTTATTTTTTTAATGCTTCTCTTTTTATAATGTAATTGCAAACGATTTGGAATTGTATGTCTGTAATGTTTGTGATTTTTATCAAAATAAATGAAATGAAACGGATAATAATAATGGATAACCAGCAACTTAAAAATAATGGACATTCTAGTTTATGGATTTCTCCGTACATTTTTTCATTTTATAACGAGCTCGGGCATACCGATCAAAAATACATAAAAAATTATCAAATAAAAAATCTGATTTTTTCTTTTCAAAAAAAAAAAATCAATAAAAAAATCTGATTTTTTCTTTTCAAAAAAAAAAAATCAATAAACACATACCTGAGATCCTAATGCACATGACTTATTAATCTGACTAAAGTCAGTCACCGCACGCAAAGAGTTAATATCAAAATATAAAATGATCCTATCATGAATTCTATTTTTGTATTGGAGATGCTTTTTTTACGTGTATTTGCTGACAGCTATAAAGTTTTATAGAATGTAAAAAAGTAAGGACACATAAGTTAATAATCACTTACTCAGCATCAGTGTCTGCTGAAAATTCCAGTATGTTTTCAAAGTCCATCAAGTCTTTCAGGATCTTCTCAGACAATATATGGGCATCTTCAACCTGAAAAAAAAATTCATTTATTTAATCGATTGATTGCGTAAATAAATATTTTTGATAAACTTAAGGCGTTTACACTGTGAAATTCCATAATGAGAAATTTATTTATGAATTAAAACACTTTTTTTCTTGCACTTTTGAGTTTTTTTATTATTTTCAACATGTTTCAAAGGTCATCGGGAGAATGATACAAATTCTACCTCTATATAAACTCAAAAGTTTATATCGTTCTCCCAATGATGACAGTGTATTCCAAACAGTGACGGTACTTCAATACAAGCCGAAAAGCCGGGCTTGCCTTAAAAAATCTATAATAAAACAATGTTTTTTGCGCGTTTGAGCCATCTAAGAAAAAAATAATATTTTAAATTTGCGCGCTAGTTAAAGCGATTTAATTCGTTGCGTAAATGACTCCGCTGACATGCGCAGAAATGACCTAAGTGTATGTTTTGTTTCACTCATACTCGCCGTATTTTATTTCACTCATACGTAGGTGAGATGCCCGCGAAATCGCCTACGTCAACATGTTTTCTTTCATGTTTTCGATGGGCTTCATATTGGGCTTGCAAAATGTAAAGGGGTCTCTGTCGCACTTACGTATTTTTGGCTTGTAATCATATAGCTAGGTGCATTCATATCAGAAGATATCTACAATTTTTTGTACGGATTTGAAGCCGAGCTTTATCACTCTGAAGTATGTTACTATTCGATGTGTCACGAACTTCATTTCTATTGTCAGATCATTTACGTTATGTGCAGAAATGTTATGAAAAGAAAGATTATGTCATTTCTTTACGAACATTTATTTATAATTCGTGTTTCAGTGTTAACAAATTTATTATTATTGTGTATTTACAGCTTATTTCTTCTTGTATTTGTAAATACATTATTATTTTATGCAAGTACATGAATTTGGTGACGCAGAATTTTTTTTTTTTTATAGATTTAAAATGCGCCTAAAATGGGATTTAAAATGAACTAATTTAGAAAGATAAAACTCTTTTAATCCGGAAAAATACATTATCGTGACCCTCTACTAATATTATGACACATAAAAGTCGGACGGGCTTGCCTTACTTGTGGACACTAGGCACGCCACTGGGCGGTACTCCCATAGAAGCCCAGCTTGCGTAAGAATTTTTTTGAGGAAAACCTCTTCTGGCTTACAGAGGTTCAGCTCTTGTGGCTATTCCTCTTACGTCTGATGGGAACATTATTGAAAGGTGATTTGGCGGGTTGTTGGTTTATACGGGGGCATGATTACTTAGATTTGGGGGTTTTGATTCAAAATTTCTTATGCAAGCCGAGCTTCTGGGCTTCTATGGGAGTACCGCCACTAATTCCAGATAAGAATAAGAAAACAATGTCATAATTTTATAAATAAATTTGTAGATAATATTAGGTCCTTACATATGAAATTGGCGTTTTGCCGTACTGGCAACTTTGATCTCAAATATCTTCTCTTTGGTTAGGAATTCCAAATTCAAATTTATACAGCTATTTACTCAAGTATTTGTGTTTCGAAAATTATAATTCATTTGTTTTTCCTCAATTGTTTTTTTTTCTTTGCGTCACTCAGTTTACAAAATTGAAAACTTGAAATATCGCGTTATTTACGAGTACGAGTTCCACCGTGGCACCAGTGCTGCAGAAACGGCTCGAAGGATTAATGATGTGTATGGCGACGGTGCCGCAAAAGAAAACACAGTGCGTTTTTGGTTCCAACGTTTTCGTTCTGGAAATTTCGACCTGCAGAACAAGCCCCGTGGACGGCCGGAGACCAAAGTTGATAATGAAGAATTGAAGGCTATTGTGGAAGCGGATCCATCGCAAACCACGTCCGAGTCAGCTGCAGGCTGCGGTGTTAGTGATAAAACTATTTTAATCCACTTGAAGCAAATTGGGAAGGTGAAAAAGCTTGAAAGGTGTGTACCTCACGAATTGAGTGAAGCAAATCAACAAACGCGTGTTGACTGCTGTGTTGCATTACTCAACCGGCACAATAATGAAGGTATTTTGAATCGAATCATTACCTGTGATGAATAGTGGATCCTGTATGATAATCGGAAGCGCTCATTGCAATGGCTGAACCCTGCCGAACCAGCCAAACCATGCCCCAAGCGAAAATTAACTCCAAAAAAGTTACTTGTGAGCGTTTGGTGGACTAGTGCTGGTGTCGTTCACTACAGTTTTCTTAAATCTGGTAAACTAAACAACCGAGGCTGGTTAATCGCTCTAGGCCACTGCTGCTTCATGATAACGCTAGACCACACACTGCACAACAGGCGGCTACCAAATTAGAAGAGCTTCAATTGGAATGTCTAAGACATCCACCGTACTCTCCGGACCTTGCCCCAACAGATTACTATTTTTTTCGAAATTTGGATAACTTCTTGCAAGGGAAAAAATTCAACTCCGATGGGGCAGTCCAAACTGACTTCAAAGATTTTATTGATTTCCGTCCGAATGGTTTTTTTAGTAAAGGGATTGATGAACTACCTATGAGATGGCAAAAGTGCATAGATAGCAATGGTACATACTTTGATTAAATAAATATACCGTAGAACGGGGATACTTTGCTCCTACGGGGGATACTTTGCTCCAAACTAAAAAAAAGTTTCTATTTCGTCCAGCCGGTAATCACCTCAGATTTGAGAGATTCTAAAAATATTATCAGGTATCACTAATCTTGCTCTACCAACTGCCGTGTGAATTGATTGTCTACGGTAAGCCATTTGGACAGTAGCAGTCAAATAAACCACAACCTCGTAGCAATCTCAACGGAATCATTGGAAAAATCGGTTTACATCTTGGACCCTAGTCGTTAGACCCTGGTGAGTGATATATAATTTGAAAGGATATTTTATAATATAGTAGTGGACATGATATTTTTTAGATTGCTGTTAAAGTTTCTGAGATATTTAAGATTTAAAAAAACGGGGATACTTTGCTCCAGTTTTGGGGATACTTTGCTCCAGGAGCAATGTTTCCCCAATATACAATTTATTATAAATTTTCGTATTTATTTTAGATTATCATGCCCAGAATACACGTAAAAAGAGCAGATTTCCGTAAATATAGAGCTTACACTAAAAAAAGTTGGAAGAATGTCTCCTGGCTGTAAGATCCGGGGTCATGACTTAAAGGAAAGCCTGACTCACTGACTCGTTTAATGGAAATAGTGACACCGAACAGCTCAATCAATTTAAAGGCGGGATTAAAAAAAGTGGTATTTATCTGACAGATATGCAACCGCTCTTGGAAAGACTTCCTCAAGTTTTTGACAAAGAGGCAATAAACAGTTCTTTCTTAGAGAGCCTGGATAGTAAAAGAGCTGAATGGACAAAAGGCATCTCCAACAAAGGACGTAAGAAACTTATGATAGTTCCAGGAAAAAGCGTGGTGGAACAGCTTGTTGCAGTGATAGCACTAGGAGATACTGCAGCGTCATCATTACAAATTTTGTCCGAAATAACCGGAGAGTTTGAGAATACAGTCGAAGAACTCCCCACAAGTTCCAGAAAATATCGCCGAGTAAGTAGTAGCGAGAGCGAGGCTAGTGGGCAAATTTCTTTAAGAGATTCTTCAGACGGACCCTTAAGTGACTTGGAAAATGAGCCCCCAAAAGTCCAGAAAAACTCAAGATTCAAATTGCTACCATTAGTGAGAAAAGTGGGCAGATATATTGTTTTTAATTATGAAGGAGAGCTTTTCCCGGGTGTCATAACAAAATTAGGAAAAAAAGGTCCCGTTGTGTCTGCCATGCAAAGGTCAATTAAAAGCTGGAGGCGGCCAATACCTACAGATGAAATGGCTTACAAATGGGACGATGTATTAGGTTGTATATGCCCACCAAAAAAAATTGGAAGACGAGAATTTTTCTCCGTTCCTGAATTGGACCAATTATGGGGCACTTAGATAACGTTAACTAATATTATGACATTTTCTCGTTAAAGTGGGCTTTATACCTATTTCTTTATTGTATTTTTAATTCTACTGTGATTTCAATATTGTGTTATTAATAATTGTTGGTGAGATTTTGTATTAGGTACTCATATATGATTTAAAATTATAATATTTTTGAAATTTTTCAAATATAAAGCGTAATAAAAGCTCAGTTAAAATTTATATCAATAAAAATACATGTGATTAATAGCTAAAACTGTGTTTTTATTAAATTTTGTATATCTCTGGATAGAGAAATGTTAGAAACGTAATATTAAACAATGCTCTGTGGCAGAAATAAATTCGAATCTAAGTTGAAGAAATCATGGAGCAAAGTTTCCCGCTTTCAATGCATACTTTGCTCCAAAAGAAAAGTTTTAAAAATGGTGACTTAACAGCTCATTTTTATTTTTAAAATCATCTCATCTAAAGGCAAAGAGTTCTTTTATTCACTTAAAAATTATAGCCAGATCCAAATACTCGTATTTGAAAAATGCAAACAATTTTTACAAATATGGAGCCAATTTTGGAGCAAAGTATCCCCGTCTTACGGTATTATATTTTTAAAAAATCAACTTTATGTTCCTCCCATACAAAACACCAATTTCATATGTAAGGACCTAACAAAATTTAGAAGACTAGAGAAAAAATCATCTCCTTACACAGAAATGTTTTATAGCAAATATGAAATCCTGTATAAAATATTTATAGTTTCAAAAGTTATCCCAATTTAAGGTATGTATTTAAAAAAAACATTATAATCTTTTACAACTACTAGTATGAGGTTAAAAAATAATTAAAAAGCTTTATTACCTTCTTAACTCTATCTTCCAAATCTGGGATATAGGCTTTCATCGTTTCAGCGAAACTTCTAAACTCATCGAGGGTCTTCTCCGCAGTGAAAAGAGGCCGCGAGAGCTGATTGCTGAACACTTCAAACACCCTCATCACCTGTTCGGCGTAATCTGCCGACGTCAGAGCTGATGCGGAACTGAAGAAAATAAAAAAAAACATTTACATATGATGCAATTCAATCCAAAGCAATGAATATTTGAAATATTAGTAACAGAATTTTTTTAATTATTTATTTAACAATGATTGAAGTCGTAAAGTGGCTTCTGTGACAAGGGACGATGGATGAAGGAGAGTTGGCTGTGATGGTATATGGTCATGTATGCAGATGGGGCGAAGATCAAATCGCCCAAAAAGCCCTTCAACTAGATGAAAGAATTTGTATACATTCAAAATGTTGTTGTATATAAGGTGTATAACTTTGCTTCCGCCGTTTTGCAATAGATGGCAGTAGCGGTAAATGGTAGTTGGAATAAATAGATCATAGATGTCATACAATAAGCTTAAGTATTTGTAAACATAACGCCATCGAAATATTAGTCGATTTGTGTCTGCATCATAAAGTTATTCCCGATTAAACATGTCAGCTTACGAGCCAAATTCTCGTCATTTGCGGGAGGTTTTAATTTTATGCTTTAATATGAAGAAATCTGCGGCTGAGGCTCATCGAATGCTCTCAAATACCTATGGTGAGGCCGCTATTAGTGAAAGAACGTGCCGAGAGTGGTTTCAACGCTTCAAGAACGGTGATTTTAACGTCGAAGACCAGCATGGCGGTGGAAGAGAGAAGGTTTTCGAAGATGCAGAATTGGAGGCATTACTTGATCAAGACTCGTGTCAAACGCAACAAGAATTGGCAGGATCATTGGGAGTGACGCAACCAGCCATTTCAAAACGCCTGAAAGTCATGGGAATGATTCAGAAACAAGGAAATTGGGTGCCGTACGAGTTGAAGCCGAGAGATGTTGAACGGCGTTTGTGTGTTTGTGAACAGCTGCTTGCAAGGCAAAGACGGAAGGGATTTCTGCATCGCATTGTGACTGGGGACGAGAAATGGGTTCATTACGATAATCCCAAGCGCAGAAAATCATGGGGATATCCCGGCCATGCTTCCACGTCGACGGCCAAACCGAATATTCACGGTTCCAAGGTTATGCTCAGTATTTGGTGGGACCAGCTCGGCGTAGTGTATTATGAGTTGTTAAAACCGACTGAAACAATCACAGGCGATCGTTATCGAACGCAATTAATGCGTTTGAGCCGAGCATTGAAAGACAAACGGCCGCAATACAACGAGAGACATGATAAAGTGATTTTACAGCATGACAATGCTCGACCCCATGTTGCGAAAGTGGTCAAGACATACTTGGAAACTTTGAAATGGGAAGTCCTACCCCACCCGCCGTATTCTCCAGACGTTACTCCTTCGGACTATCACTTGTTTCGATCAATGGCACACGACCTAGCAGACCAGCACTTCCGGTCTTATGAAGAAGTAAAAAATTGGATCGATTTGTGGATCGCTTCAAAAGACGACCAGTTTTTTCAACGCGGGATTCGTATGCTGCCCGAAAGATGGGAGAAAGTAGTGGCCAGCGATGGACAATACTTTGAATCATAAATGTATAACCAATTTTTTGCGATAAAGCCTCGAATTTCGGAAAAAAACGGCGGAAGCAAAGTTATACACCTAATAAAATAACTGGTCCAAGTAGGCATAAAATTGGAGACATCTCCAGGCGAAATCTAGTACTGTATGATTTGCAGAGACTTTCACAGTACATTAATAAAGGTTTTCTGCTTAATGCTTTCCAATCTTAATAGATGACACTAGTGTAGAGTGAACTTAAAAATGTAAAGATAGGCGTGTAATCCAACCATATATACAAGTTCCAAAAAAATTTGGCAGACGTGGTGGTCATAAGGAAGGTGGAATGGGGATTGTTGTTAAACATAAAGCGATCGCTCAACCCAACCAATGACAGGTCATAAGTCCTATAAGCGCCTCGGCCACCACCTTCTGTTCCCAGAAAACAATTTACATCTTCGTCTCTATTGAGATACAATTAATCCTTATAGAATAAAAAACTGTTTGAAAAATTTTTATTGTGTAAGAATGCTACTTTTATTTGCCCAGAGTACTTACTTTAAAACTGCAAACTCAAACTCTTTGGCTGTAACCCAGAGCATGGCCCCGTCAATAGGGTCGGAGCCGGCGGCGCGCAGGGCCTGAGGCAGCACGGAGCGCGCCTCCTCCTGGCCCCCGCCCATGCTCGTGGCGCACCACTCCATGTAGATGGATACCGCTGACAAATAACAAACATCATTAGCTAACCTCATTTATTGAAACATTTTTTTGCACAAAAAGAGCGCCTTTAATTCATACAATAACAAACCATCACGCCGTTTCTCCGAAGGGGTAGGCAGAGAGAATGGACCATCACACTACTCTATCCTGGCACACCTCTCTAGCTTTCTCCACATTCATACATCGAGTCATACACGCACGTAGATTCTTCCGGCATCTGACATGACCAACTTTTAATATTTGATTAATTTGGTCATGCCATGTTTTCCTCGGTCTACCTCGACTCCTTACTCCATTTACATTGTTAACGTATACTTTTTTCACCCATGCGCTCCATATGTCCGAACCAACGCAGCGAACCTATCATAATTTTGTTTTCATAATTATGAATTAAAGGTACCCTTTGATCAAATCAGGAGTTTACAAACAGAAATCCAATCATTCCTCATTATTTTACATATGTAAAACATTACGGTACTTTAATTTAAGACTGAAAGAGCACATAAGAAGTCTCTCCACTTTTCTGAATTCACAAATCAACTAACTAACTAACTAACTAACCATCACGCCGTCTCCCCGAAAGGGTAGGCAGAAATAATGGACTGCCACACTTTTCTTTCCCGACATATTTCTCAATTCGAACCTCAACATTCATACATCGTGTCATGCACGCGTGTCGATTTCTCTGACTCCTCACATGGCCGACATTCAATATTTGATTTATTTAATCGTGCCACGTTTTCCTCTGTCTTCCTCTATTTCTAGTTCCATTTACATTGTTAACATATAATTTTTTTACCATTCTTTCTTCATTCATTCTTTCCGTATGTCCAAACCATCTTAATGATCCTTTCATTATTTTGTTCATGACACCATCATTCGCACCGCATTCACTTCTTATATTTTCATTTGACACTCTATCATACACAGAGCATCCACACATTCGTCTAAGAGATCTCATTTCTACTGCATTTATTCTACTTTCATCCTTCTTTTGCCAGTTCCATGCTTCGCTTCCATACATAAGGGTCGGTAGAAGAACACCATTGTGCACTGCCTTCTAGCTTTTTTGGATAGGTTTTTGTTTGCGATGACAACTTTAAGTGCACCATTCACTTTGTTGCCTGCCCCAACTCTTCTTTCAATATCCCTCTCCACTCGCCCATCTCTTGTAAACATACTACCTAAATACACAAACTCAACTACTTGCTCCAAATTTTCACCATTCATGCTAATGTTGCAGACTGTCACGGTTTCTTCCTTTTCAAAAATCATTACCTTGGACTTATTAACATTCATCATCAGATCATTTCGCATGCATACCTCATACATACAATTCACCAAGACTTGTAGTTCATGCTCGTTGTCTGCAAGAAGGACAGCGTCATCCGCATACAAGAGACAGCTTACTGACACTCCGCTCATTTTGGCACCTACATCCAACCCTTTCAGCTCTTTCATACATTTGTCCATATACAGATTAAATAACCACGGGGACATTACGCAACCCTGTTTGACACCTTTATTGATATCAAACCAGGCTGTAAGATCTCCATTTACTCTGACACTAGCAGTGCTTTCCGTGTATAGCGACTTAATTGCCGTGATCAGTTTTGCACTTATTCCATATTCAGACAATATTTTCCACAACTTTTCTCTATTAACGTAATCATATGCTTTTTGCAAGTCGACAAACGCACAGAAAAGTTTGCGGTTTTTGGCCAGAAACTTCTCTGTCAATGTACGAAGTCCAAAAATTTTATCCATACATCCTCTGCCATTCATAAAGGTACCTTGCACATCCCAAACTTTGTCACTCGTCAATTTTCTTACTCTTTCTATTGAAATTCTACCATAGACTTTACCAACGACACTCAAAAGACTAATAGCTCTATGGTTTCCACATTCCATACGCGATCCTTTTCCTTTTCACAAATCAATTTAATGAAAAAGACAATTCATTTCATAAAGATAACAGCGTTGAAATTTTACATGTTAATAATAATATTAATTTGAAAAGATGCGTTATGAACTTTGACGAGTTCCCAATACACTTGAGGTGTACAAGAAGATAACAACAAACCATCATGCCATTTCATCAAAAGGGTAGGCAGAGAGAATGGACCGCCACACTACTCTATCCTGACACCTCTCTAGCTTCCTCCACACTCATACAGCGAGTCATACACGCATATCGATTCTTCGGACTTCTAACATGGCCGGCATTTAAAATTTCATTGATTTGGTTATGCCATATTTTCCTCGACTCCGTACTCAATTCACATTGTTGACATATACTTTCTTAAACATTCTTTCTTCATCCATGTATTCCATGTGACCAAACCAACGTAGTGATCCTTTCTTCCGCTCTACATTCCTTCCTGATGTCAGCATTTGAAACGCTGTCGTACATCATTTTATGACACATACATCTAAGGGATCTCATCTCTACCGCATTTATTCTGCTCTCATCCTTTGTGAACGTCCATTTTTTTTTTCATGTACAGGAAGATTGTTACAAAACAAATTGAAACAGGCGAGAATGTAAAAGCAGAAAGAACTCACAGTAACAGTCGAGAAAGGCGCTTTCGAATAGCTTGTTTATCTGGTCCCGGCCCTCCGGAGTGGTGACAGAGGACACCTCCATCTGCAGCCAGGCGAGCCATTCTCGCGGTGCCAGCGGGTATAGATCACTGAGCCTCTCGTACATGGAGCGCAGCCTCTTCCTGTTGCCCAGTTGCCTATAGAAGACATGCCAATGGACTATTATTTACCGATACTAACTGAACTGTCTCTTCTTCTTGTCCTGTCACACCTCTGTGGTGCAAAGGGCCTCAAGGAACCTTTTCCACCCGACTCTATTGCACGCCTTACATGCTAACCTAACCTAACCTGACCTTGTCCTGCAAGGTTCTTCTCCAGATAGCTCTAGGTCTGCCTCAATTCTTCTTTCCACCATTTGCGTCTAGGGACTTGTTCTCCGATTGGCTTTTCACCTACCAAGGCCCAGAGAACGGCATTTGACATTGTTTGGGGCCAAGAGGTCTTGAATATTGAGCAAATGCACCGATTTATAAAAACCTGAAGTTTTTCAATAACGTCCGCGGTAGATTTCCAAATCTCACATCCGTACAGCAGTACGCTTTTAACGCTACTGTTAAATATTTTGAGCTTGAGTTTTCTTGAAATGATACTGGAACGCCATACAGGGTGAAGCATTGCAAAAGCTACCCTTGCTTTGTTAAGGTAGTAGTCTGGTAACTTAAGCCGATTTTCATGTCTTTTTTGGGGGGCGTTTTTTTGTAGGAAAATACAAATGAATCGCTTTGGAAATTTAGGATGTTTTTATTTACATATTAAAGATACAAAAAAAATTTTTTTTGAAAAAATTTAATAGCTTATTATTATTATTATTAATCAAAACTGGCACCTCGAAAAAAAAGCGCGTGGGCGGCCCGGGTGATTTTGGCTCTTGAAATCAAAAATTGATCTGAAATCAAAAATTCTTGAAAATTCTTAATCTAAAGACATGTCATTCTCGTCGGAACTACCGAGACATTTTTTCACCCCTAACTTTTTATTTTACAACCCCTTCTTTGCTGACTTTTTTTTTTTCAAAGTCCGCCATTTTGTTATTTATCCATGAAATTTAACTTCTGTAGTTCCGACCAGAATGACATGTCTTTAGATTAAGAATTTTCAAGATTTTTTTATTTCAGATAACATCAAGAGCCAAAATCACTCGGGCCACCCACGCGCT
Organism: Lepidostoma basale; assembly: GCA_022606425.2. Lineage (NCBI taxonomy): Eukaryota > Metazoa > Arthropoda > Insecta > Trichoptera > Lepidostomatidae > Lepidostoma > Lepidostoma basale. The sequence goes on from JAHDVF020000763.1 coordinate 2,687,894, forward strand.
TTTTTTTCGAGGTGCCAACTTCGATTAATAATAAACTATTCAATATTTTTCAAAAAACATATATTTTTTGTAACTTTAATGTGTAAATAAAAACATCTTAATTTTCAAAACGATTCATTTTTATTTTCCTACAAAAAAACGCCCTCCAAAAAAACATGAAAATCGGCTTAAGTTACCAGACTACTACCTTAAGTCTGTTGGCTACATCCTCTTCCGTACCTCCCGAGCCCGCTATCATACTACCGAGGTAGCAAAAGCTGATCGTGGTCACAAGGGGGTCACCGTCGAGCAAAATTGGGGTGGAGTTGAGTAATTGAGGACACTCGTAGGTCCACTGTCTTAGACATGGTAATTTTAAACCCACTTTGCCGCTTTCTACTAATTCGGCATCCACTCGGTTTATTGAAAACTAAACTGTAGAGGATATAAAAGCTAAGATTCTCTTATACTGAGATGCCTATTCAAGTTAGAACTTATATAAGAGGCCAGCCACATATATGAAACTATTACTGAACGCTGCAGCGCCTGCTCTTGCACTTCCTAGGCTGCTACAATCTACACTAGAATGTCAGCGTAGTCAAGTATATAAACCTCTATAGTGCGGCTACAATTGCAGTCCAAAAAAAATGGTATTGAACTGCGGTAGAGTACTCTTGCAACTCATATTTGAATGTATCTTATAAACCTTTTTACTTTAGATCCATACTACTATATTGTGCGAGCTGAGACTATCTGTCTGAGCTGTAAATGTAGCCAACCGCAGTTCGAGGTCCATTTTTACTGCAAATGAAGTCAGCCGCATAATAAAGGTTAAACAATATTTTTTTAATGAAACAATTCAAAAAATATTGTAATACATATCTGGTTTAAGTTTGGCATATAGATAGGAGTGACATCTCCAGGCGGCTACTAACAATGCGCTAATGGCGGGGTAGCCTTTCACATTGTGTTAAAAAGATGTTCTGTTTAATGCTTAATAAACATAAATCTTCATAGATGGCGTTAGTATGTAGATTATATAGATTAATATTATAGATTAACATTCCAGAGTTCTTAAATATACCAAACATTTGTAATTGATAAATACATTATTTAAAATGTATCCATTAGACATATAGGTAAACATATTTCATTATGTAAATTAATGTAATAACAAAATCTTTGATGAAACTAAGTTATTTTGATATTTGTGCAAAATAATATAAAATTTCTTGAATTCTAAATAAAGTACATTTAAGAATCTCAGTTCCCTTCGCGGTCGCTTACCGCTTAATCCACCACTGATAAATAGTTCTTATATAATACAAAAAACAGTCGGTCACACTCTGAGACGGAACCCAGCCTGCATCGCTCAGGGTGCACTAGACTGGTCCCCTATGGGGCGAAAGAGAAAGCGAGGCAGACCTAGAGCCACCTGGAGAAGAGCCCTGCAGGACGAGGTTAAGGCGGCAGGCCTCACTTGGGATGATGTTAAGCATCAGGCCTGCGATAGAGTCGGATGGAGAAGGTTCCTTGAGGCCCTATGCACCACGGAGGTGTGACAGGACAAAAAGAAGAAGAAGAAGATATAATACAAATAATGGTATCAAGATTTCAGGAACAGCTCCATGGAACTACCACATCAGATCAGATAGATCAAAGAGTCTACACAAAGAGAGAGATTTCATAAATTGTCTTAAAACTCCTTTAGGCGTAGTTTTTCAGATCCTAAGAGAAATCTATTGTAAAAAAATAACCCTAAACAAATTGTATTGTTATAGTGTTGTTAAAGACGAACTGAGAGGCTAAAAAAAATTTTCAAATTGCTATTTAACACCATCAATTGTAAAAAAAAATAGTTCACATTTAAATTACCCACAATTTGACTGTTGTCAGAAAACTCAAACCGTGTGTATCAGTAGGGTTCTTAAGGACTACATAAGAGTGAAGTTCTACAGTTTTCGCAACTATACTCACTGCAGGAGGGCGAGGAGTTCCACGTGATCCTTGTAAACATAAGGGTTCTGGAAGATCTTTTCTTGTATTGCATTCGCCTTTAATTCAACCACTATGTCATCCTCGTCGTCAGAAGTTATTGAGTCGTCCTAAAAATAAAAATATTAATATATCTTTGTAAAAAAAGACACCCTTGTAAAACGTAAATACTAAATTAATGCGTAACTACTTGTAAAAATATTGAAAAGCTTTATCTAAGAGCACGAGCGTTCCCCAAAATTACGAGTTTGTTTTAAATGCATAACTGATTCGTACAGACGTTGAAAAACTATTCTAGGGGCATATAATCCAAATATATTGTGAGGTTATACTATAAGCAATATGTACGTACGTCGCTGTCATCTTTTGCAATATCTAAATTTGCATCTTCAGCATCTCCGTCAACACTCAACTTCTCGTCACTTTCCGAGGATTCATCCTCTACGCGTGCCATTATTATACGCGGAGGCAAATGATCGAGTCTGGAATATTTTTTCCAGTAAACGTTAAAATTCTGTTTATTTTTCGTGCTCTTTATAAATTACACAAACACGAAATGCTAAAACCACAGACACAAAGACTGCTTCTTCTTCTTCTTTACTGTTTAACCGCGTACTTGGGTTCATTTTTTAAGTACCTACTAGACTCACATTCTCTATGAATTTTCATCTTTCTAATGTTTATGGGTAATTTTTTTTCTTAGCAAGAAGACTTGTTGAAATTTTCTACTACTTAGACGCCATTTGTACTATACCGATATTTCATTGGTCTGAAATTTAGTAAATGAATTTTGATTGGTGGTTGAGTTACGAGGAGTTCGCTATTTCCAATGTCAAACAATCAGACTTGAACGAGCCGCCCAACCCACAAACAGTCCACCACCCATCCAGGAGAACGTTTATTGGCCCAAATTTCCGATTAATAATTTCGTTGCCCGGCTGTCAACTGCAGTGTTTTGGTCGGTCTTGTTTGATAAGTAGTTAAAATAATAATAATATACGTTTAATATTTTAACGTAAACCTTAAATTGAAGATGTCTAGCGATTCTGTCAAGAATGTGAGTAAAGTTTTTTATATTTTTGCCCATATCCTGTAGTTGTCAGAAAACTTAACATGTAGATCACGGCTTTTGTGTAGTGTACGCTCAGGAATTTATTCTACTTTTACGTATACTGTAAAACGTTCGATGACAAAGAAGGCGATGTTTAAAATATTGATACATCTCACCGTGACTTCCGCCTTAACCAATTCGATATTAAACCGAAAATGAAACATACACCCAAACATAATAAATTAAGGTTCATGACTCATAAAAGCTTCGATATTTGTGGTTTTTATGCCTATCCATTACATTTAATTTCGCTCAAAGTGTTTCAGATATTTTTTGTTTTTGTTTATTATTGATTTAAAATTAAATATTTTCCTCAAAAAACTACTAAAAAAAAAGTGTATGTTTATTTTATTCGCATTTCATTTTATCGGGATAAGTGATCCCTTATTTATATTGGTTTATTATGTTTATACCATGAAAAATCACACAGTACATTCCATTTGACCTCAAAATAGGTTATTAAACTGTTGTCAGTACTTGTATCGAGAATTAGTAAAAAAAAAATAATAGCATTATCAATATACGAAGATCGCGACTATCGTTCTTCGTATCAATTTGAATTTATTTTAAAAACATATAGTGTAAATTTTTCGTGACAAAATATTGGTTTATATATCGTAAATGTAATGGGTTTGTACTAATGTGCAAAGGCAAATAGCCGCAAGTTAAAAATGGTAGTTTTGAGATAAACGGGTTTATAGTTTTATTTTGTTTTTTGATATATTTTATCATTTAAAATAAGTTTTCTTATGCAAACTAAGTTTTAAAAGTAAGAATACAGTTCTTAGAAATGATTAAGACGTGTTTTTGCCAGAAAAGTATAGTAAACTTCATATTATTAAAGAAAATGTGTTTTGCCGCCACATATTAGCTATACCGTCGCACAAATAATTTGGTAATGGGCCGCAATTTAAGTTGCTGTCATTTGCCAGGATACATATTGTGTCGCAGCAAAAGGCCGCAAGTTTTGGCTGTGCCGTGGTAAAAAGCAGCAACTTAAAATGATGCTTTTTGCCAAAACATGTATCAAATTAATACAATTTTGCGGCTATTGGGATAGTGAATATCTCAGTAAAGGAAAGAGATAGAGAAAAATCTGTGATTGTATATGATAGAGGCCAGTTATAAGAATGTTTTGAGCCGTGTTACGCCAACAGCCTTTACACATTAGTGTACTATTGTGTGAAAGTAAATCATGGAACAGGCAAAAATGGATGAAAGTAAAATAAATGTAAAAATGAGATATCTTCAACAAATGGGTGGTAAGTCTGTATATGATAGAGTGTCAAATGCAAATATAAGAAATGAAAACAGCGTGAATGAAAGTGTCATGAACAAAATAATGAAGGGATCATTAACCCGTGTTGCTAGCTACATTTGCAGTCCATAAATTTTCATCATGAACTGTGCCTGAGTACATTTGCAGCTTAGACAGAGTCCCAATTCATCATAATTTATGCAGTACAATTTAGTAGTAAGGAATTCAAATAAAAATGTTTATTAGATACATTCATGTATGAGCTGCAAATCTAGTATGCCGTATTTCAAAACTTTTTTTTTACTGCAAATATAGCCAGCTGCACAATAGAGGTTGAGATGGTTTGGACACATCTTCTTCTTTTTGCCCTGTCACACCTCCGTGGTGCATAAGGCCTCGAGGAACCTTTTCCACCCGACTCTATCCCATGCCTGATGCCTAACATCATCCCAAGTGAGATCTGCTGCCTTAACCTCGTCCTGTAGGGCTCTTCTCCAGGTGGCTCTAGGTTTGCCTCGCTTCTTCTTTCCCCCCATAGGGGACCAGTCTAATGCGGCCTGAGCTATGCAGGCTGGGTTCCGTTTGAGAGTGTGACCGATCCACTGCCATTTGCGTCTAGCGACTTGTTCTCTAATTGGCTTTTCGCCTGCCATGGTCCAGAGAACGGCATTTTACATTGTTTGGGGCCAATAGATCTTGAATATTGAGCGAAGGCACCTATTTATAAACACCTGGAGTTTTCCAATAACGTCCGCAGTAGATTTTCAAGTCTCACATCTGTACAGCAGTACGCTTTGAACACATAGAAAGAATTAATGAAGAAGATTGTTAAAGAAAGAGTATGTAAACTACGTAAACGGAACTAGTAATAGAGGTAAACATGATACAATCGTACAAATCAAATATTAAATGTCGGCCACATTAGGAATTCGAGAAATCGACACCCGTGCATGACATAATGTATGAATGTTGAGGATGAGAGTGAAGTATGTCAGGAAAGAACCGTGTAGCGGTCCATTCTTTCCAACTACCCCTTCGGGGAAACAATGTGATGGTTAGCTAGTTAGATAAAAAAAAAAATTACCATCATCATCATCAGCCTTTAGTCGTCCAGTAATATAATAATAATAAATTGGATAATTTATAAAGCGCCATTTTTATGAATTGCTCATCTCAAGGGCGCTGTAGAAGATGCTCCGTTTTATCAACTAGATAATAATAATAATAATAATGATAAAAATATATATAAACATATTTAGTATGAGGGCTGCACCCGACGAAATCGATCAACCCTTCCTGTCAGGAAATGATAATTTGAAAAGGTGCGTTTTGAGTCTCGATCTAAACTCTGATTGATTCTCAATGCACTTAAGGTCTGCTGGAAGACTGTTCCAGGTTGAAGGGCCGGCTACCGCGAAGGCTCGGTCGCCAAAGTTTGTGCTTGGACAGCGTTTTGGCACAGTCAATCTACCGATCGCAGAAGACTTAGCTGATCGCAATGTAGACTGTCTAGCATTCAGGTTCTCGTTGATGCAGAGTTCAGATATATAAGCTGGTGCCATTCATGCAACGCCTTATAGACCGTCCAGCAGAGCTTGTATTGTATCCTTTCTGGACATTTCAGCCAGTGGAGCTCCTCAAGATGCTGTGTTATGTGACAACTCTTTGGCACACCCCTTATCAGTCTTGCTGCTGCATTGAATGCAGACTGAAGTTTATTTGTTTGCTGTTTGGGGATGTTGGCGTAGACACCATTGCAGTAATCTAGTACTGAACATAGGCCTCCCTTCCCGACTTTCACACACGCTATCTCTCATCGCTCTGTGCCATTGACCTCCTGCCACTCTCTTGATGTCATCAGACCATCTGGCCTGCGGTCTTCCAGGTCTTGTTCACCGATCATCCGTCGTCCTCGCCACATAGCCGGCCCAACTCCACTTCAACGAGGCCACCTTGCCCGCCACGTCCGCAACTTTTGTCCTTTTTCTGATCCACTCATTTCGCTTACTGTCTCGCAGACTGATGTTTAATATCCTCGTCTCCATATTTGAGTTTTTTATTTTGATGCTATTTACTTATTTTTAAAGTATACTCCATTCAAGCCAACATTTTTTTATTGTCTTTGCTGTAAAATGTTTTTTGTATTTGTCTATTGTCATTTATTTTCGAAACTTGCCCGGTTAAAAATTTTATTGACAAAATATTGGTTTATGTTTATTATTATTTTTTTGTTTGTTCCTTCTCTTAATTACAATTTGTCTTGTAGTTTGCCAACCTGGAGACTCCCGGGTATGTGGGGTTCGCCAACCTACCCAACCAGGTGCACCGAAAGTCTGTGAAGAAGGGCTTCGAATTCACGCTGATGGTAGTCGGAGAAAGTGGTCTGGGCAAGTCCACGCTGGTCAACTCCCTGTTCCTTACTGACCTGTATCCAGAGAGGGTCATTCCTGATGCTGTCGGTATGTGGAATCAAACAATATTTAAATTTTGTTGAATACGAGTTTAATAAATAAAAATTCCAGTTTTGGCAATATTATTTTTTATTTTCCAATCTTCGTACTTAACCGCCCTATGCATGTGAACGTACGTGATACGCACACTTTGACTGTACCATTCTGCGCTATCCCGTAACACGTACACACTTGAGAAAAAGTAATGTACCTAAAATGTGCAAGTCGTTAGGGATATGCGCGTGTGCCAACAGCACTTGAGTACAATTCTTCACAAGTATGATAGTTTTACAAAAGGCAGGCGAAGTGCGCGATCGAGTTTTTGACGTTTCGTAATTTAAAAAAATGTAATTAATTCATAATTAAATTTAATTAATAAAAAACCCGCTTTGTTTGCACGTATCTCGGAAAATTACCTGAAGGTAGGGCGGTTATTTCATTTTTCGGCATCTTTGGTATGTACATCTACAAGACATTCTCTTCAACTGACATTTTGGAGACATTCCATTGAAAACTCCATATTTAATCAGAAAAGTCATTAAAGAATGATACCAGAGTCTAAATAATATAATATGTTAAACCGTGGTATCTACGCCAATGTTTTTCAACCTTTTTACCTCAATGTTAAGCCTAAATTTCAAACGTTAAAATGTGTTTTTAAAAATGGTTGTAATTTTGATATTAAATTTGATGCGTTTTCTTTCACTTTGGTATTATAAAGTGTAAGTCATAAAAAATAATATTGAACTGATATAATATATTGTATGTAAAAATTGGTTTGGGTTGGGCTGCATTCCAAATAATGAACCATGTATTGAAAAATTTATGAACCACCTCAAAGGGAAGGTGTTTGCTGCATTCTATCGGTGTTGATTTATGGATTTGAAACAATAAAATTGTCTCAGAGAAGTGCAAATAAATTCAGAATTGTTCCAAGAGCAATGTTAAGGATCAGTATAGTGGACAGGTTGAGAAAAACCACTATTAGAGCCATAACAGGAGTGTTGGACATCATCGGAAGAGTGGCAGCTCAAAGTGGCTCCTGGCCAGGCCACATCGCTCGCATCTCTGATGATAGATGGACAAAAAGCCTCCTTTGCTGGTGTCCTAGAATTGTAACCCGAAACCTAGCATGTCTCTAACTTTGATAGACGGAATACATGGATGTATATTGCCTAGGATTCACAGACATGGAAGAAAATGAAGAAGGCCTAAGTCCAGGAGTGAACGGATATGAACAAGATAAAAATAAATATTATTATTATTTTGTTGAATCGCTCTTTACATCATGACAGCATGAGCCAAATCGATGTAAAGGCTATTATAGCTATCATAGTGATTCTCGTGACATGTGATAGGATATTAATCTATCGCCATTTTATTGTCACGTGAATTCTACGCCAGACCAAAGACAGTGTGATAATCACACTGCCCTCGCCGGGAATCGAACCCGGAACCTTCGGGGTGGCAGTCAATGCACTTACCACTCTACCATGAAGATCGTCATATGTATAAAAAGGCAATTGTTTTAAAAACTGATTTTTCATACATTTTTACATTCCCGTTTTAATTACGTAAGCTTAATTTCATGCAAGTTTAATGTTGAATCAAATTATTTATCTATCTTACTAATGAAAACATGACATGACTGTAGAACCAATCTTTGATTCAGAGCTCTCAACATTGACTCACAAAATTGGGTCATAAAATCCTAATATTATATTAAATTGTTACTGTGTTTATAAGATAATCAAATGATTTAACTGAAATCTTGGTTGGAAGTTCATTTTAAATAATAATGAAATAAAACAATGTGTTTTATAACTATTTGTCTTTATTTCGATAGTGACCGGTTTTTCCAGGCTCGCTGGCATCGACAGACTGGTCTGCATCTTCTCACTGGCATCGACAGATTTGGTCAAATGAAGACAAATGTGGAAGTAGTTATAAAAAACATTGTTTTATTTAATTATAACTAACTAACCATCACGCCGTCTCCCCGAAGGGGTAGGCAGAAAGAATGGACTGCCACACTTTTCTTTCCTGACATATTTCTCTCGCTTCCTCAACATTCATACATCGTGTCATGCACGCGCGTCGATTTCTCTGACTCCTCACATGGCCGACATTCAATATTTGATTTATTTGATCGTGCCACGTTTTCCTCGGTCTTCCTCTACTTCTGGTTCCATTTACATCATTAACATATAATTTTTTTACCATTCTTTCTTCATTCATTCTTTCCATATGTCCAAACCATCTTAATGATCCTTTCATTATTATGTTCATGACACCATCATTCGCACCGCATTCACTTCTTATATTTTCATTCGACACTCTATCATACACAGAGTATCCACACATTCGTCTAAGAGATCTCATTTCTACTGCATTTATTCAACTTTCATCCTTCTTTTGCCAGTTCCATGCTTCGCTTCCATACATAAGGGTCGGTAGAAGAACATATAAACGTAGTATATAAACAAAATTGTAGCTACTACTTTGAATGTTGAGTAAACAACAAATGATTGCTCTCAAACAAATAAACACTCTGCATCGGGTCAACCACATTAGAGAGTGACATTTTATTGGCCATTGTATTAATTAAAATGAATGTGTAGTTTGGTCTTATAAAATATTTCACTGCCAAAGGAGTCACCGAGTTGTGTTAGACCTCAAATGTTAAGCCAGCACTTATCGGATACATGTATTTGGGTAAATAGGTTAAGTATTTGTTTATTTTCTCTTCTATTGTTATTGCTCAAATGATCTATATACATATGTTTGTATTGTGTTCTATTCACACTGAGTGTTGTTTAAAAAATATATACTGAAAAAAATAAATGAAAATGTGGCACGATGAAATCAATCAAATATTTAATTCCGGCCATGTTCGTAGTCAGAAAAAATGTGCATGCATGACACAATGTATGAATGTTAACACTTTACTTACATACCAACTAATTTGCAAATTTAAGTTCGTACTAAATATCCTTTTTAAATTAATAGTTCAAATTTGAAATCGATATAGTGATTTATATTTATTAGAGAGCTGTTGTCAAGTGTGAAAATTAGGAAGGTCTCATATTTGGATATTAATCAATCAATCAAATCATTTTCTTTACTCGGAAGACATTACAAACAGCATAAATGTTTTAGGCATGTATTGAGTACAGGTAAAATATTATACACATACAACATAATACCAGGAACGCATTAGAGATAGTTCGACATTGGGAAGACAAGATACTTTCTAAAATTGGGAGTATTTGTCCCCTGAACGTACTTTCACTAATATGAAAGACGTCGATCTCCGAAGAGACCGCGTTCAGCAGACTAATTGTTATTCTCACCGGTGTCACCAGAGGCAGGTGTCATCGTTAATTGGTAAAGTGATGGGACGTCGGGGAATTGGTAGAAGGCAGCTGTCCTGGCTGCAGAACATAAAAGAGTGGACAGGGATTACAAGAGTTCATAACCTGTTCCAAGTGGCGCAGGACAGAGATGCCTTTGCTGCAGTGATCGCCAATGTTGGGGGACTTCACATAATTGTGAGAATTATTTCCAGTGCGTAGAGTAGAAAAAACGACTAATTTGTGTTTGATCGTTTACGGTTGGCAGCGAACAGCTGATTAGTCGGCTTTTGGTAGTTAATGTGTTATGGAGAGATGCCTATTGGTGGCGATGAGATTCGCAACCCATCACACCGCGTCTCCCGCGAGAGCGAAAAGAGAAGGATGAAGTGTCGCATCAGTTAAAGTGTGGCTGTAATTCGTTCTGCTTACCCCTTCAGGGAGACTGCGTGATGTTAATTAGTTATTCATGTGTTAAGGAAGTGAGAGAAGTATGTCAGGAAAGAACAGTGTGGCGGTCAATTATTTCTGCCTACCTCTTTGGAGAAATGGTGTAATGCTTAGTTAAGCTAATTTTTCTTATATTTTATATGAAGGTTGGGTACAAACGAAACTAGTTGGCATCAATTATAATAACCATACCATGGTTAAATATAAAGTGTTTTATAGTTTTATAAATTTATTTTTAAAATGTCTAAACACAATGTGAGTGCTTTATGTGAAAATTTTAAATATGTTTATTAATTTTAAATAATTTTAAATTGTTTATTTTCGCAGAAAAAACCAATCAGACAGTCAAACTGGACGCCTCGACGGTGGAGATTGAAGAAAGAGGTGTTAAGCTACGATTGACTGTTGTGGACACTCCGGGATACGGTGATGCTATCGACAATACTGACTGCTTCCAGGTAGGATACGGACTCATTGTTATTCTTCTATTTTATAGTGAATGTTTTTGACACATACCCAAATGCTTTTATAATCCTGAATGATGAGACCAAGATAACTTAAACACGATGTACATACTGCAAATTGTGTTTGACAGTGTGTAAAGCTCGACACCAGAGAGCGCCAACGTATATTTCGGACCTCTGCGTGACACCCATGCCAACGGAAAGGCAACGTTCACTCCGATCAGTAGAAACAAATGCGAACAACATTACAATTCCAATCAAAGCCAATAAACCAAGTTTCTATGATCGTGCTTTCAGATTTGCAGATCCGTTGGCATGGAATAGCCTCCATGTTATTATTAAGTGTGAGGATAGTGATTAAATTTAATAAACTTCTAAAGACCGCACTGCTCAGTCAGTCTTTTCCTAGTGCGCCCTTGGGAGCGGCTGTTTTCACTTTCATTGATAAATTCTTGTTTCCTACTTAAAAAAAATTAACTAACCATCACGCCATCTCTCCGAAGGGGTTGGTAGAAATAATGTACTGCCACACTGTTCTTTTTTATTTGATGACATTTAATATTTGATTGATTTGATCATGCCACATTTTCCTCAGTCATCCTCTATTGCTAGTTCTGTTTACATATATGCTATTCATGCCATGTTTTCCTCGGTCTGCCTTGACTCCGTACTCCATTTACATCATTATCGTATACTTTCTTGACCATTATTTCTCCATCCATGCGCTCCATATGTCCGAACCAACGCAGCGATCCTTTCATAATTTTATTCATAATACCTTCTTTTGCTCTACATTCCTTTCTTATATCAGCATTTGTGATTCTGTCGTATATCATTCTACCACACATACGTCTTAGTCTTGCTAATATAAATACATAAATTCCTTATTCCATGCCCCTTTTTGAAGTGTGTATTGTGATGGTAAAATTGTGTCTCTTGTTGAATGTTATTCTATTGTTTTAATGCCATTTATTAATTGTTCTTTCTTTTTTCCAGTCGATAATTCAATACATCGATGATCAGTTTGAGCGTTTCTTAAGAGACGAAAGCGGTCTCAATCGTAGAAACATCGTCGATAACAGAATTCACTGCTGTTTCTACTTCATTTCGCCATTCGGACACGGGTAAGCAAACCATATTTTTGGGGATGTGGTGAGAGTTAAAAGCAGTGGAGGTTTCAGCGTTTATTGCAGATCATAAGTAAGCATACGTTAACAGTATTATGTACTCGTGATGGAGCCTGCGCCTGGACGTCGATAGCAGCTGGGGCTGATGGTTCACTGGGCAGTAGCGTCGGTCGGCTGGAGCGAAGACTCGTCGGAAGTTACGTGGCGTAGCAGTGTAGACGGTTGCGTAGCTCGGTAGGAGGATCGGAGGTTTCTCGTACGTAGACTTGACGGCGTAGACTCGTGTCGGTTAGAAGTCGCAATACTGACTGACGTATTGGGTGGTCGGAAGTACCGCTTTTATATGCTTTGCTTGCCTTTGTACACGATGCCCTGCTCTAGTGACCTAGTGACCAAACCGAATAAATCTGGGCCCTAGACTCATCAGTTTTGATAAGTAGGTCCTGAGTCAGGCGTTTTGTGTACTATATTTCATCATGAAGTATGCTGGTTCAGCGTCGAAGTCCACTTATGTGGATCACCTACATATTTACTAATTTAAAAAGTAATGTCCAAACAGTAAATATATAACAATAATATTTTACATACTCGAATATTATTTACTTTTTGAAACAAAATATTTTGTTTGGGTTGTTTTGTTTTCCTTCTAAATGAATTTCAATGTTGCTGTCGAATTTGGAATGTGTTTTTATGGGTAGGAACTTTTTCAATGCAAATATTTATTTTTCAGGTTGAAGCCCCTGGACATAGAGTTTATGAAGCAACTTCACAATAAAGTAAATATTGTCCCTGTGATTGCCAAGGCTGATGTTCTTACTAAGAAAGAAATTCAACGTCTAAAGGATAGGGTATGTTTGTTATTTTTGAATATTTATTTATCGACACATTGTTTGCAGGAGCCGCTTAAATGCGCCTTGGAAAGTGAAATGCCAAATTGTATTTTTTAATAAATTACATATTTTATTTAGCAACGAATTTTTAAATTTTATGTTCGTAGTAAATATCCTTTTTAAATTAATAATTCAAATTTTAAATCGATACAGTTATTTACGTAATTGTGAGAATTATTTATAATACATAGGGTAGAAAAATGGACAAATCGGTGTTTGGCCGTTTACAGTTGGCAAGCGAAAAGGAGATTTTTTTTCTCTTCAAAATAAACAAAGGTTCAGAATGCAAATGTCCGCAACGATGTGTTAATTAATTATTAAGAAATAAATAAATGAAATTGCTGCAAAGCAATAGCGAAGTGACCCAAGACTTAGAAGCCTGGGAAAATATTTTTACAGATTAAAAATATTATACACAACATATTTTGGAGGTGACCTTCTCCATATTCAGGTGTAAATATATCTTCTTTAACAGCCGTTGTCGTCCACTGCTGGACATAGACCTCCCCCATACTTCTCCTTGTATGACATGTCATACGGGGGGTGGTTGGCATTACAACGCCACGCTTGTCAGACGGGTTGGCGAGGTGTCCTTCCATGTTAGCCTATGCATCAATATTATCCACCGAGTTTATTTACACTCGATCTCTTACATTTCGCATAGTTTCCAGGGGAAACCAAAGTCGAGGAGGTGTGGATAGGTACTTGGGATCAGATCAATCCTCCAGCGTAGCATGGCCATCACCACGGCTCGAAGAGGCAATAGGATCCCCCTTACTCCCCCGAGTTAACATATAACAGTTATATATTTACACCTGAGGATAGAGGAAGTCACTTCCAAAACATGTTGTGTATAGTATTTTTATTCTGTAAAAATATTATATACATAAAAGTGGATTAAACAGTGTTAATAATTCTAACCCCAAGTGGGAAAAGGCTAGAAGAGAAGAAGAAGAAGATTTCTTAATGAATTGTAGTTTCATGTTTTACGAATTTACATGTATTTTTTTTTCTATAGGTGATGAGTGAAATAGAAGCAAATGGAATCAAAATTTACTCCCTACCAGACTGTGATAGCGATGAAGATGAGGAGTACAAAGAACAGGTACTTTTTTTAAATCCCCATTTTTTGGTCTGCTTCTTAATCACTAATCTGGACATAATCTTTGGTGTTCTGGTATCCGGGATTCTTTCTACATGACCAGCCCATTAAATTCGTTAAAACTTACATAACCTCACCAATATTTCTTGGTCAATCAGTATTTTTAGTTCATAGCTTCTTTGGAATCTGTAATCCCATTCTCCAGCGTGATCAAATATTGCCAGCTTGCTTTCTTCTATCTGTTTTAGGGATCATGTTTCATAGCCTTAAATGGATACCAGTCTTATGAGCTCACGATATATCATATAGAGTAACATTTTTGCTGGTTCTTGGGATGCCACTTAAGCCTTTAATGTGATTGTTTCTTGTTACTTTCTACATGTTTATATACAACAGGTTATTTGAACCTAATTACTGTATATAATTATTTAGCTATTGATTCTTATAACATGTGACAGGTAGCTAGTCTATTGCCATTTTTATTATCACCTGTATTCTACCAGATTAAAAACAGCATGTATATTTTCCAACTTTGATACGAAACCATTACTTGGTGGTTTGACATATCGTGCCCTCGGTAAGACAAGGGCACAATTACATGTTTTGTAATTTTTCATTAGAGACATTTTAAGATGTTTGAAGAATAATGTTGTGTTATTCTGGCTATATTGATCATACACTATCGCCCTCTGGCAAAATGAGACTGAACTTGATGAGCGACTTTGTTCCTCCAGATAAAGGGATGTTTTTAAATACATTGGCAGACTTAACTCATTTTGAGAATTTTTAACAATTTTGCTCTTGTCTTACCGAAGGTGCGATATGTATTTAAAAATAAAATTAAACACTTTTCCACTTAGTATAAACCACTTCGAGTAAGTCGCGCCAACCAGTTTCACTCTGTAGCGAGTTTTCTCTAGGCTATATACAAGTTTGTGTATAGCCCTGAGGAAGCTCGCTACAGAGTGAAATCGGTTGGCGCTACTTACTCAAATAAAGTGGTTTATACTAAGTGGAAATGTGTTTAATTTTATTTTTGTACTTTTTCACACTGTCATCACTGGAAATCGAACCCGGGACTTCAGTGTGGCAGTCCCGATATATGTGTATTTTAATTATTTAAAAGTACATAATAATTATCTTGCATCCGTGTTAAATCATTATTAATGTTGATGATGTATTCAGATGCGTCAGCTGAAGGAGGCGGTGCCGTTTGCTGTGTGCGGAGCCACGGCTATGCTGGAGGTGAAGGGGAGGCGTGTACGCGGCCGCCTGTATCCCTGGGGAGTGGTGGAAGTGGAGAACCCCGAGCACTGCGACTTCATCAAGCTGCGCACGATGCTTATGTGAGTTAATGATAATGATGATTTTTATAGACCCATTTTTGTGAGAGATTCACTTCAAGGGCGCTCTTCGTCCGGAAAGCTAATCTTAAAAAGGAAAGTTTTAAGAGAGCTTCCGAATACTCCTCTTTGTCTTGATTGCGGATATTGTAGGGCAACCTGTTCCACGCCGCTGGTCTCGCGAAGCCAAAAGCACGATCCGCGAAATTTGAAGCTCCTTGGCGCCGCGGTAGAAGAAATTTGTGTGTTGCTTCTTTCTTTGAAGATCGTAGAGTTGACTGCTGAGGGTTCAGATCAATTGATTAACTTGCAGTGGTCTGCGAGGTACTCGGGTGCTTGTCCATGTAAGGCTCTATACTTCCCGACTGAACTATTTGGTGTAATTATTTATTCATCGTTGTACTAATGAAGTATTGTGTATATTATATGTAATTAAAGTCAATTAGAGATCAATGTGCACAAATCTTAAGATATACTATTTCTTGAAAAAAAAGCTACACATTGATGTTGATTCTTTGAGAACATTTCAACAAAAACTCAACCTATATTGTTCCACAACCACCGTGTTCGCCTGATTTAGCACTGTCCGACTTCTAGCTGTTCAACTATTTCAAAAGACCGGGGATATCATTTCGACTCGATTGAGGAGATAAAAACTATTTACAAAACCACTTGTTACTCTGCAGAAATTGAATATATTGACATGAAACCCTGCATGGATGTCGAAGACTACCAAGCCATAAAAAAAATCATGATTTCATAACCTCGAATTTTAAATGAAAAAGTCACGTTATTATTTTATCACAGTAGTAGTACAGTTTTTGACATTAGTGTGCAAACGAAAAAGTGTAAAAAGTAAACAAAGGAGACCCAGGAAAACATGGCATGATCAATTTAACCAATTACTTAAATGTGGCTTAGTTCGAAACAGTGTGATGGTTAGTTTCTATAATTTTTTTATTTTATTTTTCAGAACTCACATGCAGGATCTGCAGGAGGTGACTCAAGAAGTCCACTATGAGAACTACCGTTCAGAAAGGCTGGCCAAGGGTACGCCCATGCCAAAGAGGAATGCGTAAGTCACATTTCCACAAACCTTATCAACATGTAGTACTGAATAAGACAGATGGCCCTTTTTTTTCAATATAGAACAAGATTTGTGTATTTATAATTCAACATTACCGAATTTGTTTATCTGGGAAGCATGTTTACAAGAGATGGAAGAATGGAGAAAGATATCGGAAGAGGGGTAAGAGCTGGAAACAAAATAAATGGTGCACTCAAAGTCATTACCGCAAATAGAAATATATCGACTGAAGCGAAGATGGCAGTGCACAATGGAATTCTAGTCCCGACCCTTATGTATGGAATTGAAGCTTAGAGTTGGCAGAAGAAGGATGAAAGTAGGATAAATGCCATAGAAAAAGAATATATGATAGAATATCTAATGATGAAGTAAGAACGGAATGTAAGGTGGATGAATACGTGATAAATAAAATTTAGAAAGGGTCACTAAGAAGGTTTGGACATTTGGAACGAATGGATGAGGGAATAATGGTTTAAAAGAAGGGACAAGAATGGACAGTGAATGGGACAAGAAGTCGAGGAAGGCCAAGGAAAACATGGCATGTCCAAATTAATCAATTACTGAAAGGTGGCCATTTTCGATGTAGGAACAATCGACGAATGTGCATGTCACGATGTGTGAATTTAAAAGGGGCACGACAATT
Source organism: Lepidostoma basale (assembly GCA_022606425.2). Classification (NCBI taxonomy): domain Eukaryota; kingdom Metazoa; phylum Arthropoda; class Insecta; order Trichoptera; family Lepidostomatidae; genus Lepidostoma; species Lepidostoma basale. The sequence goes on from JAHDVF020000763.1 coordinate 2,705,146, forward strand.
GTATCAGGATAAAACAATGTGGCGATCCATCCTCTCTGCCTACCCCTCCGGAGAAACGGCGTGATTGTTAGTTCATCATCAGCCGTCTGTCATCCACTGCTGAATGTAGGCCTTTCCTAAAGCACGCCACCACCCCCTATCCATTGCCGCTCCCATCCATCCAGGTCTAGCAATCCTCTTCAGATCGTCGGTCCAGCGGGCAGGGGGACATTGGAGGGATTATTAGTTATGTCGGGGTTAAATGCATAACCCATATAAGCGGACTTCGACTGCTGAATCAGCACATTTCATGAAGAAATATATTACACGAATAACCGAAAACGCCTGACTTAGGACCTACTTATCAAAAGTGATGAATCGGGGCCCAGATTTTATTCACACAGGTCACTAGAGCAGAGCATCGTGTGAAAATGGAAGCAAAGCATATAAAAGCGGTACATCCGACCACCATGGACATTATTCCTTCTTGCGACTTCTAACAGACACGAGTCTACGCCGTCAAGTCTACGTACGAGAAACCTCTGACCCTCCTACCGAGCTACGCAACTGCTACGCCACGTAACTTCCGACGAGTCTTCGCTTCAGCCGACCGACGCTACTGCCCAGCGAGCCATCAGTCCCAGCTGCCATCGACGTCCAGGCGCACGCTCCATCACGAGTACATAATACTGTTAACGTTTGATTACTTGTGATCTGCAATAAACGCTGAAACCTCCACTGCTTCTATCTCTCACCACATCCCCCAAAGTTAGTTAGTTAGTTATAATTCAACATATTTTTTTTTTTTTTTTTTCTGTAGTTCCATCGACAGCGTGGACAGCGACAAGGCTCTCCAGGAGAAGGAGGCCGAGCTCCGCCGCATGCAGGAGATGCTGGACCAAATGCAGAGGCAGATCACTCTGCAGAAACAGCAGGGGCAGGCGTGACTTCCCTCCCGGTAGCACCAGAATTAAAGTATTCAAACACTTCCATGCAAGTCTCGGCAATTCAAAAATATGTAGTTCTAGTAACCTCCGAATAATATGGTTAACTGTTTTTTATCTGTTTATACAACAATACATTCACCCATCATCTGGTTTTGAGTATCAGATGATGGCAGAATTGCGACTATTTGAAAACAGTTTTATATTAAATGATTTCTTTTTATTTAAAGTTACTTAATAAATCGTCGTACCTGTAAAAATTTAACAATAGACGATCAAAAGTATTATATAATAAAATTTTAACTCACGGTAATTTGAATGCAAAACTGTATTTATATCATTTATTTAATTAATGTTTTCTTTGTCATTGTTTGTTACATACTACCAATAAACGAGAGATTTTTTTTTTAATGTATGCAAATACTTTGCTGTTTGAAAATAAAAATGCTTACATCTAATCTCAATAGATGGCGCTAGTGTAGATTGAACTAAAATATGTGAAATGTTTCTCAACATGTTAGCATATATACAACTTACAAAAATAATTGTCAGACGTGGTGTTCGTAAGAATGGCGGAATGGGGAATGTTGCATGACATAAAGCGATCGCTTAACCCAACCAATGACAGGTTATAAGTCCTGTAAACGCCTCGACCACCATATTCCGTTTCCAAATAATTTACATCTTCGTCTCTATTGAGATACAATTAATTCTTAAGCGAGAGATTTTCATTTTGACAAAATATTCTTAACTTTATTAAGGTGAAAGCGTTAACATTGTGGAATTACATTGTTAATTTGGACGGCTGTTGATATCCACTTTTTATAAACAAAAGCGACCTTCGTGGGAGTGTGGCAACATGACTGCCACACCAAAAATCCCGGGTTCAGTGACAGTGTAATGACAGTGTAATTGTCATATTGTCTTTGATGTGGTGTAGAATTCACGTGACAATAAAATGGCGATAGATTAGTTACATATCACATGTCATGAGAATCAAACATATAGCTAAAAACAATTTGTATACAGTTCAAATGACCTGTTGTATAAATAAATAAAAATATATTTCACATGTTTTGGCGGTAACCTCCATCCATATTTAGATCTGAAACATGTTAATAACAAAAATATACTTTTAAAGTGGCTTGTTTGTGATGTAATCACCTCACGGGGGCATTAAGACGTGTTTTAAATCTAAAAATCGAAATATTAACGCTGCATCTGATATTCACGATCAGTTAGAAAGTATAATAAAACAAATTTGACAAGTTTTAAATTGGAAATTAAATATGAAAAAGATGGGTTTTCAGCTTAGATCTGAAATCTGCCTGATCATTTATGAATCTAAGATATGAAGGGAGATTGTTCTCAGCTGATGGGCCGTCTACCGCAAAGGCTCTTTCCTTGAAATTTGTACTAGGGCAACGTTTCGGCTCAACCAATCTTCCTATTTCAGAAAATTTGAAATATTTTCGTTTATAAAAATATTTAATAAGTAGAGTGGATATTAACAGTGTTACGAATTCTCATTTCAATCAGCTTTAGAGTAAAACCATTTCAGAATCTCAAATAATGATAAATACGTTCATTTACATTTTTAGTACCATACTTTTGACATCGTTTTTCATATCTTCTATTTTTGAATTGCCTTCGAGGAAGTGGAGTTAAATATATCATTAGCGTTTGAAATTAAATAATAAAACTTGAAAATATATTTAATATTTAGATGTAGCGTTTTCATTAAATTTTTATATTATTTTTGTTTCATATTGAGTGAATATTTTTTTAACAATTTAAATACTATCATTTCGTATTATTTCTCGTCATCTTTCCTGATTGGAAGTGTGCCAGTCTGTGTTGTTTAAAAAAAATGTGTTAGGAGAGTATTTTTATTTTTAATATTATAAGTTGTATTTTAAACACTTTATTTTATGACCATGAGAATTTGCCAATACCAAAAATACACTGTCAATGTCGACCTGCCTGGCATGTCGACCTTCTTGTCCGAGTGGTAAATGCTATGACTGCCACACCGAAGGTCCCGGGTTCGATTCCGGTGATGACAGTATGATTATCACACTGTCTTTGTTCTGGTGTAGAATTCACGTGACAATAAAATGGCGATAGTTTAACTACATATCGCATGTCACGAGAATCAATATGATAGCTTTACCCTATTCATCGATTTGGCTCACAATTCATTTAAATAATAATGTCAATATCGTCGCCCCAGAGCAATAGTGAGATAAACCAGTGCCATCTTGACAATATAACAAGCCGTAATGTTCCTTTGATATTGTTTATGGTTTGACTTGGTGGAGGCCTTGCACTTATTTGAGTCTCCTAGGCCAGTGTTCCGCAAAGTTTTTTCACCTACGGCATACCTAAGTTCTTCCTAGAATTCCGCGGCACACCAAAAGCTAAAATTCGATCTGGACGTAGACGTCGATCAGTTCGGAAGACGTTGGTAATCTTTTTTTTTTGCCAGCAACTTCCGGCCAGTAGAAATCTGCGAACCTTTTTCACGAAAAAGCTGAATAGCCTTAAAAAACAATAAAAAAAATCACCAACGTTCCGACTAAATATTTTTTTCTTTATATATTTGGCCACGGCACACCTGATCCGGCTCACGGCACACCAGTGTGCCGCGGCACACCGTTTGCGGAACACTGTCCTAGGCCCTAGGAGACTCAAATAAGTGCAAGGCCTCCACCAAGTCAAACCATAAACAATATCAAAGGAACATTACGGCTTGTTATATTGTCAAGATGGCACTGGTTTATCTCACTATTGCTCTGGGGCGACGATATGTAGAATTATCAGAAGAAGAAAAATTGGTATTATTAATTTCAATATTTGAAAATATAATAGAATTGCTATTATAGCCTTCATTCCAACTTCACACATATAAACTAATGCTCCCTCTATTATTAAATTACATGAATTATAATTAAGTTTTTATTTTTATTATATAATATCCCAGAATGATTAAATATTTTAAGTGCAAACTCAACAAACAAAAAAAAGACTTGCAAAATATTGATTTAATTTTTTTTACTTTTATATTAGATAATCTTAATTTCTTCCTATCCACGAAAATTCCTATTAAGATTTTTTTAAGTACTTTGATCATATTTTTAAATAGAGTCCTTTCATAATAATTCATAATTAAGATGGTACCTTTTTTATTAAACTTTTAAATCCATAGATTACTATTTAACCATAGATAAATCAACATTAGTAGACAATATTATACAGGATTTATAAACATTCTAGATTTAAAAATTTGCTAAAGCATTTTTTTATATATTACTCATAAGCGTATTTCTGAATCATAAGGTTTACCAATTTAAAAATATATATATTAGTCCGGTCAATTTAGACATTCGAAGGTGCATAAATCCCAACAAGCTGAAAATCAGTAAAATTGTTCAAAACATAATTATAAATAAAATTTAAAAGATCCCCATCATTTATGTGTATGGAAAAATTTTTATCCGAGGTCAAAGGTCAAAAAAAATCGTTTTTCGCGATTTTCAGCAAAACGGTAAGTTTTATCATAAAGGTACCCCAGACAAAAATTGTAGATCATAAAACTATCTATAAAAAATGTATCCACACTTTTTTTCTTACGAGCCACCGTTTCTGAGATATAACGATTCAAAAAGTTGTAAAAGTTGTTATCGTCATAATGTGCACACGTTTCCACGCCACCTATGAGGTAGTGTACTTACAACTTTTTGAATCGTTATATCTCAGAAACGGTGGCCCATAGGAAAAAAAGTATTGATACATTTTTTATAGATAATTTTATGATCTTCAATTTTTGTCTGGGGTACTTTTTTGATAAAACTTACCGTTTTGCCTAAAATCGCAAAAAACTCATTTTTTTTACCTTTGACCTCGGATAAAAAAAATTCCATTCACATAAATGATGGGGACTTTTTAAATTTTTTTTTATAATTAAGTTTTGAACAATTTTACTGATTTTCACTCTAATTTTTTGGTCTAAATTGACCGGACTATATATAATTTTTCCAGAGAAATAATAAATAATGTCTCTTGGGTCAATGATTTATCAATATGGTTAACCAAAATTTAATATTGGAATCAAATTATCAATGCATAGTGGTAACTGTATAACCAGTGAAAAGATATACCAAAGTGATATGAATAACATAAAATAATTCAGTCACTTAAGAGTTATATTTTGTCCTGTATATTTAGATTATTCTTACATAGATAGCTTTTATTCCAAATTTAGAAGTAAATATAATTTGTATTTTTATATTCTTTAGTGTGTTGATTTTGTTTTTACTTCAGGAACAACTTTTGTTTGACAAGTCATGACATGTATGATTACTTTTTTTTTCTTAAACCATAGATTTACAAATAATATAAATATCCATAGATAAACTCCTCTTGAATCAATCCACCTCCATTAATTAGGTAAGTACGAGGGTTGCCTTTTAAGTTTTTACAAAAAGTGAAACAGAAACAAACAAGTTGGAAACAAAATGTTTTATTGCTTTTCGAAATATTTACCTTTAAGGTCTATACAATTTTGCAAACGTTCAAACCAATTCTGGAAACATTTTCTCCACTCTGAAGCTTATATCGTAGAAACGTGGTTTTGAAAGTTTTCAACAGCTTCTTGAGATGATGAAAATCGCTGTACACACATCTTTTGTTTGACAGCGGGGAATACGCATGTTTTGTTTGACAGTGGGGAATAAGAAAAAGTCATTAGGCGATAAATCAGGTGAATACGGGCAATGAGACATTAATTCGATGTTTTTCTCCTTCAAATATTCAGTTGTTTGACGTGCTATAAGGGAGCTGGCATTGTCGTGATTAATCTATTGTTCCATTGTAAAAACTTAAAAGCAACCCTAGTATCAAAAAATTTATTTTCACAAATCCGTTTGTTTGTATATAATTTATTTGTAAATCTACGGCTTAAGTACCATACTTAAGTATGAAGTATGCATATTTTTTTTTTATTATCAAAAGATGCCAAAAATTATCCGATCTGATTCGAAGGTAAAAATATAATAATATTATTAATGTTTTATTTCTTATAAATGAAAAGTAAATAAGTATTATTTATCTTGAACATTATTCGACTGTTGAAGTGTGTATTTACAGCACAAATGTGGGCATTCATTTCTTATTAAAGTTACGAAAACGGCTATTATATTACATTTTTCATCATCAGTTACCATTGAATATTCTCTCTCTCTCTTTGTCCTGTCACACCTCCGTGGTGCATAGGGCCTCAAGGACCTTCTCCACCCGACTCTATCGCATGCCGATGTCTAACATCATCCCAAGTGAAGCCTGCTGCCTTAACCTCGTCCTGCAGGGTTCTTCTCCAGGTGGCTCTAGGTCTACCTCGCTTTCACTTTCCCCCATAGGGGACCAGTCCAGTGCACCCTGAGCGATGCAGGCTGGGTTCCGTCTCAGAGTGTGACCGATCCACTGCCACTTGCGTCCACCGACTTGTTCTCTATTGGTCTCTCGCCTGCCATGGTCCAGAGAACGGCACTTGACACTGTTTGGGGCCAACAGATTTTGAACATTGAGCGAAGGCACCTATTTATAAACACCTGGAGTTTACCAATAACGTGGGCGGTTTTATGGAATATAATGATGGTTTCAAACCGTATTCCTGTGACAACCAAGATTTGCCTTTTGACATACAACCGTCCCATGATAATCGAGTGCTGTTCATTGAAGTTCAGATATGTCCTACAATAGTGTAAAAATGTCTTGTGACATTTTTAATAAGGAATGAATGTCTGTGGGTTGTATCTATTAAAAAAAAAGCAGTATATAATTTCCTTATGCTTAGCTTTGTATTTAAATCTATTGATATGCTCAAAAAAGTTGATAATCTTTAATATTATATAAACACAGAATAGTCTGCAAATCTGCAATACTTACAACGATTGATATGAAACATAATCTCATATGTTTGTCAATTGTTTCTAAATGTATTATATATATATATATAAGATTATGGCATTATTTACAATAAAGGTATTTTATTTTATAATAAAATGGCGTTTTACTTTTTTTATATTACACAATTTCTCCTCACTACAAATGAAGACTACAGGGGAAAAACAAGGAATGTCAGTTAAAATTCAAAATAAATGTAATAATGCCATCTAGCGGCATTTGTACATATCTATCCACAGTAAAAATTTCATATTCATAAATCATCTGTGTCATCGACTATGGCCAGATAATCGATTGCTTATTTCTAAGGAATGTATAGACTTTGATTAGCTTTATTCTCAATTTATTCAAATTAACCTACTACTGACATTCCTTGTTTTTCCCCTGTAATCTTCAAATAACATTGCAAGAAGGGATGTATTAGTGGAAATTTATAACTAACTAACTAACCATCGCGCCGTCTCCCCGAAAGGATAGGCAGAAAGAATGGACTGCCACACTTTAACCGATGCAGCACTCCATCCTTCTCTTTTCGCCCCCGCAAAAGACGTGGTGTAATGGGTTGCGAACCTCATCGCCACCAATAGGCATGTCCTGCGCACATTTCGATTGTCCAACATCCACAAAATAAATGTAAAATACAATGATATAAAATAAAATAGTTAAATTTATAAAAATACAAAATAATGGAAACACTTCATATATCATCTTGGTTTGGTCATTTTATTTGATTGATTGTTTCTTGAACAATGATGTAAAACTACAATTAAATAATTAATAAAAATACATATTTATAACATATATTGCCTTTCTAAGGTATTATCACATTTGATAATGCCTTAGAAAAGCGAAACGTGTCATCCCCATAAATTGTAATAAAACTTAAAGAAAAAATACATCATTTAACCGTAATTATGAAAGGATCGCTGCGTTGGTTCGGACATATGGAGCGCATGGATGGAGAAAGAATGGTTAAGAAAGTATATGTTAATGATGTAAATGGAGTACGGAGTAGAGGCAGACTGAGGAAAACATGGCATGGCCAAATTAATCAAATTTTAAAGGTTAGTCATGTTAGAAGTCGAAAGAATCGACTTGCGTGTATGACTCGCTGCATGAATGTGGCGGTCCATTCTCTCTGCCTACCCCTACGGTGAAACGACGTGATGGTTTGTTGTTGATGTTATTGAAAAAATACATTCTCATTTGTATTAAATATATTTGAAGCTAATTAGTTTCGCTTGAACCTAAGCTTCATTAGGGCAAAATGTCTAATTAGGGAGTGCTTCATATGAAAATATCTTCTTAATGTAGGCCTTGTGTTCTGTTTCTAAAGAAGGATTGGTTTACCTTGGAGTTGGGTATGCAATATAATATGAGGGAGTCTAGATGAATCCATTTTTCTCACGTTTGCATACCAATGTCTTCTATTTTGCTTCTTTCACACAACTATTCTGTCACAGAGTGTCTTGCCAGATATACTCCTGAGCGCCTTCATTTCTGACTCTCTAAGTGTTTTTTTTTTAATTGTGGTGTCCATCCTGCATTAGATTCCATATATCATAATGGACCACAAACAAGTTTTATAAATCTTTATTTTGTTGCTAATCTTCATGTCAGGGTTTTTCCATATTGAATTTTTCAAACATCCTGAGAATCCTCTGAATCATTGGCTAAATACCGAATTTTCTTTTTTACATTCTTCATTCTTGATAGTTTGGAAAGGTTTAAAGCCATTGAAAACCATTACTAAATTGTAAATGAAACTATGACAGGCAGGCGAGCATTCTACCACTGAAGAATTGTGTATTTTCTTTTGTTGTTGTATTGCTATGTGTGCACGGCGGGACATCGAGGGAGAGTAGCGTAGCTTAAATGTGGTCTGGGTCCCCCTTGCTTGCAAATATACATATATTTTTATTTTATTTTTTTAACATAAGTCCCGCATGGATGGGGGACGGGCCTAGGGAGTGCACAAGTGAAGCTGACGAAAGGCGCCGCTGCGCCTATAACAGCTTCGGGTAAGCGGAGGCAGCCCTCTATGGCTCGGCCATATTTACTAATGAAACTATGACATTTAATAATCTTTTTAATTGATCCATGAATATTTTTAACAGCTCATGATACAGTGAAAAGGATTACAAAAATGAGTACAGGTACATTATAAAGTAGTGATGAGATGTGTCAGTTTTAGCAATAAGTTTGGCAGTATATAATATTATATGTATATTTATTTACATAGCACAATTATAGCATTCTTTGTGTAATATATATAAATCTAATGTGAATAATATATATTTTTTAAACTTTACAATCATTTCTGGACAGGTTTCAATGAGGTTTGTAGTGGTAGACAAAACACAATTCTATAGATATAAACAAATTCAAATCTTTGGATATTTTTAGCATGGTGGCCAACATGAGAATGATTGGTTAAGGTACTTAAATAGAAATAACAATAATTTTGATTGATCTTGATGAAGTCTCGTAGTCTACCAACAAAAGAAATAGAAATTATCAAAAACAGAAGAAATAGCAATTTCAGTGAACAATATAAACATGTTAGAAATCGGACATTGAAAAATTTACAAAACATTCTAATCTTCTTTTATAAAATGAGTATCAAAGTCAAGTTATACAACATTAAATGTAACAGACTTAATACTTATTACATATATTTTATTCAGTTTGAGTACAATCTGCCGTACCCAATGGAATAAATGTATTGATTTCTATATACCTAGTTATCAAAATTACAACTTACAAAATTATAAAATAAAATTTTATTTAATACTGATCAAAATGTCTGTTTTTTATAAGTTTCATTATATTTTATGGGAGTAGCTTGTTTCGCCCTGCTAGGGCATTATATCTTTATTATTCTTTTATTTGTATTTATTGATTCTTAAACAATGATCGACATGTTTACTTCATATTATCAATTGCCAGAGCAAAGCGAAACATAAAATATTATTTATAGAAAACAGACGTTTTCAACAATATTAAATGTCATTTACCCTAGCAAAGTGAATCATGACACTTCTATAAAACATTTTATATAAAACAATTTTTTTCATTAATAATAAATGAAATTTGATATTGATATTATAATGACACTCCTACAAAATATATTTAAATGGGAGTTTTCTTCAATATTTAACACCCATTGTTCTGCTGGCTTCATTTGCAGTAAAAAAAAAGGCATTGAATTGCAGCTGACTATATTTAAAGCTGAAGCGTATTGTTCCAGTACTTACTCATAATTAGTAGTAAAAAATATTTATGATATACATTCATATATGGAACCTTCTTAGAGTAGCAGAAATGCGAACCCTACGCTCCATTGCAGGCAAAACCCTCAGAGATCGGATCAGAAATGAAACGATAAGGTCTGTCTGTGGTGTTGAGGACATACGAGTATAAGAATGTAGAAGATGCTTTTAGAGAGACCCCATGGACCGCATGGAAAATACAAGAATTGCAAAAAAATTTAAAAACGAAAACCCAAGCAGCAAGAGACTACTAGGCCGCCAAAAAGATGGAAAGATGACTGGACATCATCATCCCAGGACAACTCACCGTCATAAACAGGTCATACGACCTAAACTAAGAGAAAGAAGAAGAAGAAGATTCATATATGAGCTGCAAATGTAGTTTGCCACAGTTCAAAACCAATTTTTCGGACTGCTAATGTAACCGCCCGCATTATAAGAGGTTAATATGGAATTTTATATCATTGTTCAAGAAACAACAATTTTATTCAAAATTTCTTGTATAACTACTAAAAAAAAGTAGTACACTACTTGATTGTCTAAATGTAATAATGGTCCAATAAAAAATATCTCAAGATTAACTTTTTTCAGTGCAAACATAATAATAAACCATAGAAACAGGTAAGTAAAATATTATCTACAAATAAAAGCTAGCAACACCTTTATTTAATCAGATTTACTCACTAAAAAATAAACAATTAAATATACCTCAACCTTAAGAATAGTGCAGGCTAATATCAAATTTGCTGATTCAAAAGTATTCACGTGATACAAATTATCATTATTACTGTCGAACTCCCAATAGACGGAGAACGAAGGAAGTAAAGAGAGGAAGAATTATTTTTTAAGTCTTTTCACAGACGCATGTTTTAAATATTAGAATTTAATACAGAAAGTGATTTATTAAAAAAAAACAAATCTTAATGAAATCAGTCCAAATATGTTTGTATTTTTTACCGTCTACAATATTCTATTCTATCTAAAATCTTAAAATTGATTTGACTAGTTTTTGATAAGCTTTGTGTTGAAAACAAAGATTAAATTTAAATTAATAAACATTTGTTTGTATTTGAAATAACTAAAGATTATTTATATATTTGCATCACTTATTATGTTATTATTATATTATATCAGTTTAACAATGCTCTTTCTACATATTTTATTGAATTATTATAAACTGAAAAGTTTTATATATCTGGTATATAAAAAATGACATTGTTTGGAATAACATAAATATACACATTTTGTTTACTAGCCCAAAGAATATCTTGTCAATTGAAATTGTGATATAATAAATGGATAACAAAAAAGAAGTCTTTAAAATATGCACAGTAATTTGGAATAGACATAAAATAATGTGAAGCACCATAATTAATAATAATCACAGAAATTACCAAAAATATGTCAATTATAATTATATAATATGTATTAAAACTTATTTATTATCTTTGGTTTCACATTATATTTGATTGTTATATAGAAAAGCAACAAAACAGACTTAATAAATAAATTAAGAACAAATATTGTGCTATGATCGTAATAAATTTGATTTCGTAAAAATTCTTACTTCTTAAGTACCAACATGCATTATAAAATAAAGTCTTTGTAGTTCTATTATTTCATATTAACAGAAATTCATATTAAAATAAGCGCTGTCATTGAGGCCAACAAACAAAATTATAAAATATGTTGCCATACCAAGTTGCAGTTGTATACTATTTTAATATTCAGCACTATATGCATAATGAACATATAGAATAATTTCATAATATCAAAATGGAAGACCTTTAGGTCAGAACTAGAAAACTGAGCAATAAAAAAGGAGAAATTTTGACCCCACCATAGAAGCAGCGTTAAAATTAAGAGGTAGGTACTAAAACAATTTATATATAGTGTATATATAAATTCAATAATTATTGCGCCACATACGTAGAAAAAGTCAAATACATTGCAAAATAAATTTAAGAAATGCATGTATTTAACATTGGAACAATATTAAATTTCAACTCACAACACTTTAATCACATGTGGTTAAGAAAAAAATTATCTCACATGAAGAAATATTTTAACACAAGTAAGCTTAAGCAATGAATTATTAATTACTTCGATTACGCAGTAGGCCTTGAAATGAGTAATTAATAGAAAACATTATCATTTCATAACATAATTTAACTATGAACAATATGTCTGGCTTACAAGCTAAAAAATTTAAAGGTGCTTGTGCTATGCTCGTAATAAATTTGATTTCGTAAAAATTCTTACTTCTTAAGTACCAACATGCATTATAAAAGAAAGTCTTTATAGTTCTATTATTTCTAAATATAAAACATTAACATTACTTTTCTATTTGGAGAAACAAAATTCATTCTCAGAGTGGTAAATTTCAACCTCACAATGAACAACTTCTTGTCTATTGTTCTTAATTTAAATGTGAAAAATGGACAATCTGATCTGACAGATTAATTGGACATACTTTGAAATCTCAAATACTAGTGGCATTTTTAATATAAGTTTATACCTCAAAATAAATAAATAAAATTCTCCTTTACCTAAAAAAAATCATAAATTTGATTATATTTGTTTAATGTTTTAAGTTAATATTTAGCAGTGTTTTAGCATCAGTACCTTTTTGATAAACTCAAGGCATTAACATTAAAGACTTACTTAATTCTGAACCTTTTTGAGAATCAATACAATGGTTTTTACACTAACATTATTTTGTTTATCCTAAAATGTTTCAAAGTATATCTTTATCATCAGGAGAACAATATATAAATATACTACCTTAGGAATATGGTGTGATAGATAAACTTATATAAATATCGATTTTAAAACTAAATATTTTTTAAAAGCATTACTAATCTAATTACCACTTTTGCATAATACATGTATCAAAAAAATTATAATACTACTTTAAATGTCCTCGTGAAGTTCAGTATTCTCTAATGCTGAATAGGTTTTTTTTAAATCATGAGAATCCTCTACATGAGAGAGTACGGAGTATACCCTTAGCTGTATCTATAATTCCCTTGAACTGAGGAAGGAAGGGTCTATTGAGAACCTTTGTGTTCTGTAACCAATAGGTCTATTTGTTCCTGCGGCAATTCCGACATAAATTGGTTTGCAATTCATCACGAAGAACCAACCTGCCTTTGAAATATGCCAGCACCAAGAGCAATTCAAATGTTGAATTATATCTCCTAAATTTAAACATTTTAAATGTCAGTGAGGCAGTGTTCGTAAACAGTATATTATCATTTCTAGAAAGAGTTATTGACGTCAACATATTTGGAATCCATCGGAAATACGATATTCCTTATTGCTTCTATTTATAATGTTTCTCATTAGAACCTTGTTCTTATTATGTTGTAAAATTTTATCTTATAATTATTATTTTTGTTAAACTGTTTTATGTCCAAATGAGTAACCTAAATGTTGTTCGTTTGTTATATCTCGTTTGAGTAAAATTAAAATAATAAACAAATAAAATTATTTATATGAATTCAAAATCATCGTTAACCAATTATAATTCTAAACCACTGAAGTTGGCATAATATAGAAAAGCAATAAAGCAACATATTTCAAAAAACACTTGCATAGATATATTGAATGGAAAAATGCGATGCTTTGCATCAGACATCAAAATATTTCTCTGTAGAGAGAATTAAAATAAATATTTCTGAATACTTGCTTTGAAATTTGATTTGTGTATTCGAAATTATAATTTTAAATCACTGATAGTGCAAACTTGTTCCATATTAACATGCGCATTACAATGCGCGATTTTTTTAAAATAAAAACAATAAAATCATATTTATGCACTAAATATCTACTAGAATAAAATTAACTGCTATAAAACTTATTTTGGTTTCTGTTCATTTATATCTAAAGAAAGTATAGTTTAAATATGTATCACTGTGGATTTATAAGGGTAACTATATGATATAATGATATAAATCAGTGATTCCCAAAATGGTCTATATAGACCCCCAGGGGTCTACAACAATTGTAAAAAAAATTGGGGGTCCATGAGATGTAAATGTGGGTCCACGAGATGGTTCAACTAAATTGAAGCCGAATATTGAAACGCAAAACAAAAATAGAAATCGTTGGCGACCTTTTTTTTTTAGCTCATTTGGCAAATTTGATTTCCTGAAATGTCCTAAAAAAATTAATAAAAAGGTCACCAACGATTTCGGTCGTCCAATTTCCCAAATGAACTAAAAAAAAAAGTCGTCAAAGATTTCGACCGAAAAAAAATCTATTTTAGGAAAACAGGGGGTCTACACAAAATGATGTAAATTATAGTAAATGATGTAAACTGGTGATTTAATGAGTATTAATGTGGATTAATTAAAGGATAAATTCAGTAATAAAACAATAATTAAAATTTATGAAAACCGGCAAAACAATATTTGAATTTGTTGAAATACAAAGCAAGGGGAAGGCCGAGAGAATAGATTGCTACTCTATTCTATCCTGACACAGCTTTCATACAGTGAGTCATACACGCACATCGATTCTCCTGACAATAAAACAAAATAATAAAAGTACAAAAAACAGGGCATATATTTTTATAAGCTATTGGGTTTTGTTTTAAGAACTTTTGGAAATCCTGAAGTGATGACATAAATGTTGAATGGCTTTGATGAAATCAAAATTAGAATACTCAAATAGGGTATAGTGTCCGCACCAATATAAGTATGTAGGAATATTAAAACAAATATAATAATAATAATAAAATCTCTAAATGCACATGGTGTGTATGCGTTATTCATACACCACAATTATTTAAGTACTTATTTACAAAGAGTTTGTGTATTTAGGTAGTATGTTTACAAAAGATGCGTGAGTGGAGATGGATATTGAAAGAACGGTTGGGGCAGGCAACAAAGTGAATGGTGCACTTAAAGTTGTCATCACAAACAAAAATCTATCCAAAAAAGCTAAAATGGCAGTGCACAATAGTGTTCTTCTGCTGACCCTTATGTATAAGGGGTGAAGCATGGAACTGGCAAAAGAAGGATGAAAGTAGAATAAATGCAGTAGAAATGAGATCTCTTAGACGAATGTGTAGATACTCTGCGTATGATAGAGTGTCAAATGAAAATATAAGAAGTGAATGCGGTGCGATGATTGTGTTATGAACAAAATAATGAAAGGATCATTAAGATGGTTTAGACATATGGAAAGAATGAATGAAGAAAGAATGGTAAAAAAATTATACGTTAACGATGTAAATAGAACTAGAAATAGAGGAAGACCAAGAAAAACGTGCCACGATAAAATAAATCAAATATTGAATGTCGGCCACGTGAGGAGTCAGAAATCAACGCGCGTGCATGACACGATGAATGAGTGTTGTGAAAGCGAGAGAAATATGTCAGGAAAGAAAACTGTGGCAGTCCATTCTTTCTGCCTACCCCTTCGGAGAGACAGCGTGTTGGTTAGTTAGTTAGTTTTTTTTAACAAAGAGAATCACAGTCTCAAAACAAGAAGAAATGATGAGGTGCATTGATGATCCAAGGATTTAAAATACTCTGATAACTTATATCTTTTGAAGTGCTATGGCTTCAAAGTGTCAGAGAGATATTCTTATGCTAGACATGATCTGTTATTCATATCCTATAGCTGAACAAATATCCTCGCACAACATACCATGATTTGAGGTATGGTGCTTCTAAATGGGGTGTCAGTCGATGTGGACATTTCAAATGAGCTATATGTTTTTCAAGGACCATATATATGCTCATATTTAGCAAATTTGCTAATTGTATAAATTGTATACAGCAATTGGGTTGTATAATAAATAAATTTGGTTTCAAATTCAAACAATAAATTAGAATAGTATCTACAAAAAACACAATAGTATTCCTTCTATATTCACCATTACTTTGTGTTGCGGGATTCATAATTGAATAGTATTTTTTTCTTTGCAACTACATATATACAAATGAAACAAAAATTAAACATTACCACAAATATGTTTCAGGACACAGAAGCCCTTCATCAGTGTAATTAAAATAAATTAAATTAAATTAAAACAATGTAAACTGAGTACATTCATGCAAAAATCGAAAAATAAGAAGGGTGGAATGGGGAATGTTGTTAACTAACCTAACCTAACCTAACCCAACCAATGACAGCTCATAAGTCCTGTAAGCGCCTCGGCCACCACATTCTGTTCCCAGAAAAACAATTTACATCTTCGTCTCTATTGAGATACAATTAATCTTTATAAAAAAAATTATCCGCAATGGGTAAAATCCAGTATTTGTGTACAAGAATTTGTAAAACATTCGAAATGTTATGAAAAAATCAGTTTAAATATTTATTTTGTATATATAATATTTTAACTACACTGATAAAAGGCTTCTGTAATCCAAAACATGTTTGTGTAAATGTATAATATAATTTTAATTTTATTTGTATTTAAAAATAAAGCGTTGTGTTACAAAGAAAAAAATATTGTTTAACAATAGTATTCTGCTAGGAACCAAGATTACATTAACAAACCATAATTAACGTTACATTTAAGGTACAAATACTGCCTTTAAGGTTATCATATTTGTATGACTAGATTAAAATTAAAACTACAGACTCAAGTATTTGTGCTGAGTATTATAATATAATACTAAGTAAAAAGGGTTATTTCTTATTAGGTCGTCAGCAATGGCGGCAGTGAACTTTATTAGGAAGTGAATTACATGTTTTATTTTTACTTTGGCTTAAAAGCTGTGCCAGACTGTGGTAAACAAGCTTCCAACAGGGTTCACTTTGGTGGGAAGCTTATGCAGCCCACGGTTGGTGTTTGCGTCCACACTGGTTTACAACAAGGCTCCCACCTCATACAACGGCGGCATCCACATGCGGTTTACAACGTGCGTCCGTCCACAGAGGTTGTTGAAGGTCAAACGAATTTTTGTTGCAAACAAGGGTTTAACACTGTTGTAAACCGCCGGTAGAGACCGATGTGGATGGCTTGTTTACAACAGTCTGGCAGGGGTTTAACCCATAATAATAATTTTCATTTTTAAATAGTTCAAAAATTATTTATTTCAACATTTTCTAAGAAAAACCATCAATGTAATGGACAATGTCTTTCATACGAGTATTATAGAGTTGTTAAATGTTGTATATGGATTTAACAAAAAAAACTATTGAAAGTTGTGAATCTAATTGTGAATCAAATCACCACTTTTTTTTTACTAATTAAATAAAATTGTGTTTTGATACGTAAAAATCAGAATTATAGGTTTTCTGAGGAATAATGTGTTTATCATTCGGTGATTATTAAATAAATACTAGAAAAAAATTGTGGTATTAATGTAAATAATTATTGATATCACATGATGTTTAAGACAATCTTATCTCCTATAAAATTCACTGCATGGCCTGTTTCTTATACTTCGTGGACTAGAAATGATTTTTGAGTATACTGTGTTATCTATCTGGAGTCGGCAATTGTGAACTTAACTGTGGCTGTACTTTTCTGATGGCTTCGTACACTCTCTCCTCTTCAAACTTAAGCGCTCTTTTCATGTTAGAAGTGAAAGGATCAAAGCTCAGCAACCTTCTCTTCCTCCGATAGATTCCTTCCTTCCTCTCCATAGCGCAACGCATTAAATCCTGTTGACAAAAACATATCCATAATAAAAACTATAGATAAGAACATTTCTTTCTTAATAAAATTAGCACTCTACGGCTTTTCCATTTTTGTCGAAGACATTGTAGCCCCAATTATATCTGTGACTGTTAAAGCCACTAATGATTGTATTTGTCTGCTTGTAGTTGGGATTATCAAGGAAGAATCTATCCAGGAACAACTCGTGCCGAAAGAATGCACTATTTATGTGGTGCGGAGCAATATATGCAGTGACGGTACATTTTGAATCAAACCCTCTCCAATCTATGTGATCATGTCCCCACATAAACCAACAACCCACCAAATCACCTTCCAACAATGTTCCCATCAGACGTAAGAGGAAAAGCCACAAGAGCTGAACCTCTGTAAGCCAGAAGAGGTTTTGATTCAATATTTCTTACGCAAGCCGGGCTTCTGGTTTTCTATGAGAGTACCGCCACTGATTATAGCCCCAATTATTTCTATGATTATTAAAGCCACTAATGATTATAATTGTCTGCTTGTTCTTGGGATTATCAAGGAAAAATCAATCCAGGAACAACAGGGCAAGATGGGTGATTCTTCGTGCCGAAATAATGCACTATTTATGCGGTGCGGAGCAATATATGCAGTGGCGGTACTCCCATAGAAGCCCAGAAGCCCGGCTTGCGTAAGAAATTTTGAATCAAAACCCTAAAATCTATGTAATCATGTCCCCGCATAAACCAATAACCCACCAAATCACCTTCCAACAATGTTCCCATCAGACGTAAGAGGAATAGCCACAAGAGCTGAACCTCTGTAAGCCAGAAGAGGTTTTAATTCAATATTTATATATTTATGCTATATTTAACGCAGTGCCTTAGTTGCCCAGTCTCGTGCACCAAAGAGGACCTGGCTTGAGCATCCTAAAGTGCTGGCCTCAAGGCACACTTTGGGCCAATGAAATATAGGTCTACTATACTATCGGACGTGCTGGAGGATGTTGGTATTTTTGTCCCTGATAGATATCTCCGACAGCACAGATTGTTTTACCTACCGGCGGCCAGAACCAATCTGCCTCTGGTGACACCGGTGGGAAGAAAAGTTAGTCTGCTGAACGCGGTCTCCTCGGAGATCGATGTTTTTCATATTAGTGAGGATACGTTCAGGGGACAAATACTCTTGACTTTAGAAAGTATCTTGTCTTCCTAATGTCGAACCATCCTGGTATTATGTTGAATGTATATAATATTGATACATTATTTTTTAATTTTTGATAATATTAAGGCGTTAACACAGCAATTTTATTATTATGAACCAAGACATTGTTTTTATTCTACATTGAAGTTTATACCTTCATGGCCGAGTGCATTGACTCCCACACCGAAGGTTCCAGGTTCGATTCCCGGCGAGGACAGCGTGATTGTCACACTGTCTTTGGTCTGATGTAGAATTCACGTGACAATAAAATGGCGATAGATTAGCTACATATAACATGTCATGAGAATCACTATGATAGCTATAATACCCTTTACATCGATTTGACTAATGTTGTCATGGTGTAAAGAGCGATTCAACAAAATGATAATAATAATAATAATACTTTTCAGCATCTTTCGAGGATATTATACCTTGATATTTGGAAGATAAATGTAATTGAGAGAGTAAAATAAACGCAAAAGTGAAAAAGATGTTTTCATCATCATCAAGTGTAATTAAAAATAATCTTTAAAATGTGTATGAAAAAACTTACTTCATCTATTCTGACATCCAGAAATCTCAGCAATCCTTTAAGAGTAACTTCCAAATTGTTAACTAGATCATCATATAAAACCACATGCACGGGACCAGTGAAATTGAACAACCAATCAAAGTTTGTTTGCCTCCACGCCAGTAACTTCTCAGCAACAAAACGCTGCCAATCTGGAAGAAATAATTATTTTTTATAAAAAACATATTTCATGTAAATCTCAATAAATTGCTAACAAAGCTTCTAAAATATTGATTGAAATCTCTATTTCTCACATTTTCCTTTAGCACGTCGATATCTGTCCGGAGAAGCAAATCCAATATGGCCACCACTTTGTCGATTAAATTCAGCCTAAAATAATTAACACATTCATATATTATAGACACTATTTAGAAGAAGATCAAATGAATAATATACTGCGACTACAATATTTTATACACTCTTCTTAGTGAGTGACCGAACATGGCGCTTGCAAGTAACAATTGTTTAACAAAATATTCCAAATTAAGTGCGTATTGTTTGAATTAATTGGGGGCTGGACATTAAAAATGTCAAAAATGAGGAAATGTCAAAAATGAGGTTTTGATCCCAATTGGTGTTAAAAATAACTAACTAACTAACCATCATTTTCTGGAGGGGTAGGCAGACCGATGGACCGCCTTACCGTTCTGTCCGGACATACCTATCTAGCTTCCTCCACATTCATACATCGTAACATGCATGCTCGTCGATTTTTCTGACTTTGAATGTGGCCGCCTTTCTTTGATTAATTTGATCATGCCATGCTTTCCTTGGTTTTCCACGGCTTCTCTTTCTACTCACACTGCTTGTATACAGCATTTTAACAATCTCAGTGATCCTTTTTTAATTTTACTTGTGATGCAATCATCTGCCACACATCTCTTCCATATTTCGTCGTTCGGTATTCTACCGTATATCGTTTTCCCGCACATTATTCTCAATGATCTCATTTTTTTGCCAGCTTAGAGCTTCACTTCCATACATAAGGGTTAGCACTAGATCTTTATTATGTACTGCCATCTGGTGTTAAACATAAAGGCCAATAACTGTGCAAAGTGATTGAATAATATGGTGTAGTTCAAACGTCACCCTAAAGATGCCACCCTTGGTACATGACATATGGAACAAAAAACAGTTTTTGCTTATTTTCTCTGCTCAAATTCTGCAGAAATTATATAAAGAATATACCTGTATGGACTTCTCTGGATTCCTGATAAGCAGCACAGCCCGACTGAATGGAAGCCGAGCGAGGACTCCCCACTCATGAGTCTTCACTACCAGCACCGAGCCATTGGTAACAAACTCAGCTGGGAACCCGTTCTTAAGTAGTCCAAAATCTTTATAAACTGACCCCGTATGCAACCCTGCCAAAGATCAATGAGTAATTAATAATACTAAATTCATTGAGAATTGTAGCAATACTTTTATCATTTTTTTTTTTTTTTACTTGGTTGTGTTTTCTATATAATGCCTTGAGTTTTAATTATTCATGGCGTTGAGATCTTTATTAACAGTGAGTCTGTGTGCGAATTTAACTAAGTGTTTGTAAGAGTGCCTGCATTGTGAGTCCATGGGCTAGCTAATAGCATCCCGACATTTGCCTTACAGCTGAGGGAACCATGGAAAACCTCAACCGGGACGCGGTGTATGGTGGGGGGGATGGTGGTTGGGAGGGGTGATGGCAGGAAAGGGGGAAGTGGCTGTAAGGTGTGGCTTTTGATGTGTCTCTGAAGGAGAATGTGTTTTGGGCCCTTGTGGCGGTAATGGTGTCGATGGAATCCGAAGTGCTATTTGTTGCTTAAAAGTTCAGTGATCACATTTAATTTGAATGCTAGATAGAATGGACATGAACCTGTGGCCTGCTGCAGAAGATATCTAACCCAAGTGTTGCCACTGCCCGGGAAGGAGGCTAGCGCGGTAGGAGGGCGAGGAGGAGACACAAACGAGAGCTCACTGCACCAACGTGGACGCCCTCTTCGGCTCCGAGCTGCTGAGGAGCTACCCAATCGCAGACCCATACCAACTCCGCCTACTCCGGGGCCCTGAAACAAACGATTAACATTTTCATCAGATATACAGAAAAAAAAACAATTATTTTTACCTGGATCTTCTTCTTCTTCGCGTGCCGAATCAGGTCCCCCTGACGTTGGCAATCAATCTGGCAAAGCGTCCTTTAGCAGTTGTCTACTACAATTGGTGCTCCTCAAAACCTCCAAATTGCTGACAAAATCTGTCCACGGTATGCGAAGCATTCTTCTGTGCAACCACATCTCGGATGCTTTCAACCGGTTCATAATGTGCACTTTCAGGGTCCAAGTCTCCGAACCATAGAGTAATACATACCAGACAAAGCACTTCAATATTCTCTGCCTTAGTTTCAAGGTCAAGTTGTCGTTGCAGAATATTCATCACATTTTGTTGAATGAACTACGGGCTGCTTCGATCCTGCACTATACTTCCATATCTGGGTCCATAGATGATGTAATCATATTGCCCAGGTACTTAAGGTGTTCCACCCTCTCCAATGGTTCACCACCGAGTGGTAATGTTAGAGCGGAGTAATCCGATCTGCCAAATGCCAACTATAATATTTTGTGTTTTTTATATTAATGTTTAGGCCCAATTCTTCTCCTGCATTGCTAATGCTCATAAGGAACTCCTGAAGACCTGCAATGCTATCGGCCAGGATTTACCTAGATAGAATATTTAATTATTTACCTTGTTATTATTCCCTCCGCCGGAGGAACTGGAGTCATGTAGGGCAACAGAAGATAGTAAAATGGCGGCCCCGAGGTACAAGGCAAACAGGGCGGCCAGTGCTGCCAACCTACATCGGGAAACACCCATTCTGCCATGCACCAATTGGTGTATGTCTAGTCACCTATCATCATGTCATCCTGTGAAATTAACATAATTTGTAAGGTCTATCAAATGGATCATTCAATTTATTAAATCATGTAACTAACTAACTAACCATCACACCGTCTCCCCGGAGGGGTACCCAGAAGACTGTAGGCTGTTCTGTCCTGACATACTTCTATTGCTTCCTCTACATTCATACATCTTGTCATGCACGCACATCGATTTCTCTGACTCCTCACGTGACCGACATTTAATATTTGATTGATTTGATCGTGCCACGTATTCCTCGACCTTCCTATATTTCTAGCTTCGTTCACGTCGTTTACATATACCTTTTTCACCATTCTGTCTTCACTCATTCTTTCCATGTGTCCAAACCATCTTAACGACTGTTTCATTATTTTGTTCATAACACTTTCATTCGCACCGCATTCACTTCTTATACTTGCATTTGACACTCTATCTTATACAAATTTACTACTCATTCGTCTTAGAGATCTCATTTCTACTGCAATTATTCTACTTTCATCCTTCTTTTGCCAGTTCCATGCTTCACTTCCATACATAAGGATCGGCACAAGCACAAGCTTAGCTTTTTTGGATAGACTTTTGCGATGACAACTTTAAGTGCACTGTTTACTCTGTTGCCTGCCCCAACCCTTCTTTCAATATCCTTCTCCACTCTCCCATCCTTTTTAAACATAATTCCTAAATAAACGAATTCATCCACTTATTCCAGATTTTCACCGTTTACACTAATGTTGCAGACTGTCATGTTTCTTTATTTTTCGAAAATCATTACCATGGACTTCATCAAATCGTATCGCTTGCATACCTCATACATACTAGACACGTTCATGTTCGTTGTCTGCAAGTAGCAAAGCGTCGTCCGCATACAACAAACAGCTCACTGACACATCGTTCATTTTTGCACCTGCATCCAACCCTTTCAGCTCTTTCATGTAATTAGTAAATATTTTATAAAATAATTTATTGTATTAGTCGTTTATTTAAAAGAAAAAACTTTAAATTTTGGTTAATAAATATAATATATGTAAAATAAATACAATAATTCGGAAAGTTATTAAATCTATGGAGGAAATTTTGACAGTTAAATGTTATAGTAAGAATATAATTCAAATAATTCTAGGTAGATGGAAAATTGGAAGATTAATTTGTGTATGAAAGTACATTTGCACTACTCTAAAATGATTTTTTAATAATATTCAAACAAACGGGACAGATTATAATAAAAATTGCATTTTTTTCTATATTTTCCATCCCTTTGTGTTGTGGAATCAGATTTGAATAATTGTTTAAAAACGTTGTATATTCACAACACTTTTTTTGCATTTTTCGCAAACATATTCGCGACACATACTCGTATACCCTTCCTCAGTGCAGAAGTTTTAACCTTAAAATGTCTACACTAATCGTAAGAAAGGGCGTCTGTGGCCCGAAATATGTTTGTGAAAAGTGCAAATAAGTGGTGTGAAAATACGTTTGTAAAAATCATTCATAATTAACAATTGTTTATTTTATATTTCAATGAATTTTTTATTATACATTGAATTAAATAATGCATTAAAAAAATATTGCATTGCAACCATGTCCATATTTCATAATTTGTATTAAAATAATTTTATAAAGTATAAAATATGTCAAATATAAACATTTATATAAATAAACTAACTTTTCTTTATTGAATTAATTATTATTATATTTTAAGGCACACGTAAATAATGTGAATAATTATTTCATATGCTTATAATAAAATTAAGGCGTTAACACTTTGGATTTCCATTATTACAATTTTTTAATTTGTATTTATTTGGCTTTGGAATATTGTGTATTTCAAAGTTTGCGAAACCATTCTTATTTGAATAGAAAATAAAGACCATGTCAAATATATAATTAAACTTCAAAATTAATATTTAATTAAGAACTGAAATATAAAATAGATAGAATAATTAAACCTTAGTACCTACTTAATTAATTTACCAGATCACATAGGATTTGGTCTGAGAGTGAATCTGTGCTCGTTTTTTAATAAACAAAAAACATCTCGTAATAAGAATACAGCTGTAAAATGTTTTCTTTAGACATGTTTACATTCTCATAAAATGTAAACCGCAAAACCAAATTAGAAATTAACTAATGACAGAGGGCAAATATTTAAACACTACAGATTGATGATAAAAAAACAAACTCACCGTTGTCGTGTTTACAGAAACAAATCGGCAGTCGAGATTACCATCGTATTGGAGCGGGGACAAGACTACTATCCCAGACCTAACTTATGCATAATAATTATCAAATTTAATAAAACATTGTGAATGGAACGTTAAATAAAAATGGAAATTACATTTCAATATTGCTACAGAATCGCGTGGTCATCGCTTAGGAAGATAAAGGAAGGGTTTAAAAAGCGATTTCGTTGTATTTAGGCCGAAATTTTGACGTCGCGACGCGCGGCGTCGCTCCCATAACTGACCTGACAATGAGTTTTGGCGTTTCATTACGCAAGCGCCGATTCTCAGTGGTACGGAACTTTTTACGTCCGTGCAATGTTTTATTGCTCCTGGGAAAATAAAATTTATATTTTATATGCCGGTTATTCTTTTAGTATTTTGTCGTTATTTAATTATGTTACCTTTTGATATTATGGCAATACACATCAAACGCCTACTTTTATATTGATTTATATTTTATAAAGCTTTATTTAATTAAAAAACGACTGCATTTTAGAATCGCAAAATTAATATGTTTATTTAATTATCTTTTATCCGTCTTAAAATCAAAGTGTGAAAATAGATCAATTTAATAATTAACTAATGTTAACCAACTAACTAACTATCTAACCATCACGCCGTCTCTTCGAAGGGGTGGGCAGAAAGAATGGACTGCCACACTTTTCTTTCTTGACATATTTATCTCGATTCCTCAACATTCATACATCGTGTCATGCACGCGCGTCGATTTCTCTGACTCCTCACATGACCGACATTCAATATTTGATTTATTTGAACGTTTTCCTCGGTCTTCCTTTATTTCTGGTTCCATTTACATCGTTTACATATACTTTTTTTACCATTCTTTCTTCATTCATTCTTTCCATATGTCCAAATCATCTTAATGATCATTTAGTTATTTTGTTCATAACACCATCATTCGCACCGCATTCACTTCTTATATTTTCATTCGACACACATATCATACACAGAGTATCACACAGTCGTCTAAGAGATCTCATTTCTACTGCATTCATTCTACTTTCATCCTACTTTTGCCAGTTCCATGCTTCGCTTCCATACATAATTTCATTAACTAATGTTAAATACAAAATGTTTTGGAATAAATGAAAATTCAACATAAATTATTCAATCTTATGTTATGAATACTTATAGAATGTAACAGTATATTTTTATAATTATGGTTTGAGTTTTCTTTAAAAGAAAATTTTAATTTCATTGCATTGAACTTTGATATGTATGTAATGAAAATAAAATAAATAAATAGATAATTTCTTTTTTTATAATTATTTAATTTGATTCCACTTGATTTTTAGTGTACCTACACCGGTTTCGGCAGCTGCCGAAACTGGTCGAAACTAAAAATCAAGTAGAATAAGATTATTTTCTTACTTATTTTAAACTTATTATTTATACTTATTTTAAAATATTTTTTAAATTTCATTTCTATTATAATGATTTTTATATATTTTTTTAAATATGTATTTGCATTATTTACAATGAACTTCTCAGAAATTTCAATTAACAAATTAATATTTGATATGTTCGCAAATATTATTAAAGCGAGAATTTCAGAAACAGTTCCTTTCTTTTAGTTTTTCTTTACAAAATAACAAAACAAACTAACTAACTCTAAACATCACGCCGTCTAATGAATACACTGCCACACTTTTCTTTCCTGGCATACTTCTCACGCTTCCTCAACATTAATACATCGTGTCATGCACGCACGTCGACTTCCCCGACTCCTCACGTGGCTGACATTCAATATTTTATTTATTTAATCGTATCCTAGTTTCATTTACATCGTTCACATGTACTTTTTATCATTCTTTCTTCATTCATTCTTCCTATGTGTCCAAACCATCTTAATGTTACCTTCATTATTTTGTTCAAAACACTTTCATTCACACCGCATTCACTTCTTATCATACCCAGATTTTCCACACATTCGTCTAAGTCATAGGTTTCCAATATTTTCTGGGCCACCGCCCCCTTTACAAGAAAAATAAACGTTCAACGCCACCCTCCCATAAAAGTTAATCCAAATATTTAGAAACGCATAGTTGAATTATAAAATATTATTAAATCTTTTATGTATCTGAAAACGACATATGGTAGAATACCTAACGAAGAAAAGGAAGAAATGATTTGCGTGTTTTTTTTTGTCTTTTTAGACTATATTTTTTTATCTGCCCACGCTCTCTATTTTTTCTGGGTCTTCTACTGCCCCCCTGAAAGTCTCAAACGCCCACAAGGGGGCGTTATCGTGCACTTTGATAACCTAAGGTCTAAGTGATCTTTTTTATTCTACTTTCATCCTTCTTTCGCCAATTCCATTCTGAGATTCCACGCATAAGGGTCGGTACAAGAACACCATTGTGCACTACCATTTTGGCTTAAATAACATTTTACCATTTACAAATAACGTTTTCTTTATTCAAATTATGAAACCCAAAACAAAATTTAGATTACCTACATTAAATACTTGACGATCGATGAAACCTAGAAAGAAAAAAATACTAAATAAAATAAGTCAACCTTCAAGAATTTATTTTCCACAAAAACATTCATAATAAATATTTCTTTGACATAACATGTTTTGTATTTTACGAGTAAAGGAACTCATATCTTACTATTCATCACAACCCAAGGTATATAGAATAATATGGTAAGATATTGCGCACGTAGCATGCTATCCCTTTCTAATAATTTGCTGTCAAGTGACGTCATGTGGTGAACTCGAAATCGAAACGAAACTATAAACAAACCTAAATAACTATAAACAAGCTAAATCAAATGGAGTTGATTTGCCATATCCAGTTAAAAATCTTTTTTATCGATGTAAAATGTTTTTCAAAATAAGAACAATGAACTTAAAGCTCATTGAAGATGCTAACTCTAAAAAAAGAAAAATAAAAAAAACAATAACTTAAATAAAGAAAACGATTTGTCATAATTTATTTAATACAATTACAAAAACTTCTTTTAATTAGACGTAATAAATAAACAAAGAAAAATTCCATACCCAATGTATAAATATATACTCAACTCATATTACACAACCTAATGCTTGGGTCTCCACGTGACGTAGCTGCGCAGTAGATGTCAAAAATAAAACGCGGAATATCTTACCATATTTATTCTATATACCTTGATCACAACCTTACAACAGTACAACGTACTTTAATGATATTTCAGAACATAACTGTATCGTTGTTTCCAAGACTTGGTATTTTTCCTTTGGCTTTATCCAAATTGTTCGTAGTCATTTATTTTCATATAATTTTATCCGCTATCTACACATGCCAGTTTGCATAAATAAGATTGTACGCAGGCACGCACAAGGGAAGACGGAGTATCAAAATCGTACGTTAACGATTGAACTATCTATCTTCCGATAAAATGTTTTCTTTTCACAAAACGCGGGAAATTCTAGTGATGAGCAATATCCAAATGTATCCTAATAAATTATAAAATAAGTGAAATTCTTGGTTTTAATTATATACTTTCGTTATTCCTTTGGAGTTACATAAATAAATATCAATTCAGGGGCGTGTCTACAAATGTCAGATGAACATTTTGATTTTAGAACGTCAGTGATAATTGTGTCTCACAATATTTTAATATATCTTCTTCTTCACTTTTGATAGACTCAGGAGTCTGTTATTTCGGGCGGGTACTCTTGAGACGCTCAACTCCAGCTTTCTCTCCACCGTTTCGGAGGTCTTCCTGATTGGCGTTGTCCGTTTGACGTTCCATGGAGAGCTATGTATGGTATCCTATTTGAGATCATTTTTTCTACATGTTGATGCCAGTATCTCCGTCTTTGACGTCCCCATCTGACCACATCTTCTCGGATTGCTGTATTCCAAACTCGATCACGTAGGGTTTTGCCAGCTATAGCGCGGAGTGTTTTCATCTCACTTGTCCTGAGCATGCTCTTTGCATAAAAATATATTACTTTAAAATTAAGTACCTGGTGAGCGAGGGAACCTCGACTTCGAGGTCCAACAAAATTACATTTATAAACTAGAATCATCACCATCTTCAGCATTACAACTCTTCGAAGGATTTAGCTTTCTCCAAGAAATATCTCCTCCTATCATGTCTCTAGCTGACATCTTCCAGTTTTACTGCCCAGAGCCCGACAGTCTGCCACGACACCATCCAATCATCGCAGTATTGGTCTACTGACGCTTCTTCGCCCTCCCGGCTCGTTAAACAACACTTTTGGTCGGCTCTAGATTCCCAAATGGGGTGCAAATTATCTGGCCTAATTAACCTCCATTACGCGACTGGCTTCATTTGCAGTAAAATAAAGTCTCGAACTGCTTCACTACATTTACAGCTCAGATAGATATTATTATTATTATTTATTGTTTCTTGAACAATGATGTAAAACTCCATATTAAATAATTAATATGAATGAAAACGTCAGTTTTCTAGAAGTTTTATCATATTTTATGGAAATGACATGTATCGCCCTTCTAAGGCATTATAATAATTATTTTGTTGAATCGCTCTTTACATTATGACAGCATGAGCCAAATCGGTGTAAAGGGTATTATTATAGCTATCATCGTAATTCTCCTGACATGCGATAGGTAGCTAATCTATCGCCATTTTATTGTCACGTGAATTCTACACCAGACCAAAGACAGCGTGACAATCACACTGAATCGAACTCGGAACCTTCGGGGTGGCAGTCAATGCACTTACCATTCGGCCACGAAGGTCGTTCCGTCCCAGTTCATCATAATACTATTCATAATTTATCATAGTAGTAACGAACGACAGTAAGGTCAGAATATATAAAACCTGCGTAAGGCCTATACTGACATATAGCATTGAGACCAGAGCGGATACCACAAGAACGAAGGCTAAGTACGGGTGGCAGAGATGAGGACGCTGAGAATGATAGCAGGAAGGACTCTTCGAGATAGGGTGAGGAGCAAGGCCATCCGCGAGATCTGCAAGGTGGAGGATGTCGTGAGGTGGGGCAGACAACGCAGAAGATACTGGAATGCGCACGTGCAGAGGATGGATCCCACCAGAATCCCACACACTGTGGCGCATCAGATTCCTGCCGGCTGCCGTCCCCCCGGAAGACCGCCGAAGAGATGGAGAGATAGTTGGGAGTCAACCTCCCAAGAGAGGCCAGCCTGATTTCAGGAACAGACCAAAGGTCTATAAGGAGAAGAAGAAGAAGAAGAGTAACGAACGACAGTCAAAATACTAATAATATACATTTAAATATGAACTGCAAATGTAGTCTGCACAGTTCAAAACTGATTTTTAAACTGCAAATGTAGCCAGTCGCACTGTAGGTGTTAACTGTCATGGCGTTTTCCCAATGTTGTAGACAGAGATGATGGTCGTTATATCGCGTAATTTCTCTTCATATCCAAACAGTTATTTTTATAAATTATAAAACAATTGAAATTTTTTAAAAGTACTATTTGTTTCCTAGTACAAATAATTCGCTTGTTACTATATTTAAATTTACATAATGCTTCGTATAAGCTATTTCATGATATCCACTAGTGACAGGCGTCACGAAGCGGTGCACAGGTAACGAAAATTAACGATGGTTTATTGTGAAAATTTATTGTTGTGAAATCACGCAACTTGAAACGGCACAATGTTTCAGGTACCAACCTATCAGGTGAGGGCTGGTTAGATAATTTATTCGCGATATTATACGAGTATATCGTGCTTTACTCGATATGTTTTAAACATTTCAACTATTATAATAATCTTATATTGAATTTTATTTCGTAGATACCTAATGACAATTACAATGTTAACTTAAAACTAAGACAGAGGATGTTAAAGTGTTATGTGTGGTCTGTTGTGTTATATGGGTGTGAGACATGGACATTAAAAGTAAATACAATGAACAGGTTAGAGGCATTTGAAATGTGGCTTCACCGAAGAATGTTCAGGATCCCATGGACAGACAGAGTGACGAACACAGAAGTCCTGAATCGTGCAGGAGTAAATAGAGAGCTGCTGACATTGATCAAAGTCCGCAAGATTTCATATCTGGGTCACGTTCTGCGAATGAAGAAGTGTCGCCTGCTGCATCTAATATTGAAGGGAAAAATATAGGGCCGCAGGGGGGCAGGGAGAAGGCAGATCTCTTGGCTGCGCAATTTGAGGGAATAGACGGGAATCGGAACTGTGGAGGAGCTATTCCGGACAGCGCAGGATAGGGAAGAGTTTACCAGAGTGATCGCCTACGTCGGGGGGAACTTACAGGGCACTTTAAGAAGAAGATGCCTAAGAAACGAATACTCAATCTTACTTACTTACTTCCTATGGCCATACAACTTTTGAAGAGTTTTAGACTCCTTGATGATTTTTCGCCAAGCTCCTCGATCCTGCGCCTTTTGCTCCCAGCAGTCCGATTTGCCCAACCTAGCCACGTCAGCCAGAACATTGTCCATTAGGCGCTGTCTAGACGCGTACAGGATTTTGATTGCTCTGGTCATACGTGCCCAATCCATGCTACCGGCTCTCACGGTGCTCGTTATAAGAGGCTGCTGGGTCATTGTACGGATCTCTTGGTTGGTCCTACGCCTCCAAGTTCCCGCTTCAACACCGGGTCCGGGTCCCAGGATAATTCTAAGTATTCTATTCTCAAACCAGTAGATTCTTTGTTGTTCTTTTAGAGTCATTGTCCATGACTCAGAACCGTATGTCACCACTGGCTTGATGATGGTGTTATAAATACGCAGCTTGGTGTTTCTAGATAGAAGCTTGGACTGTGAATACTCAATCTGCTGTACCTAATTAATTACTATTTTTTTTGCAATATCCATCCATCTGAGAGATGTATTTTTTTATTTAGATAGTTTAAGTTTTTCGTGACCTTTTACAAAACACCGAAAACATATAACTGGCTGTAGAAAATCAACCCATAGAACAGGTCAGAACCAGGTATCTAGGCATAGACCTGGTTGGAGGAGCTGATCTGCGGGAAGAAATACAAGCCCAAGTCAACAAGGCAGCAATCTCCGACAAAACAAAGACATGGCCATTTAGTGTAAGATGAGAATCTATAAAGCATGCGTAAGACCAATAATAATATTTGACGTTGAGGCAAGGGCAGACACAGTCAGAACCAAACAATTCTGAAGACGATAGCAGGCAAGACACTAAGAGATCGCGTGAGGAACACCAGAATATGATAGATATGTGAGGTTGAGGATATTATAAGATGGAGTAGACAGCGAAGGAGGGACTAGTACGGGCATATTCAAAGAATGGACACAACCAGACTCCCCTATATTGCACTACGTAATCAGCCTCGTGGGACTCGTCCTCGTGGAAGACCTCCTAAAAGATGTAAGGACAGCTGGGAGTCTACCTCACAGGAGGAGCAACACTCTGGAGAACAGACCACATAGGTCTACAACAGTGGTTCCCAAATTTTGTCCGGTGGACCCCTTGCTGATTTTTTTATTTTGTGCAGACCCCCTACTTTCATAATATTGTTTTTTTTTTACAAATTCACCTAAAAAATTGTGACACATTTTTATTATTATGGACGTTACGTAATAAACCATAATGGATATTTTTCGTTGATGACCTTTTTTTAGCTCATCAGCGACTTTCGGCCAGTAGAATTCGGCAGCGACCAATTTTTTTTAGCTCGTTCGAAAAATCGGACATTAAATTTTCCCAAAGGAGCTAAAAAATATGGTCGCCGCCGAATTCTACTGACGGGAAGTCGCTGTTGAGCTAAAAAAAAACTCGTCGCGGATTTCTACCGGGCGATTTTCGCAAATGAGCTAAAAAAATAAAAGGTCGACAACGAAAAATATCCGCGGACCCCTTGACGTTGTTCAGGGACCCCCAAATCAATTTTAATATTTCAAGATCCCAGGGACCCCTGGGGGTCCGTACAGACTAATTTGGGAACCACTGGTCTACAACAAGGAAGAAGAAGATAAAGTTGTGTAAGTTGTGTATCACTACTAAATTCTTTAAAATCGTTATTTTTTTCACCTTATATGTGAAACAATCAATGCTGCTACAAATAACAAATAAAACTAACTAACCATCAATAACGAGGGGTAGGCAGAGAGGATGGATCGCCACGATGCTCTGTCCTGGCATACCTCTCGAGAATCCTCTACATTCATACATCGTACCATGCACGCACGTCGATTATTCCGACTTCGAATGTGACCGCCTTTTAGTAATTGATTAATTTGGTCATACCATATTTTTCTCGGTCGTCCTCGGCTTCTTTTCCCACTCACGCTGCTTGTGTACAACTTTTTAACCATTCTCCTCTCATCCATTCGTTCCATATGTCCAAACCATCTCAGGGATCCTTTTTTAATTTTATTCATGATGCAGTCATCTGTCTTACATTTCTTTCTTATTTCATCGTTCGGTATTCTATCATACAACGTTTTCCCGCACATTATTCTTAGTGATCTCATTTCTACGGCGTTTATTCTACTTTCATCCTTCTTTTGACAGCTCCAAACTTCACTTTCATAACATAAAAAAATAAAACTTTTCTTAAATCTCTTAATAGGTTAACGAATCAACAAAATTATTTAAAATGTCACATTATGCATTTTGAATATGTTCCGCTTAAAGCCCTTCTTGTAACCATAATTTCGAAACGAATCACGAGTGCTCTCGAACACCTGAAAATGTGTCGCTATCCGTCATGTCCGGATTCCAGAACGGACGGATGGTCACTCTTAAAAAGCAGAGTAGCTAATTTCGTAACAATATTGATTTTACGCTTTCGTACTCAAATATCTGGTACATTTTTAATTCAATTATCAGCTGTTTAACCAGTCACTTTTAAATAAAAAATATACGCGTTTTAAATGCACGCCTCTGTAAATCTTCGATTATTTATAGTTTTCTCAACATCAGAGAAAGTGTATCATTACAAATCAGAGGCGTGAAAACTTTTCAGCTATTTAAATATTTTTTTCTAACTAAGCATCACGTTGTCTCTCCGAAAAGGTAGTCAGAAAGAATGTACCACCATACTGTTATTTTCTGACTACTTCTTGGTTCTTCAACATAATTTTTTTTTCTTAACCCTTCGGTTGCCAAAAGCCGATATTATATCAAATCAAAAGATATTACAAACAATTTTTATAGTTTAAGACATCTATTGAGAACAGGTAACTAACTAACTAACTAACCATCACGCCATTTCCCCGGAGGGGTAGGCAGAGAGGATGGATCGCCACAGTGGCCTGTCCTGGCATACCTCTCGGGATTCCTCTACATTCATACATCGTACCATGCACGCACGTCGATTATTCCGACTTCGAATGTGGCCGCCTTTGAGTAATTGATTAATTTGGTCATGCCATGTTTTCCTCAGTCGACCTCGGCTTCTTTTCCCACTCACGCTGCTTGTGTACAACTTTTTAACCATTCTACTCTCATCCATTCGTTCCATATGTACAAACCATCTCAGGGATCCTTTTTTAATTTTATTCACGATACAGTCATCTGCCTTACATTTCTTTGTTTCTTAGAATAGGTAAAATATAATAAATATATAATACCAGGAACGCATGAGAGATGGTTCGACATTAGAAATACAAGATACTCTCCAAAGTCAAGAGTATTTGTCTTCTGAACGTACTTTAACGAATATGAAAGACATCAATCTCCGAAGCGATCATGTTCAGCAGTTTGATTGCTCTCCCCACCGGCATCACCAGAGGCAGGTTGGTTCTGCATGCTGGGAGATAAAACAGTCTGTGCTGACGCTGTCGAAGATAACCATCCGGAACATAAAGATGGATAGCCTCCAAGATGACGGAATTCTCAAAGAATCCCCTGATAAGGCTGAAGAAATGGGTAAGTGTGAACTCATCCCTTCTTATCTGTAAACTATTGGTCCCCAGCATGCCCAAGATGAACAGCTATTTTCGATTATTTTATTAATAAAATATATCGGCTTTTGGTACACCAACGAGGTATCCCAAAACCGACGGATCGAAGTCATGATTTATAAAAGAATCATGACTTCCATCTGAGACAGAGTGTGAGGGAGTGAGTCAGTGGTACGTATTATTTACGATTTGGATATATATTTAATAAAATAATCTTATTTAGAATTAAAAGACAATTTATAAATTAAAAGTATCCCAAAATAGAACATCTTGAATGTAGTTACAGTTAATATAGTACATCTTGAATGTAGTTAACTAAATAATCTTCACGCCGTTTTCACCGAGGGGTAGGCAGAGAGGAAGGACCGCCACACTAGTCTATCCATTTATATAGTCATTTAAAGTTGTCTGCGCATTCTTCTCTGTGATCTCATTTCTACGACAATTGTCCTACCTTCATCCTTCTACGAAGAAGTAAGAAAGGAATTTAAGGCGGCTGAATGCATCCTAAACTAAATTAAGAAAGGGTCACTAAGATGGTTTGGACATATGGAACAAAGAATGGTTACAAACAGTATGAACGAAAGATGAAGTCGAGGAAGGCCAAATTCAATTACTGAAAAACAGCTATTTTCGATTATTTTAGTGATAAATTTTAAGTTTTCATCCCTTTTAGTAGAGGGTTGATAATATTGCTACCCCTATTTATGATGTAATTTTTAAATGGTTTAAGTCTTGTGTGCTTATCGATATTAAAATTTAAAAAAAAACGTAATTGTTTATTTCATCCTTATTTTTAATAAAAAATTATGTTCCTGCAATTTTGAAAAAAAAAATGAATAGGTTAGGTTAGGTTAGGTCAACTTGATAAAGGGCTTTTTTTCCAATGTGGAGAAAATGAAATAACTCAAATGGCATACATGAAAGTAGAATAAATGCCGTAGAAATGAGGTCACTAAGAAAAATGTGCAGGAAAACAATGTATCATAGAATATCTAATGAGTAAGAAAGGAATGTAAGGCGGATGAATGTGTGATAAATAACATTGGTTTGGACATATGGAACGAATGGATGAGGGAAGAATGGTTAAAAAGATATATACAAGTAGTGTGAATGGAAAAAAAAGTCGAGGAAGGCCAAGGAAGACATGGCATGACCAAATTAATCAATTACTGAAAAGCCCCCATGTTCGAAGTAGGAACAATCGACAAGCGTGCATGTCACGATGTGTGAATGTAGAAGAGGAGCGAGAGTTATGTCTGGATAGAACAATGTGGCCATCCATCCTCTCTGCCTACCCCTTCGATGAAATGGCGTGATGGTTAGTTAGTTAGCCATACACGAAATAACAGTACTTAATTAAAATGATGTCACATTTGGCGCCATTTTAATATTCTATTTTTGATTGACAAAATTTTAAATAAAAGAACGTTATTCTTGCCAGTAAATATTATGTTCCTAATTGATGATGACGACCAGTGTTTAAAAATTAAACGTCCTGTAAGTACCTACTCAAATAGTTTTGGTCTAATTGCAATGACCTTAAATAAAGTAATGTCTCATTGTCAGCCATAGTATTATGGAGTGTAAATGTTATATCACTAAGATTGCCCGATTTTAATTAGATTGTGAAGTGTGCATAATTTGTTAATTTATTCTGCCTAATGATAGACCAAGTATGAAAAATCAAGCTTGACACTTGATCAAGCAGCACTGTGAATACAAAAATAAGTAACTAACCATCACGGCGTGTCACCGAAGGGATAGGCAGACAGGATGGACCTGCTGTTATACTGACATAACTCTCGCGCCTATTCAACATTCACTCACTGTGCCATGCACGTCTTTCAGTAATTTCAGTAATGGATATAAATAGTAGAAAGCTGGTCTATAATGCTTCAATATTGCCTCACTCTAATTATTATTCTTCTGCATTGTTTTGACATAACTCTCACGCCTCTTCTACAGGATGGATGATGTCAGTGACCATTGTTTTTTCTCTCACCGTATCGTTTCTGACTCTCTCTCTTAGGTTTATTCCTAACATGGCTCTTTGGGTCACTCGTAGTTTCTCGGCACTTTGTTTAGACAATGTAACAGTTTCAAGACCATAAGTACCAACTGGCAGAACGCAGGCTTCATAGACTTTTCGTTTCAGGTTGATCAGTATTTTCCTGTTTTTAAGGATGTAACTCATGTTTCCGAAAGCTGCCCAGCTTAGTTCAATTCTTCTTTTTGAGAATCAATATGATAGCTATATCATAATCAATATGATAGCTATACCATAATCAATATGATAGCTATACCATAATCAATACGATAGCTATACCATAATCAATATGATAGGTATACCACAATCAATATGATAGCTATACCATAATCAATATGATAGGTATACCATAATCTATATGATAGCTATACCATAATCAATATGATAGCTATACCATAATCGATATATACCCTTTACATCGATTTGGCTCGCGCTGTAATGATGTAAAGAGCAATTCAACAAAATAATAATATTTCTTGTCTCCTCTAATATAGCGTACAGGAGACCCTCCTGGCGTATAATGAGGCCTATCCATTTGGCTCGCCTCTTT
Organism: Lepidostoma basale; assembly: GCA_022606425.2. Taxonomy (NCBI): domain Eukaryota; kingdom Metazoa; phylum Arthropoda; class Insecta; order Trichoptera; family Lepidostomatidae; genus Lepidostoma; species Lepidostoma basale. Next base: position 2,742,289 of record JAHDVF020000763.1, read on the forward strand.
GAAATGGTATTGATAAGTTACCTCCTTTGATTCTACTGAGAACCTCGTCATTCGAGATGTGGTCTTTCCAGGAAATTCTTAATATTCTTCTGTAGCACCACATCTCAAAGACCTCCAGTCTTCTTCTATCTCTTTGAGTTAGGCACCATGTCTCACAGCTATACATCAAGATGCTCCCTACATATGATTTGGTAAGTTGCTTTGGGAGCTTTAGATCTACGTTATTTGACTCTAAAATTGTAGATTTTTTAATTGCCTTGCTTAATGTATCTAGAGCTATCAGCTTCATTTCTTGTTCTGCCATCCCAGAGGATATTGATCACTCTAATCTGACAATCGTTGTCTTAGTCGTATTCCTCATGATTGAGGGTCTCGTCCATCCTGTAAACTATTGACCATGGCACGCCATGCGCTCCTGTCACCCGTCAGTCTCCAGGCTGCAGCTAATGAGAGATCAGGCAGCGCCTTGATTTCAAATCATTAAATCAAATCAGTTTATTTCATCAAAAATATTACAATATTAATTTTTAAGGCATCTATTGAGAACAGGTAAAATAATATATTGTGTATAGTACACTACCAGAAACGCACGAGAAATTGTTCGACATTAGGAAGACAGGATACTCTCCAGAATTAAGAGTATTTGCCTTTTGAACGTACTTTCACTAATATGAAAGATGTCGATATCCGATGAGACTGCGTTCAGCAGATTAATTGCTCTTCCCACCGGTGTCACCAGAGGCAGGTTGGTTCTGGCGGCCGGTAGGTAAAACAATCTATGCTGTCACTGTCGGAGTTATCTATCAGGGACAAAAAGCCGAACACCCTCCAGCACGGCCGAGTTATCGAAATATTCCCTGAGTAATCTAAAGAAAAGGGTTATGAGATGCCCATCTCTTCGAAGCTGCAGAGAGTTGGTCCCAAGCATTTCCAAAAGAAATGCCGTGGGATAGAGCCACGGATAGCTACCATACTGCCTCATGTAGAGATACCTCAAAAAAAAATTCTGAACCCTCTCCAAAAAAAAATTTATAGGACCAGCGCACTATGGGACGAACAGCTCATTTTCATCCTAAAATTCAATAACTTCGAAACCAATAAGGATATTGACACAAAATTTGGAGGAAATAATAGTGAATTAATACAAATTCATTATCCATAAAAACATTTCTATAATTTTATTCGTAGTATGAATATAGGTCAGCAAAAATTCACTTTTTAGACCAAAAAAACCCAATTATTTTATGTAAGAAAAACACATGGATTAAGGTTTATAAATACGTTATAAAACATAAAAAAACTGTAGTTTATAAAAAAACTTTACATTATAAAAATTATGACACTTTCATGAGTGTATTTTTTTAACAAAGATGTTTTCATCTCATTGTTTCACTGTTCAACTTAACAAACTAACTAACTAACCATTACGCTGTCTCTCCGAAGGGGTAGGCAGAAAAAGAATGGACTGCCACACTTTTCTTTCCTGACATATTTCTCTCGCTTCCTCAACATTCATACACCGTGTCATGCACGCGCGTCGATTTCTCTGACTCCTAACATGGCTGACATTCAATATTTGATTTATTTGATCGTACCACGTTTTGATCGGTCTTCCTCTATTTCTGGTTCAATTTACATCGTTAACATATAATTTTTTACCATTCTTTCTTCATTCATTCTTTCCATATGTCCAAACCATCTAAATGATCTTTTCATTATTTTGTTCATGACACCATCATTTGCACCGCATTCACTTCTTATATTTTCATTCGACACTCTATCATACACAGAGTATCAGACATTCGTCTAAGAGATCTCATTTCTACTGTTCAACTTAATTTTTATAATTCTGTATTTGAAAGTGCTTTAGCCTCGTCTTCTAATTCCATTACTTTGCGTGATGTAGACATACTATTGCTAGAAATATATGGATCTGAACTGTACAATAGAGTGTGAAAAACTTCTTCATTGGTTGATGACCGTGAACATTTTCTTGCGTGGTGGAGGCGATAATACTTGTAATCCTTGTTTCTTGCTTCTTGAGCATCTTCTGAAAGCTGTCCCAATGGTAGTAAAGAGTGATGTTTTATAATATTTTCTCCATGTATTAGGACCTTATGTACAGAAGTAGGCATAAAGTACCATTCATACTCTTCTTTTTGAAATTTCACTTAAATGACTTAATAAACGATTATTCGAAAACATCCAAATTTAAGGTGGCATAATTAATTAACGGAGCAATATGAAAAATTGGCGATTTTTTTCTGAAAAATATACAGTTTTAGCATTATGAATCAATTATTATTATTTAATTCTACCATATATTTGACAAAATTTAATTTTAGGACGATTTAGGTCCGGCCGCCCCATAGTGCAGCGGCTTGGTGATCCTTGTGGTCGCTTTCCCTCTACTTTGCACATGATGATGAGCTTTTTAAGGTTGTCCTGATTTCTCTAGGCTATGTGCTCGAAGTACATTAACACTCTCTGAGAGCACATCCGCGAGTCTTGCTCTGATACCCAGCTGGTCAATGACTCACTTTACGATGCTGAGTTTATTCATTACCGGCAGTGCTGAATAATAATAATAATAATATGCTAACTTTTAAAGCGCCGTTTTTGTGATGTAATCACCTCAAGGGCGCATTAAGACGTGTTTTAAATCTAAAAATCTAAATGTGACCGCTTAAAAAGCGATCGGTTAAAAAGTACAGTAGAACAAAGTATAAATACAACAACATTTTGAATGTGTACAAATTATTGTAGACAAATACTGGATTTCACCCATTGCGGATAAATTGTGTCAAATCAAAATGTTGTTGTATAAATAAAACTGGTACATGCAGGCATAAAATTGGAGAGACATCTCCAGGCGAAATCTAGTACTGTATGATTTGCAGAGACTTTCACAGTACATTAATAAAGGTTTTCTGCTTAATGCTTTCTAATCTTAATAGATGACGCTAGTGTAGAGTGAACTTAAAAATGTAAAGATAGGCATAGAAACCTACCATATATACAAGTTCCAAAAATTTGTCTGACGTGGTGGTCATAAGGCGGAATGCGGAATGTTGTTAAACGTGAAGCGATCGCTCAACCCAACCAATGACAGGTCATAAGTCCTGTAAGCGCCTCGGCCACCACCTTCTGTTCCCAGAAAACAATTTACATCTTCATCTCTATTGAGATACAATTAATCCTTACAAAGTATAAATGTTAAATTGGGTATGAAATATTAAAAAGATGGGTTTTCAATTTAGATCTGAAATCTGTCGGATCATTTGTGCATCTGAGGTGTGAAGGGAGATTGTTCCAAGCTGATGGACCGGCTACCGCGAAAGCTCGATCCCCGAAATTTGTACTGGGGCAACGCTTCGGCTCAACTAATCTTCCTATTGCTGAGGAGTTCGCCGAGCGAAGCGTGGATTTCCTTGAATTTAGGCTGTCCGTTATACAGAGTTCAGATATATAACTTGGTGCCATTCCATGTAGCGCTTTGAAGTCTGTCCAGCAGAGTTTATACTGGATTCTTTCTGGACTTTTAAGCCATTGAAGTTCTTTGAGATGTTGTGTTATATGGGACTTTTTTGGAATGCCTTTAATGAGTCCTGCTGCTGCATTGAACGCAGATTGAAGTTTGTTTATTTGTTGTTTTGGAATGTTTGCACAAATTCCATTACAATAAAGAGTATCTAGTAAAAAAATGTTATTTTAAATTGAAGTGAAATAAAGCTACAAGGTTAATTATTGTACTTAACTAAAAACACAGTTTTATCATGAATTATACTTGAAATAATATAAAATAATTCAAGAAATGTACATGTGCAACGTGCGATTAGTTATAATAAATAAATAAAAATTAATTAATTCAGTCCTACTACTTTTTGATCCTATCCTGTACACAGTGGCGTGCCTAGGGTTAACCAGTAAGGCAAGCCCATCCGATTTTTTAAGTATGTTATGTATACGTAATATAAATAGACATTCAAACGAAAACGCATCCCAAGGATATAGCTTTCTTTGCTGTAGTTAGTCTACAAAACTCACAGAAGATATAATATTATGGCTGGACAGAATTTATAAACACATCTCAGTCATGACATATCCTCAACTAAATTTAGAATATGTGCATTGCACCAAATATAAATCGCCTTAAGACAAGACTCCTCAAAACTTTTTGGTTAACTCCATTTCGTAGTTACACCGGACATCATTCACATCCACACATCAACATCCGCTGACTCCGTCATAACTTTAAGTAACTTTTTTTTTGTGCAGGTACGATTATTTACGAAGTTTAATATTTGCAAATATATATTTTATCTTATTTTATTTAGGGACGAGTCAAACTCGCTATAAAATCGCTTAGATTTGGGGGTTTTGATTCAAAATTGCTTACGCAAGCCGGGCTTTTAGGCTTCTATGGGAGTACCGCCACTGCCTGTACACCTGATATATCTGTCATAAAATATAGGGAAAATGAAACTCATTAATCACTACATTTAATAATGTATTCTCATAATTGAGTGGCATTTAAAATGCACATTAATGAAAAAAAAAAAACTTACGATGGAATACATCAGTCAAACTTAGAATATAAAAATGGAATTACGTGTATTAAGTTACGGCAGTTAACGCTTAGAGAAAAAAATAAATTAGACAATATAAATTAATAGAAAATCTATCTGTCAAGTCCTTTGGTGCAGTCATCGGAGTAGTCAGGTGTTGCGAGTCTCAGAACATTCAAGATGACGAGGCAGTAATCCACTTCATCCGAGTAGGTGGTCAAGTCTGTCTCGCAAAAGTCCAGGTGCCTCTCCACCGAGTCCATTAACTCGTTCTCTGGTTTGCTGCATTCAAATATTGATTCTGGTTCTTCATCCTTTACTATGAGTTGGAGGGCGTTCAGTACATGAATGGGGGGTTCCACAGCGTCTCTGAGGCCTCCGGCTAACGCAGCAATCAGCTCAGGTCTTTTCTCTGTGAAAAGAACAATAAAAATACATATATTAGGTTGGGGAAAAAGTAATTTCGTATTTCGCGCCCTTTTTTTTCAACTAAGTATATCTCGTTCATTATTGGTCACATCGGATCATACGATACGGCGTTGTAAAGGTGTGAGTGTATACTACAAACGCTTCTTTGACAGTATAACGCTTGGTCGATTCAGTCGTGAACTATCGTGCGTCGAGTATGGAGGTCTCAAAGGGAGAGATTCGTGCGTCGAGTATGGAAGTCTGAAAGGGAAAAATGCGTCGAAAGGGACCAAAAAAATTTGCGATGTATACGGGGCCGATACTCTTTAGGTTCGTGCTGCACAACAGTGGTTTGAGCGATTTCGTTCTGGTGTAGTGGAGGTGAATGATGCACCACGCTCTGACAGGCCTGTCGTCGAAAATGTCGATAAAATCATGGAAAATATAGAGATAGACCGTCATCTTAGCAGTCGTAGCATCACAGGCCTCAATAGAGGCCTGTGAAAATTGGTTACCTACTCAAGTATATAATTAAATATATCTTCACGGTAGGTACCCAAACCGAAGATGAAAATTACAATGTTAAGAACTAGGGTTAAAATAGACAGATTTGTTATAAATGTAAGTTCCCTCCACTCAGTCCTGTCTTCAGCCAGTCTTTTCATTTCTGTGCAGCTGCCACAGCGCATGCCTCTTAACATCTAGTCCATATAGGCGTTCCTTAGGGCACCTCTGCAATTTGTACCCTCAACTATTCCCTCTGCTATAGTAATAAGCAGGCTCGGATGCTTAATGTTATGGCCTATCCAGTTTGCTCGTTGCTGGGCAATCCTTTAGAGCATTTGACTCATTTCTCCTGCCCTTTTCATTCTTCTTTTTGTCTTGTCACTCCTCCGTGGTGCATAGGGCCTCATGGAACCTTCTCCACCTGACTCTATCGCATGCTTGATGCCTAACATCTTCCCAAGTGAGGCCTGCTGCCTTAAGCTCGGCCTCGCTTCCTCTTTCGAGCGATGCTGGCTGGGTTCCAATCCGCGGGATTTAATTATGAATAAGAAATAGTTATATTTACCTTTCATCTCAGGATAATGGGAGTACAAGTGTGTGAGCATGAATGCGGCCTTAGTACGGATGTTGCCCGCCGGGTTGTTGAGTGTGCGGATGATCACTTCACAGCCTCCTTCTGCCAGGAAGGTGTGGGAGCACTCTTTGTGCCCCCGTACTATACCTGAAACAATATAACTTCTCAGCAAATTGTCACTCAATACCCCCATGTCTCGCACAAGACACATCACGAGTTTTCCATCTTCCTGTTTATCGCACTAGCTACGCTCAGAGCGCGGCATTGTATCGAATCTGTGATAACTACAACAAGCATTTTGGAGACATTAACGTCTTTCATTTGAGCGAGCGAAATTTTAAGAAAATGATCGGAGCAACATTTCAGCGTAGATGTGACCACGATGTTACATGATATTATAATACTCGTATATTACTTTTTTTATTTATCTTAATTTTATTTTTTATTTCCAGTACTATAAGTATTTTAACTCTTAAATATTATGTATACCTTATTTTGTTTAATTTAACTTCAATCTTGTTTCACACTATCATTTGTTAATTGTTAACTATTATTTTATATTTGTGGTAGCATGTAATTGGCCTTATTTTAATTATTCTAAATGTTTTTTCTATATATATGTTATTGATATCGCTGTATGTTACCCTTAATAAATAAAACAATACTACATTTAAGATAAGCATGTGAAACATTACTCTCTTAACTCTTAATTATTTTCTATTCACATGAGCGTTAAAAAACCCACAAAATAAATAAATCTGGCACTCTAAAATCCACAATATGGAAAAACAAAGACATGCCCATTAAGAGTAAGATGAAAATCAATAAAGCATGCGTAAGACCTATAATAACATATGGTGTTGAAGCGAGGGCAGACACAGTAAGGAACAAACAAGTTTTGAGGACTTCCGAGATGAAGACACTGAGGACGATAGCAGGCAAGACACTGAGAGATCGCGTGAGGAACACCAGAATAAGAGAGATATTCAGGATATTATAAGATGGAGCAGACAGCGAAAAAGGGACTGGTACGGTCATGTTCAAAGAATGGACACCACCAGACTCCCCTATATTGCACTACACAATCAGCCTCATGGGACTCGTACACGTGGAAGACCTCCTAAAAGATGGAAGGACAGCTGGGAATCTACCTCACAGAAGGAGCAACACTCTGGAGAACAGATCACATAGGTCTACAACAAGGAAGAAGACACAAAATAATTTATAATTTGAATAGACACTACACTTAGTATTTTTACAACACTTTTTACAGACATGTTTCGATACGGACCCGACATTTTTCAATGTACAAATTTTAACAATGCAATAAAACAGGGTGATCAATTATATACTAAAAGGGTAGAGTTGTGTATAAAGGTAGAGGGGGTATAATTAAGATTGAGGAGGGGGGTATACTGGGAGCATTTCGAACATGGGAATTGAATTTAAATTGAATTGATTGTTTATTATATTTTCAATATGTTTACTCTGTGTATGATAGAGTGTCGAGTGAAAATATAATAAGTGAATGCGGTGCGAATGATGGTGTCATGAAAAAAATAATGAAAGGATCATTAAGATGGTTTGGACATATGGAAAGAATGAATGGTAAAAAAATTATATGTTAATGATGTAAATGGAACCAGAAATAGAGGAAGACCGAGGAAAACGTGGCACGATCAAATAAATCAAATATTGAATGTCGGCCATGTGAGGAGTCAGAGAAATCGACGCGCGTGCATGACACGATGTATGAATGTTGAGGAAGCGAGAGAAATATGTCAGGAAAGAAAGGTGTGGCAGTCCATTCTTTCTGCCTACCCCTTCGGAGAGACGGCGTGATGGTTAGTTAGTTAGTTAGTTAGTTAATATTTTTGATAGCTTTTTTAATTTCTAAAATTTCTAAATTATTAAATTTTAGATTTTTACAGTGTTATAATTTGGTCAAAATACAGAAATAAAATATTAGTTTTATTTACTAGATTACTACTATAAGAAAAATATTTTTTGCGCAAGACAGTCAGTTAATTGTCATAGGTAAACAGGGTATTAAAGGGTTGTTGTTTAGGAATAAGCCTAAGAGACAGAGTCAGAAACGATACAGTGAGAGAAAAAACAAAGGTCAGTGACATCATCCACCAGGTGGCGACTCTAAAATGGCAATGGGCAAGTCACGTAGCCAGAAGCTCAAATGAAAAGTGGACAAGAAGACTGCTGACTTGGAGACCGTGGACGGCAAAGAGAAGTGCAAGGCGACCGCAACTACCGTGGAAGGATGATCTGAACAGACACGTCGGAATAACCTGGATGCAGTCTGCACAGAACAGAATGACATGGAAGCAAACGGAGGAGGCCTTTGTCCAGGAGTGGACGGGAAAAGGCTGAGGAAGAAGAAGTTGTTTAACAGGGTTATAAATATTGTAGTTGATATAACCAGCACACTACAGTCAGCAACAATTTTTTTTAATCTTGTGTATGCTACTTACATGAGGTGGCAAAAAGGGCTGATTTGATCACAAGGACGTTCTCCTCGCCCTTGAGCATGTTGACAAGCAGGTGCAGCAGTCCAGACTCCAAGGCGCGCGCCTGGCAGTAGGGGTTGTTCTGGCAGATTTCCCCCAACAACTGGCATGCCTGCCAGCGCACCTCGGCCTGCTCGCAGCTCAGGCACACCGGGAATATCTTAAAGCCGCCCAGCCGATAGAAACCTGCATGTGAGTTAACAAATTTCCATGATACTAAGGTAGTTTTACAAATAAAATAACTAATTAACCATCACGCAGTCTCTCCAAATGGGTAGGCAGAAAGAATCCACCGCCACACTGTTCTTTCCTCACATACTTCTCTTGCTTCCTCAATATTCATACGTGTCATGCATGCACGCTGATTTCTCAGGCTCCTCATGTGACCAACATAAAATATTTGATTTATTTGTATATTATATTCAAACCAATCCCCATGATTGAAGATGGTTTTGAAACTTGGAAAGAATGAATGAAAAATAAAAAGTGAAGTGTCCATTAATGATGTGAAAAGAAATATAAAAATAAATCATTATCGTTGTCCTATAATTAAGCACTATATTATTTAAGTACGCACAAAAAATATTTAGATTTTAAAAAATTGGATTAAAACAATGTGTGTTTTCTAAAAGTTTTATTTTCTGGGAATTGTTCACATTGCTCATCTCAAGTACATTTATTTATTTATCCTTATTTCTTTAACAATCCATATACCTGTATTCTTATTTATAATAGTGTCCTTCTTTAATAATCTACATACATACCTGTATTCTTATAGTGATCACAATCTTAACTCGTCTTAGGCTAAATTTTTACCGTTACTCTTAAAATGTTAGTACAATATTTATATCTTAAAATGTTCTTAGATTTAAGTTATGTCTGTTTAAAATAAAAATATTTGAATAATTCTGGTAAGCCACTGAGCAAAACCAAATAATTCAACTGTTTGTATATGTTACTTCACATTCCGAATTAAATTTGTCCCAGTTGGCTGGGAGCCAATTCCAAAAAGAATAAATATTAGAAAAGCGAGGATCCAACTGGAGAAAATAAAGCAAGTTAAAGCTTTTGACAGGTGGGAACTAAATTAGACCACTAACACAATATATAATTGTCTATGGACTTATTTTTAATTATCTATGTATAGCATAAAGGATAATTCACATGACTCTATTAATTAAACAGTTTCATGATTTGTACTGTCAGAGTAATATAAATCAGTTTCTCTGGTTATTGAAATTTCTTTGTATATTTTTATTTCAAGCATTTATTATTGCTTGGCCAATGATATAAAACTCCATATAAAGTATTTAACCTAACTAATTAATCACTAGGCCATCTCTCTGAATGTGTAGGCAGAAAGAATAGAGCGCTACACCGTTCTTTCCATGTCATACACATACATCAATTTCTCTAACTCCCTACATGGCACAAATTTAATATTTGATTGATTTAATTGTACCACATTTTCCTCGGTCTTCCTAGATTTCTTGTTTTGTTTACATCGTAAGCATATACTTTCTGAATCATTATTTTTTCTTTATCAAGCAAAGCAGCTCTCAAAAATCAACTGAACATTTAAAATGGCCGAACTTGTCGGTATAAGTGAAAGACATGAGTACCAACATAACGCCACAAAAATTTGAAAATCGAATATACGTAACCCGCGGAAATTCAAAATTTGCGATACTTTTTGAACATACCTTGTATATATTATATTTAAAAAAAATTAAAGAACACTTACCAATGGACATATCAAGGTTAATGACGATTGAGAGGAGTCCATCAATGGCCAACATAACCTCTTCGGGCACCTCGGAGTCGCAGTTGATGGAAGAAATCAGATCCTGGTTACCTAATATACCTATGGCAATCTGCATCTCGGATGTGACGTCAACCTGCAGATTGGAGATGGCATCCTCGAGGAATCTTTTGCTCTGCAAAAAGCGAAAAATAATTTTAATTTAACTTCATAAACATATTTTAACATTTGAGTTGTGTTAACATTATAATGTTTTCAAATTAATAAAAGAAAATATGAGATACATTGTTAATTAAAAATCCAAGTTCTAAATAACGATTATGAAACCACTGTTGATAAACATTAAGAAAATATCAATTTTGTAAAATAATGCTTCCAATTATCTTCTTCTTCAAGTGCCCTGTCGGGTCCCCCCAACATTGGCGATCACCTCGGCGAACCTGTCCTGCGCCGCTCGGAACAGCTCCTCCACACTTCGGATGAGGGTCCACTCCCTAGACATTTGTCTCCTACCAGGCCCTCAGCGACCCTCAACTTTCCCCTCCAATATCAGTTGGAGAAGGTGGTACTTTTCCCCACGCAGTATATGACCCAGATGTGTAATCTTCCAAACCCAGATAATTGACAACAGTTCCTTGTCAACTCTAGCTCGCCTCAGGACTTCGGTATTGGTAACCATGTCTGTCCAGGGAATTCTGAGCATTCGGCGATGGAGCCACATTTCAAATGCCACATTTCAAATTTCCATATAAAATTTGTAATTTATAATTATTAGCACACACTATCAAAAGAGTTTTTCCGGCTGGCACAGGACAAAGAGACCTATGCCAGAGTAATAGCCGACGTCGGGGAGACCTGACATGACACTCAAATATCTCAGTGGAATTAAATAACAAAATTTATTTTATGTATGGAAGTGAACCATGAATCCTTCAGAGAGTTAGTTAGTTAGTTTTTCTTGTTGTACGCTGCACTTCCCATTCCTATCTACCTATTAAGGTAAACAAGTCATTGGTAATGGCGCTAGTGAAAAAAAAATGTGTGTGTACTTATGTACGCACGTAAGAAGTTATACTTCTTGAGGGTAACAAAACAAAAATAACTCCAAAAATATTATCCTGCGTGCCAATACTCTACTCGTACATTAGTAGAAATGATGATAAAATAAAAGAAGAAAGGTATTGTACTAAAATATTTATTCTTGTTCATTCTTTGTCATGTTCTTTCTTCTTATTAAAAGTTTTCACACATAATATTGTGCAAAATATTCAAAATTACCCCACTAATATGTGACAGTTCACAAGTACTATTTTACAACTGACTTCATGCATTCTTCATAAATTGTCTATGGGCACGACAATTTTATAAATCAGAAATAAAACATTTCAAACAATTATTTCAACAATACTTTTTTAAACTTTGTAACACGGTACATTATTTAAAATTTTAATAAAATCAAAACAAACATGTTTCAGGACATAAGCCACAAAGAAGCCCTTCCCCCTAGAATTAGAAAATAAAGAATTCAAAATATCATAAAAGGAATATTCAATACACACCTCTTCGTCCATCGGTGGGCGAGATGTGCTTGGGGCATCCTCATTTCTTGTTGCCTCTGTCGCGAATCTTAACAAGCCCTGAAACATGAATACAGGGGGATTTATAAAAACATAATTTACGAATTTTATGGAACAAGAAGTTGCTGAAATGTTTACAAGGTTTTTAAATTAACATAGTTTCATAATATAACAAAACACAATACAATAATAATTACTATTGAATCCTTAAATTATATATGTGTATTGCGCGAATATATCAGCAAAGATGATTCTCGCTGATGAGCAAGATACTCTATTAGATAAATAAATACTCTATTAGATAAATTTAAACTAAAAGCGTATTTGTATTGTTGCATTATCGAAAATCTGTGCAATAATAATACCAAAAATAAGAACTGATCAAATTTAAGTTGAATATCGATAATAGTCATAGGGCTTTGTGTATGTGTTGATAACAAACAATTAAACAAACCGTAAGTTTTGTAGGTTAAGTACCTGGAGGTTATTCGGCTGGCGAGGTTGGGCAGGAACCGGCTGGGGATTTTCTTGATTTTCCACAAGAGCAACAGCTCCCTCGTTGGGGTTCCGTTGTTCTTGATCCGGCATTTCTATTGATTACTTAAAAAATATTCTTGCAAATGGCGTTTTCTTCCCAGACAAGCAAAACAAGAGGGCCTCACAGAACTATGTATGTACCAGGAAAACGCCGTAAATCAATGATTCGCCGGTTAAACACACTCACAGTATTAAATATATAGATGTATAAAACCCAGTAACATATAACAATGCGTGCAATTAAAAGACACGTGCACGCAAAACGATCAATGACAACAAGACTCCTGTTGTTTTTGTGACTTTTTACGGAGTTGTCATACGAAAACGTCAAAAATAACCTTGAGTCAGATAAACAATAGGGCAATCTAGAAATTGCCAGAATGATACAAGAACTTCAACATCTTATGTAATGTAGAAATCTGTAATCCCGGGTACGTTTTGACTCGGTCGGTAAAATATTTAAGTTTGTAATGTTGGTGTTAAAATGCGCCAAATTCAAAACAGAATGGAAAAATCACTATTAAATGGATTCTAAGTAGTAATAATTACACAAAATGTTTTAGGATTGGTACATTTTTAAAGTTTTATCTATTTATTTTTCATAAATCTAGAATTATAAAAATATTCGTGGTTCTATTCTGTCCAGAATTATAAAAATATATGTACCAATAGAAGGTAAAATCGTATTTGTGGAAAAATCACTTAACATTTATTTGTAAAGATAACATTTCGTTTTGATTCACCAAATAGTAGCAAATTAATAGTTGTTCGTATTTAATAACTTTTATTTACATTAGATGTAATAACGTTTAAAAACTAATATTGGACGTCTCGTATATTAAAATATTGGGTTCAAAAGAAAATTAACGCACCGTTTGTATGAATTAAGCCGGTATCCCTTTACAATTCGGTGAAACCACATCGACATATAATATTTTTTTCAAAATAATGTAGAATTTTCACTATATAGTAAAACAATGTGTTGTGATTTTCTATTCTAAAAATGTTTGATATATTTTTTTAAACTTATTTAATATTTCACATGTGGTGGGGTTTTTATACATGCATATAAAGGTTTATACATCGTATTATGTATAATTTGATATGTAATAATAATACAATTGATGAATGCATATATGGTATTGTGATAATTCAATCATTATTAGATCATCGCAAAGTTGAAGAATGCCTCATTAATCACTATTATGTGTAATGAAGTTCATTGTCGAGAATTCGATTAAATTATAGTAATCAAGTTTATAGTTTACGGTGTCGACATTTATTTTATCTCAATATGAACACATTTGAATTAAATGTCTAATATAACATATCTTCTAGTTTGTGTTTCTGCAAAACACATTTTCATTCATCTCGCGTAGAAAATTCGTAATTTAAAAAGAAAAGATTTTCAAGAACTGAACAAGGGTAGAATTATAATTATTTGTAATACTGCATTTTCAGTCTTCAACCGTAAAGGTTTCTTATCAATAAAGCTATCGATTTTTTACGCATACGTAAAATAACTATTCCGAATCTTTTGTATAGAAATTAAAATGTCCTTTTACCTAATAACCGGCTTGCTATGTTAAAATTTAGCTTTTATACGACCCATTTTCCTTTAACACGGTTTGCTGAGCTAAGCGAGCGCTTACAATGAAAATCCTTTGTTGTCTTTGTATAATTTTTTTTAAATTGTGTTTTATGTGTTTACTCGGTGGATTTCTGTCGAGATCACATTGCCGCTTAAATGATACGCGTTATTTTCGTAGCAGAACGGCGCACGCGCGGAAAATGACAAGCAATGCGCATGTCAACTGCATCCATTTCAGTCTTTCAGTTTCCGCCAATCCAACATGGCGTTGGGGTTGTGTCCGCGAGTGAACCGTTCACCCTCTCAATAGTCGCATTAGCATCCCTCAAAACGCCGGGGCCGCTTTTGACCGGTCAATAAGCATTTGATATTTAATGTTATTGTTATTTAGATGTTTAGTACAATCGAGTGAAGTGCTGTGCCGTCATACTTTCCGAAATCTGTCGTTGGTGTACAATTAATTTGACAGTTGGTGTGAAGATGTTATAAATTCTATTCAGTTTTCTTGAAGAATTATGTGATTTTCCGACATGATTATACGTAAGATATACTTGATATATTCCTATCATTTTTCAGGTTAACGATTTATTATCAATGCTTTAAATAATATGAAAATATGTGTAATACAACGAACATTAATATATTTTTTCCGACACATTTTGCGTAAAGCATCGCTTTCCTTTTTCAATGCCGTTTTTTTATATTATATAAATATATGTACCTATATAAAGTATACAACATTTATTTGGCATATTTAAATGTATCGAAAACAACGTGTAAAATTATAATAAGCGGACAACGATAACATTCCACTTCCGAGGAAATTGATTTTCAAAGGTACTACGATTTACTTATTTTTATTTTAATCATGTTTTTGGTATGTTTTATCATATACATTAATAAAATATATATTTTAATTGGTTATTCGTTGTTTTCTACATTTTTTATTTTATATGAAATGATTTGTAGTTAATTACATTTAATTATTTTTATTAAAGAAAATATAACATGCCCAGATTCAAACCCATTTCGCGTGGATCATGTGCCGGGTTTTCTGTCATCTAACAACTACGTAGTACACACCGCATTAAAATTTAACAAATTGTTTTACTCGCAAGTATTATTTAAGTAGGGGATGTATTATTTAAGTACTGTCAAATTGTGTTTTTTTTACCGCCACTTAAGGCTGTTATGAAGTCTTGTTTGAGACCTACTTTCAGGCGTATAAATCTGGAAAGAGGCCCTTCCCTTCATCTAAGAAGCCCTTATATTTTGCAAAGTTATTAATTGTTCTGATTATAATTAATAATTTGGCTTTGAAGTATTTTCAGAGTGAAAGGCACTTCCGAAAGTTGTCTCGCTACTGGACGCTTCAAGATCACATCAAACGTTTTATTGGAGGGTTGTGGGTGGAGGGAAAACATTTATTATATAAAAAACGTAAAATTTAAAAATATATATATTTACTCTTTTAATAAGGTAGGCGCTATAATTACAATTGCACAATAGCGTTCTTGCATCGACCCTCGTGTATGGAAATGAAGCATGAAACTGGCAAAAGATGGATGAAAGTAAAATAAATGCAGTTGAAAAGATATTTATTTGATAAATATGTAGTAAATCTGTATATGATATTTAAATTCACTAACTAACTAACCATCAGCCCGTCTCTCGGAAGGGGTAGGCAGAAAAAATGGACTCCCACACTTTTCTTTCCTGAGTCGCTTCCTCAACATTCATACATCATGCACGCGCGTCGATTTATCGACTCCTCACGTAGCCGACATTCAATATTTGGTTTATTTGAAATCCATTGCATAAAATACATACCTACTTAGAAAAAATCGTAAATTTTAAATTTCGTTTTTGGTTTGGGGGGGGGGTCGTTGGATAATTTTACTGTGGTAAAGAGGGAGATTCTTTCAATACAGTTAAGAAACACTGCCCTAAACACTTAAGTGCACACCGCATTAAATTTTAACCAATGGTTTATCTCGCAAGTATTTTTTGAATAGGGGGCGTATTATTTAAGTACTGTCAAATTGTTTTTTTCCCATTTACGGCTGTTATGATATCCTGAAAGATACATTCTTGCAGGCTCTTCTGTGCAGCTAGTAAATAAATAAAATTATTATTAAGCATGTACGTAACATTTTCCCGTCATTATTAAACTGAAAAAATGATGATCATTACTGCAACCTTATGACGCTTTAATGAAAAATTCCTACAAAAAAAAAAACAACCCAAGCATTCCCCACTCGCGTAATGGAGTAAAATGTGGCATCTCATTAGACTTGAAAACATAATAGATACAGCAGGCATTTATGTATCCGTATTTTCGTTTCCCCCAAAATAAGAAACACGTTTTTTTCTCAAGAAAATGTATTTTCATAACTAACCAACTTACCTGCACGCCATCTCCCCGAATAAAAAATAGACAGCCACACTGTTCTTTCAACAAAAAAACTCTCGGTTCCTCAACATTCATATTATTATAATTATTATTATTATTTTGTTGAATCGCTCTTTACATCATGACGCCATGAGCCAAATTGATGTAAAGGGTATTATAGCTGTCATAGTGATTCTCGTGACATGTGATAGGTAGTTAATCTATCGCCATTTAATTGTCACGTGAATTCTACACCAGATCAAAGACTGTGACAATCACACTGCCCTCGCCGGGAATTGAACCCGGAACCTTTGGGGTGGCAGTCAATGCACTTACCACTCGGCCACGAAGGTCGGTCATACATCGTGTCATGTACGCACGTAGATTATCCGATTCCGCAGGTGGCCGACATTTAATTGATTTGATTGTGTCACGTTTTCCTTGGTCTTCCCTTATTTCTAGTTCCTTTTACGTCGTTTACATATACTAACTTTACCATTATTTATTTCCATGTGCCCAAACCATCTTAATGAAACTTTTATTATTTTGTTCATAACACTCATAAGACTATGAATTAAAATACTGTTTTTTTTTCTCATTATTATGTTTACTTTTATCGACATGTTTTCAAGTTATTCATCGTTCACACGATGTATGAATGTAGAGGAATGAGATGTATGTCAGTTGCTGAGACGACTAATGGTTAGTTAGTTAGTAATTCAAAAAAAATCTTTATGAAATTGGATTATTAAATAATAGTTTTTTTTTAAATATTGGAAAGTATTTTATTCTATTTAACATATTCTGTTGCCAATTAAATACGCAACAATTGAAGGTGATCTCAATCGCTTAAATAGAGCACAGATCCATGGCTTAGTTTATGTCCTAAATTACCGCACAGAAACACTTCAAAACTCTCCCTTATTGAAGGCACATCATCTTCTCAACGAGTTGGCATCTGAAATTTATCTCTTTTATTGTATAATAGCTATAGCGAATTTACTGACACTTATGACAATGGGACCAAAAAATACAGTATCTTATTTGCATACAAAAATACAATATATTAATATTCATATGTATTATTTTATGTTATTATTATATATTTCAATATTTATATTGTTCACGTACGTTAATGTAAAGATTTATTCAAGCTGATGATAATAAAAACTATTGTATGGACTATGACGTCATTGTACACCTATCGTTATAATCGTGTCATCATTAAAACAAGTGATTTCGGATTGTTGATTTTCTCTTTTCAAAAATCATTTAAGACTTCTCCTTGGTCTAGGTCTTAGGTTCTCAAAGTGGGCGATAACGTGTTTGAGACTCTCAGGGGGGCAGTAGAAGACCCAGAAAAAATAGAGAGCTTGGGCAGATAAAAAAATACAGTCTAAAAAGACAAAAAAACACGCTAATCATTTCTTCATTTTCTTCGTTCGGTATTCTACGATACATGTCGTTTTCAGATACATAAAAGATTTAATAATATTTTAAAATTCAACTATGTGTTTCTAAATATTTG
This sequence comes from Lepidostoma basale, assembly GCA_022606425.2. Lineage (NCBI taxonomy): Eukaryota > Metazoa > Arthropoda > Insecta > Trichoptera > Lepidostomatidae > Lepidostoma > Lepidostoma basale. Next base: position 2,760,255 of record JAHDVF020000763.1, read on the forward strand.
GAATAACTCTTATGGGAGGGGGGGCGTTGAACGTTTATTTTTCTTGTAAAGGGGTCGGTGGCCCAGAAAAGATTGGAAACCTATGGTCTAGGTTGTATGTTCTGTATGTGACATTGAAACAATTCTTATTTAATCTATTTTTGACAACTTATCAGGCTTATCAAAGTATGTTACGTGTTTGTTACGATGTATAAATGTAGAGGAAGCTCGAGAGGTATGTCAGGACAGAGTAGTATGGCGGTCCATCCTCCGCCTACCCCTCCAGAGAAACAGCGTATTCAAATCAAATCAAATCAGTTTATTAACTCAAAAGACATTACAAACAGCATAATGTTTAAGGCATCTATTGAGTACAGGTAAAATATTATAAAAATATTAGGTCCTTACATATGAAATTGGCGTTTTGTATGGGAGGAACATAAAGTTGATTTTTTTTTAATATAATATATTTATTTAATCAAAGTATGTACCATTGCTATCTATGCACTTTTGCCATCTCATAGGTAGTTCATCGATCCCTTTACTAAAAAAACCATTCGGACGGGAATCAATAAAATCTTTGAAGTCGGTTTGGACTGCCCCATCGGAGTTGAATTTTTTCCCTTGCAAGAAGTTATCCAAATTTCGAAAAAATAGTAATCTGTTGGGGCAAGGTCCGGAGAGTACGGTGGATGTCTTAGACATTCCAATTGAAGCTCTTCTAATTTGGTAGCCGTCTGTTGTGCAGTGTGTGGTCTAGCGTTATCATGAAGCAGCAGTGGCCTAGAGCGATTAACCAGCCTCGGTTGTTTAGCAGCTAGCTTTTCCATCATGGTTTGCAGTTGCTGACAATAGACATCTGCCGTAATCGTCTGGCCAGATTTAAGAAAACTGTAGTGAACGACACCAGCACTAGTCCACCAAACGCTCACAAGTAACTTTTTTGGAGTCAATTTTCGCTTGGGGCATGGTTTGGCTGGTTCGGCAGGGTTCAGCCATTGCGATGAGCGCTTCCGATTATCATACAGGATCCACTTTTCATCACAGGTAATGATTCGATTCAAAATCCCTTCATTATTGTGCCGGTTGAGTAATGCAACGCAGCAGTCAACGCGCGTTTGTTGATTTGCTTCACTCAATTCGTGAGGTACCCACCTTTCAAGCTTTTTCACCTTCCCAATTTGCTTCAAGTGGATTAAAACAGTTTTATCACTAACACCGCAGCCTGCAGCTAACTCCGACGTGGTTTTCGATGGATCCGTTTCCACAATAGCCTTCAATTCTTCATTATCAACTTTGGTCTCCGGCCGTCCACGGGGCTTGTTTCGCAGGTCGAAATTTCCAGAACGAAAACGTTGGAACCAAAAACGCACTGTGTTTTCTTTTGCGGCACCGTCGCCATACACATCATTAATCCTTCAAGCCGTTTCTGCAGCACTGGTGCCACGGTGGAACTCGTACTCGTAAATAACGCGATATTTCAAGTTTTCCATTTTGTAAACTGAGTGACGCAAAGAAAAAAAAACAATTGAGGAAAAAACAAATGAATTATAATTTTCGAAACACAAATACTTGAGTAAATAGCTGTATAAATTTGAATTTGGAATTCCTAACCAAAGAGAAGATATTTGAGATCAAAGTTGCCAATACGGCAAAACGCCAATTTCATATGTAAGGACCTAATATAACATAGTACCAGAAACGCATTAGAAATGGTTCGACATTACGAAGACAGGATACATTCTAAAGTCAAGAGTATTTGTCTCCTGAACTTACTTTCACTAATATGAAAGACGTCGATCTCCGAGGAGACCGCGTTCAGCAGACTAATTGCTCTTCCCACCGGTGTCACCAGAGGCAGATTGGTTCTGGTGACCCGTAGGTAAAACAATCTGTGCTGTCACTGTCAGAGAAATCTATCAGGGACAAAAAACCAACACCCTATTACACTCGGCCGAGTTAGTCAGATGATGATTAGTTAGGTGAGGTATAAAAAAACGCGTGCTAATCTAGGGGACAGGACGCTTGGTTTCTGGTCCAGGGACTTGGGTTCGAACCCCAGAAAAGACACGATTCCTTATTCATAATATTTAACTATTTTTGCTCACGCTGGAGACTGAATAATAAATTCAAATAATCTAATTTACACATTTGTTTTCATGTATATTAAGGTAAAACTGACTTCAGCTTGTGCCATAAATTACAGAAATAAACCGTTTTATAACAGAACTAATGGCTGCTTAATACGAAAAAAAAATATTTCTTCTAACCACCTCATTGAAAAAGATCATTAATTTAATAAAGATTCAGTTTTTAACAGAAATATATCTTTGATTAATTTCGAAATTTTATAAATTAATAAAGCAATTAAAAATAAATAAAATATTATAAATAATCAAATAAATTTAACGTCAAGTCCTATATTTTATTTATTTCTTTTGTTGTAAGTAATTACCTGAACCCCAATAAGAACATTAAATAATTATTTTAAATTTTAAATTGATTCATAATATTTGTTATAACAAAAGCATAAACGTTCCAAAATAAATCTTTATAACATCTGTCAAAACTGATCATATTTGTAAACAATTTTAAATATGTATCTTTATAATATGTATCACTGAAGAAGGACCAGTTATCCGAAACATGTCTGATGTCTGTAAGTATTGTATATACAAAGTATATAAAAAAGAAAAAGACAAAAAAAACTTGTTGTCTATATAAATATAATTTTATACATTTGTTTAATAAGCAGACGTCATAATAATGGATACAAAAGTCATATATTATGTAAATACACAATATATTAATATTTATGTTCTGAGTCCATATTCCGTGCCAAGTAATAGATGAGATCGGAGATAACAGGAGCTTTCTGAGAGATAACAAATTTAAATAACTTTGTGTAGGGCTGTACTCTTAAGGCCATTCAAATCCTTTCGGCAGAGGTCTGAAGGGATGAGCTTAAAAGTATAGAAGATGAGGTACATGAAAGATTTATGTTTAAATGTAGGCCGTATTGCGATATAGGTCACCCCGAAGAGGGAATATGAAAATACTGATGGAATATATTAATATTATCTTAAATTTAACATCGCTACCCTCATGCTTTGTATTTGCAGGGAGATTTTTCCGTGCCAATTGACCCTCAACGCTAAAATTACGATAATAGAAACGTGCTTTAATGTTTTTTGCTGGAATTAAAATATTATACGCATTGGTTTCCATTGATCGGGGTGACCGTTGCTTTTTCGTTGGTGTAGGTGTCACAAATCTATTACTGACCGACACAATTTATACTTTATTCGCTCCTTTCCTGAGCCAGTGAAGTTCCTCCAAGAGTGGCTTGATATGCCAGTATTTTCATGCGCTCTTAATCAATCGAGCAGCAGCATTGAATACGCTTTATATTTTGCTCAATTGATTATTTGATAAGGACAGATTTTGATGGGAAATCCAATATTCTTCTTCTTCAAGTGCCCTGTCGGGTCCCCCCAACGTTGGCGATCACCTCGGCGAACCTGTCCCTGTCCTGCGCCGCTCGGAACAGCTCCTCCACACTTCGGATGACGGTCCACTCCCTCACGTTTCGCAGTCAGGACATTTGTCTCCTTCCGGGCCCTCGGCGTCCCTCAATTTTCCCCTCCAATATCAGTTGGAGAAGGTGGTACTTTTCCCCACGCAGTACGAGTATATGACCCAGATGTGATATCTTTCGAACCTTGATAGTTGATAACAATTCCCTGTCAACTCTAGCTCGCCTCAGGACTTCGGTATGGGTAACCGTAAAAAACTTAAATGGTTTTGTTTAAAAATAATCGGTGATATGCTAGACACCATCGTCTTGTTAGGGTGAAATGAAGTTATATAATTTTTTATGTTAGTTTTCAAAGTTTTTCGGTAAATACAATGAATTCAATAAAAGCCTATCTTAGACATTTTGTTTTTTTGCATTGAGTCCATGTATCTGGACATGTTTCGATAGAGTACTCGTATACCTTCTTCAATGGGAAAACGATATTAACTATTGTTATGAAGATGTCTTCTTCTTCTTATCAGCCATCTACCGTACACTGCTGAACGTAAGCCTCTTTCAAAGCACACCACTGTCTCGTATGTAAGTTGATATACACTACTAGTTGGGTGAATTATACCCGGACATTCCGCAGAAGGATGTATATAGAATACTCCATGGCAAGGACGAAGTTTTTATCGTCATTAAAACTTACAATGTCCATAAATCTCAGTTATTAACTAACTACTAGAGTGCCCTATAAACATTATGATGGCTAAACTAGATGCGAAGTTTAATAAAACGGGGGAAATTAACCAATCAAGATGTCCAGATTTAAACACAAAATCATTTTATTATTTTCTATACACATATTTATGCATAATTTTCATTTATTTTATTTTTACTGTTAAATTTAGGTGTTAAATTTGTATTTATAGTGTTACTTGTTTTTTTAAAGATTTTTTTTAATAAACTAACTAACCATCACGCCGTCTCTGCGAAGGGGTAGGCAGAACGAATGGACCGCAACACTATTACATACAACGTACTATGACATAATTACATACGACGTTTTATTACTAATTCACAAAATTCTTAACGGGCATACCACCCAAGAATTTTTAAGGAAGATAAAAAGTAACCAACATATGAAACAAGAAATAAAAATAAACTAAGGTTCCCATTCAGAAAAAAAAAATCAAATCTCAGAATTCCTTATGTATATAGCATTTAAAATTTATGAAGATATGCCTACCGGAGGATGTCAACAGTGTGCAGAGCATAAAAAAAATTAGAATAGAATTAAATAAATATGTAAACAAAATGTAACCTTATTATTATAATAAACTAACTAACTAACTAAACATCACGCCGTCTCGCCGAAGGGGTAGGCAGAAAGAATGGACTGCCACACTTTTCTTTCCTGACATATTTCATACATCGTGTCATGCACGTGCGTCGATTATAATTGAATGTTTAATTGTTTTTATTATTATTAGAACATGTGTTGTGTACATGTGTACTATTTCAAGTAAATAAAGAAATAATTTTACGATCAAAAACTGCAAACAAAACAAAAATAATTGAACATAAAACCAGGTTTTTGCTTATGTTAGGGCTCCGTAATATATTTAGTGTTTCAAAGGGGTTCCGTACCAAAAAAAAAAAAAAGAATCGCTCATATAATAAGACAACCTAAAAGATTTCATCAATTAAACAAGAGTAATATTGATTATTCTGATCGTTTTAATTGGAATCAATATCTCAAATTTATAACAATACGAATTTATTTAATGTCCAAATTTAGTTAATACGTTGTTTGATGTCGCAAAGTAAGTAGGTACTGGTAATCTGTGCGTAGGAGTTTCATGTAAATATTAATGATATTTATCCGACTGACAACTCCGTTTCAATTAGTCATATTGAATTTGTATATGGAACACGTGCAACGTGTTAGGCGACCTTATTCTGGATATGTAACCTCTACAACACTGATTGCCTAGTTAGGTACTGATTAACCTTCACGTCGAATATAAGTCTTCTTCTTCTTCTTCTTTTGATAGATCTGACGATCTGTGACACAGAAATCATATCTCGTCGGATGATGAGATCCAGCTGTCCCTCCATCTCTTAGGCGGTCTTCCAGGTGGGCGGTGTCCGGAAGGGATTTCATAGGCGGCTGTATACGCGAGTCTGTCACCATCCATTCGGGCTACATGGTCCCTCCAGTATCTTCTTCTGGATCTACTCCACTGAACGATATCCTCTATTTCGCAGGTTTTCCTTATGTCTGCGTTGCGGACACGATCTCGGAGGGTTTTTCCAGTAATTGATCTTAGGACCTTCATCTCCGATGTTCTAAGTAGTCCCTTGGTTCGCACAGTGTCAGCCCGCGTCTCTACAGCGTACGTCATGATGGGTCGCACGCATGTTTTGTATATTCTGATCTTGCTGTCGATACGCATGTGCTTGTTTTTCCAGACTAGATTCTTCAGGCATCCTGACACGGCAGAGGCTTTACTGACTTGTTCACGTACTTCGGTATAAAGGTCACTTTGGCTGCAGATCTCCACTCCCAAATACCTGAAACTGGAATTTGTACAACATTCTTTGCAGGTCATCTTCAGACTCTGCTATTAATGCGGCATCGTCCGCATAGCAAATGACATTCACAGTTTTACTGCCCATTTTATAACCTAGTCCCAGGCCAGCTACCTCTTCTATAATTTCGTCCATAATAAGATTGAACAGAAAGGGGCTCAAACTATCTCCCTGTCTTATACCATTGCTTGTAGGAATTTCCCTAGACAGTTCATTGTCAACCTTAATTTTCGTTTTGCAATTGGTGTATATTTTATGTTTTTAATGGGTCTTGCCACTTTGCCACCAATTTTATGATTTATCCTTCGGGTGAGGATTTTAGGGATGGAATAACTTCCAACACGATTGAATTTTTATGTATAGAACTTTATTTTAAGACGATAAACAATAAGAAATTACATAGGTAAAGAAGAGTTGTAATTGTATCAGGACGTGTTACTCTTAAGGAAATGCAAATGTATCTGGTTCAATCCTAGATGCGGTTCGGCTTAAGTAGTGTGCATCTCTTTGTTCGATGACACATGTAGGTACCTGTAGGAACAGATCAATAACCTCGCGTTCGAGCCCTTATATTAATAATATAAACAAACTAGTCGGACGAAGACGTAGGAAAGTGATTTGTGGTAACGGGTGGTTAGGTACATAACACCCCCCTCGTTAGCTTGAAATTATTTTGAAAATTATACAAAAATTATTTGAAAAATATTTCAAAAGAGGTAAGCAGCAGATACAGTTACATTTATGTTACGTAGAAAAATTATAAAAATGTATTAGGTACATTGTGTATAATATTTTGAGACACATTTCAAAGGAACTTAAGTATAAGTTGTATTTTTTTTTATCATTATTTTAGAACAACCTTACTCCATTTACAAGGTTTTGAAGGTAATTGAACATAAATTTAGATTAAAAGTACACATTAAATGAAAAAGTAGTTTCATAACACTTGGATAAAATATATCAGGATTTTTATATAATTCTCATAAGAAATTGTTGAACAAATGGTTTTCGACAAAATTACATCGAAATTATATAATGTAATATTCTTTACAGTTACACATTAAAAAGAATATTGAAAGGTTTACAAGATCTGACATAATATATCATTAATTTCAGGAATTCTAAACATAACAGTTATAAAAAGGGTTTTTATCCATTGGTAATACAAAAATAAAAATGTCATTGAACTTATCAATATTTGATGCTCATAATGCATCTGTTTGTCTATCTATCGAAAAACAAATCTTATTAAGGGATACATCTTTTGAGTGCAATACCGATGTGGCTGCATTCCAAAGTAAACATAACATACAAGTGTCTTAGATTAACACATTAGTTTTATACCATACTTTAATACTAAATCATCCTTTCTCCGTCTTCACCAACGATATCCATTCGTGTTTATTTATTTCAAGTGTCCCTATGAGCCCCTCGGAATTGAAAGGTACACGGATGTTTTGTTTACATTAGCGGTACCTAATGATTTCATCTCCTTTCTAGTTTTGTTTATGTTCATAACCCAAATGAAATTATTTAGTTGTTACGCATCATTTTGCGTTTTTTTGGGAACTTTAATAAATAATGATTTTATTTAGAGCGTTAAAAATGAATGTGGAAAACATTGAAAACATTTTGCTAGATTGCGATTCAAATTTATCCATTAGTGACAAAAAGATTATATTCCAGAAAATTTGGAGTATAAACCTTCGGAAAACAGTGACAGTCATCCCTTCAATAAAATAAATTTAATTATCTTCTCGCATACCTGGGTTAAGAAGTATTAACTTCCAACCAGATGTATGGTACATAATTTTAATGAACAATATGGGTAAAAGGATTGATTTTAATGAACAATATGCGAAGTTGATTATTTCGAGCGAAAATGCCTAAAAAGGAAAAAAAGTAATGTTGACTTATGCCCAACTACTTGTCTTTAAATAAATCATACCGTCCAAAATCTTAAAGTAAAGTGTCATTTATAATTTAAAGTATTCATTTCTCCTTACAATCGTGCAGTCACCCTAATCGACGCTGATAAGGTACTGAGTTAAGTGGATGTCTACCGGGCCGAATATTCTTCAGAGTACTATTCGAAAAATCGTCACAATTAGTGCGTTAACATAATGAAGGACAAAACTTGAGAAGTTTATTTTTAAATGTATACTCTCGATGTGAGATACAGAATTTTTACAATCAGACAAAGAATAAGGATATCATGAGTTAATTTTTGTTACAGAATAAGGTCCTTAGAAATTAATGTAAAGAGAATAAACATTTTAGATTTGTTAATTTTAATTGATTCGTTTTTAAGTAATACGCTGCCACCAAATTTTTTTATCATGTTTTATTTTAACATGTTCTTTTGTCGAGATTAAATTATCGACTGCATTTTTATGATACTCGTACATACTCGTATGTAGTTTTAGCTTAAAATCAATAAGATTATAAGCATATTTAATTTCTGCTTCTTTCCTATCATAAGCATATTTAATTTCTGCTTCTTTCCTCGAAGATGTCATTATATTTTTATGAGTATTTACACACTTTATAGAATCGTAAATTTGTGTGTGTTGAATATTATAACATTGGAAACACTGATGCGCATTGTCGAAGCTTTGTAAAAAAGACATAAAAATTAACTTTGCGTTACAGTTTACTTTCCATTAAAACAAAAATAAAATACTCATTATGGCTTTTTACAAAAAAAGACCTAAAATATATATCTGGGACTTTTATAAAAAAGACCCTAAAGTTTGTATGGTATGTGGCTTTATAAAAAAGCTTAAACGTTATATAATGGCTTTTATAAAAAAAGACCTAAAAGTTTGTATGGTATGTGGCTTTATAAAAAAGCTTAAACGCAATATAATGGCTTTTATAAAAAAAGACATAAAAATATAAATATATACTGGGCTTTTATAAAAAAAACCTAAAAATAAATATGTGGCTTTTATAAAAAAAACCTAAAAATGTTTTTTTTGTATATAAAAAAACTTGGGAGAAAAAAAAATGAGATACGATTGCAAGACTTAAAAGTAAACTTATCTTAAATACGGATCTTCTTAGGGTCCTCTTGTCTGCAGCATTGAAGCTGGAGAGGCGTAGAAGATGTCTGGAAAATTCAGGAATCACCGTTGTTGTGATGTCATCCGCTGGATTGAAGCTCTGGATAGGTGGTGAGGATGTCTTCAAAATTCAGGAATCACCGTTGTTGTGATGTCGTCTGCTGGATTGATGCTCTGGAGAGGCGTATATGTGCATTCGAATTTTCTCGAATTTCTGTTGTTGTGATGTCGTCTTCTTCTTAGTATTTGGGTCCTCCTTCGATCAAATCGCTATGAACCGTCGTTATTATTGCAATCTAACGTACGTTGTGAAGGAATAGATCCCAGCGCTGCCGCCAATTTTATGTTTTTAATGGGTCTTGCCACTTTGCCACCAATTTTATGATTTATCCTTCGGGTGAGGATTTTAGGGATGGAATAACTTCCAACACGATTGAATTTTTATGTATAGAACTTTATTTTAAGACGATAAACAATAAGAAATTACATAGGTAAAGAAGAGTTGTAATTGTATCAGGACGTGTTACTCTTAAGGAAATGCAAATGTATCTGGTTCAATCCTAGATGCGGTTCGGCTTAAGTAGTGTGCATCTCTTTGTTCGATGACACATGTAGGTACCTGTAGGAACAGATCAATAACCTCGCGTTCGAGCCCTTATATTAATAATATAAACAAACTAGTCGGACGAAGACGTAGGAAAGTGATTTGTGGTAACGGGTGGTTAGGTACATAACATATAGATCTTGGACAGTCTTTATCAATGTATTGGATATTCCTCCTTCCTGTAATTTTCTTACAATATCTCTTAACAACACCCTGTCAAATGCCTTAGTCAGATCGACAAAACATATATAGGCTACTTTATTATATTCAATTGCTTTCTCTTTCAGTTGCCTCAGAATGAAGATTGCATCTGTTGTGGAGCGATTTCGTCGAAAACCCTGCTGTTCTTCCCTATTCGTTATCTTTTGCTCAAGTTTCGTTTTCAGAATACTTGTAAATAGCTTAAGCATTGTGCATAATAAGGAGATACCTCTGTAGTTCTCTAGGTTTTTCTTTTGCCCTTTCTTAAATACAGGTGTTGTTATACTTATTCTCCATTCCTGTGGTATAGTTCCAGCGGCCAATATCCTGTTAAATATGTTTTGGATCTCTTTTATACATTCTACGCCAGAGTACTTAATTAATTCATTGGGGATGTTATCGATTCCGGGAGCCTTCCTATTTTTCAGCTTCTTAATATGTGTCAGTGTCTCTATTTCACTGAATGTTTCTTCTACAGTAGCTTCAATTGTCGGGTATCCGTGCCCCGGGTCCATAGAATAGAGTTGTTTGAAGTACCTTTCCCATTCATCAATTGGAATTTTTGTTGTCTGAGTGTATTCATTGATAGGCTTTCTTTGGTTTTTAAGTAGTTTCCACACTTTTCTTTGGGCACCATGAAGGTCATATTCCATATCTTTTGAGAATTTGGCCCAATATTCTGTTTTTATTTTCTTGATTTCCGCGTTGACTCTGTTTCTTGTATTCTTATATTTGCGGTATTCTTCTGGTGTGGGGTTGCTCTTATATATTAAGTAGCTTTGTCTTTTTTCTTTGGCAAGGGTTTTAATTTCTTCAGTAAACCATGGTTTGGGTTTGGTCATTGAATTAATGTTAATATTTCTTTTCCCCAGTGCTTCCGAGGCGGCGTCGTTAATGTTGGTTTTAATTTTCTCCCATGCCTGTTCCAAAGTATCATGTTCTCCTATGCGATTATCTTTAATTTTCTGTAATATTCGATTTCTGTAAAGATATTTTGTACTCTCGTCTTCCAATGATTCAATATTATATTTTTCAATGTATCTAGGGGGCTTTCTTATTTTCTGAGGTCGCTTCATAATCATTTTGCATAACACCAATTGGTGGTCCGACCCAATGTTTGCCGAACTCAAGGATCGGACATCCAATATTTGTGTAGGGTGTATTGCTCTATTGGTGATAATAAAGTCAATCATTGATTTATCGCCCCTTGAGTTCAGGAAAGTGTATTTATGTTGCATCTTATGATTATAATAGGTGTTGGCAATTCTTAGTTCATTGCATGCACAAAAGTCGATCAAGCTCTCTCCGTTTGCATTTATATCGGACTCATTAAACCTTTGCTTGACTCCATCTAAGATGCTGTCACCAACTCTGGCATTAAGATCACCCAGAATAATAGTCTTCTCTGACTGGGGTGTATTGTCAATAGCATTTTGTAAATTATTATAGAAATCTTCCGTGTCGTCCTTTGGTTTTGTGATATCTGGTGCGTATACGCTAATCAGATGTACCTTCTTAGAGTTGAGATCAATCGTCACTTTTAGAATCCTGTCATTAATATATTCGATATTTTCAATGTGGTCCTCGTATCTCTCGTGTAATAGGAGGCCAACTCCTGAGTGGGCTCTTTCGGTTTTCTTTTTCCCACTGTATACAGATATGTAATTGGAGAACTTTGATGTTCCGTTCCCTCTCTTTTTAGTTTCTGACAAGGCACATATATCGATATTGTGGTTATTTAGTTCCATTATGATCTCCTGATCTCTTTTATTCCAAGACACTATGTTCCAGCATGCTATCCTTGTGGTATTTAATTTCCGAAATCGTTTGTTCCTTTTCAATGCCGAGGTCTTTTTCCAGGTCAATCCGTGTTCCGAGGCTGTGTTTTCTGTACTATGAGCGCGAATCTTTTTTACCCCGGGCAGGTGGCTAGCCTAACCCAGTGACCCTCCTCCTTTCTCATCCAGGCTTGGGACTGGCAACGGCGGAGTTCGGGTCTCTTCTTTCCCAGGCTGGAGGTTTTTCTATAATTAACTTGGAGTAGACTGCTGCATTGTGACATCCAGGAGTTCAATTCCCTTCCTCTAGATATTTGCCGAGGAAGATCTATGGAAATATCCTGGTTCACCAAATATGGAATATAAGTGATCTATAATATCTATGGCAGCATTTCACCCATGGAAGTGAGTGTTATATTTTAAATAATTAAAAAATAACTAACTAACGAAGTCTCCCCGAAAGGGTAGGCAGAAAGAATGGACTGCCACACTTTAACCGATGCGGCACTCCATCCTTCTCTTTTCGCCCCGCGAGAGATGCGGTGTGATGGGTTGCGAAACTCATCGCCACCAATAGGCATCTCCCGCGCACATTTCGATCGTCCAACGTCCACAAAATAAATCTAAAACAAATTATATAAAATACAATGATATAAAATAAAATAACAAAATAAAAATAATTTAAAACAAAGTTCTTTAAGATGGTGCACTTGTCGTCGGCTGGACAATCCGGACATTTGTGTTTATTTAATTTATATTCCACGCATTCCCCGCGTTCAAATTAACTGTAATAAGGCAAACAACAAACAATCCAACACCAGCAGTCTTCTTCTCAGTCATATTACTCATAATTGAGGGCCGTGTGTCCATCCTGTAAACTATTGACTCATTGTAAACTATTGACCATGGCACACCATGCGCTCCTGTCACCCGTCAGTTTCCAGGCTGCAGCTAATGAGAGACTAGTCAGATCCCTGATTTGATTGGGCCAGCGGCTCGGTTTGCCCATGATGATGAGCTTTTCAAGGTTGTCCTGATCTCTCCGAGCTGTGTCCAAAATATTTCAGTACTCTCTGAGAGCACATCCGCGAGACTCTTGCCTTGATACCCAGCTGGTCAATGGTTGACAGGTTTGTTCTTCTTGCCGTCCAGGGCAAGGGCAAGCGACACAGGCCAAGTGTCCAGGACACGCAGCATTCGTCGCCAGCACCACATCTCTAAAGCATCAATTTTGGACCTCTCTGATGTTCGCATACCATAAAGGAATATGGAGAATTCAAGGGTTTGAACCAGTCTAATCTTGGTCTTGTTGAATATATTTTTGTCTTGCCGTATTTTGGTACGTTATAACAACACATTGATGAAAAGATCTCTGATATGTTTAAAACATATTAAGAAACAATAGTTAAGAAAGTATTAGTGACTAGCGGAATCGGGAACGGGGCATACATGCATGACACGCTGGTATTCTATAGGAATATTATATGCAAGGTAGAAGGCAGTGGCGGTTTATCCTCTTGCATGCATTCACTCGATTTGTGTGGACATCCATTCGTGTAGTTTATTTTACGAAACCGTTTTCATTATATCTGAAACTGATTTTATCTGTAGCCATTAAGCGGCGACTAACGCAACATCATTATTATTGACGTAAAATTATATAGGAATATTAAATGTGGCACCTGTTAACTCCTATGTAATTCTCAATATATTTTTACGAATTTCAAACGAAAGCATCTATTTTCCATTCTCGGTGTTCCTCCGTTATATTGATACGCATCTTGTTCTTCACCCTAGCACTGTTCTAACTCTCTGCACAGCATCTCACTAATTGTTAGAATCGGGTCTCTTCTTTCCCAGGCTGGAGGTTTTTCTATAATTAACTTGGAGTAGACTGCTGCATTGTGACATCCAGGAGTTCAATTCCCTTCCTCTAGATATTTGCCGAGGAAGATCTATGGAAATATCCTGGTTCACCAAGTGATCTGACGGTCTTCACCATATGTACCCATACCATGTCAATTGTATTTCCTATACTTTTTTGTTAATTCTTCATACTCATAGATCGATTGAAATAATATTATTATTACACAATAAATACTTATTGGACACAGAATGTTAATTATTGAATATTGATTACATCAAAGTAATTTTTCAAATTGACATAGGAACAAATACACATAAAGGTTCGACAAATCACGAAAATTTGATTTATTATTGTAACACCTGATGATGTCAACATAGGTTGAGGGAACAGCTGTCGCCAAAAATAAAAATTCAATTGCGATACATAAAACTTTTTTTTTAATTTAACAGTTTATAATTTTAAAGTATCATAGTGTTTCGGCCAATACAATGGACTATTTATCTAATTATTGTTTATACAATACTTGGATCTTCTGGGATAAAGTAATTCAGTTCTAATGGATATTCCTCTCTGTTTGAAACCTTGTTGGAAATATGATTTGGTGATTGGTTTATGCGAAGGCTACATATGTTGTCCGGATTGGTCCTTCGAAGATGGGCGTGGGAGGATTTAGGGTATATACTTAAGTCCTGTTTTTTTAGATGATCTTCTAGTGCCTTCGTCACCGGGAAAACTATGTATAAAGAGGTGACCCACCACACACCCGAAATTTTTACAGGACGCAGCGGCGCCCTATTTCAACTGACTGACTTTGCGTCTCTAGAAAATTATGTATAATATTTTCAAAGCAATGCAAGATAAACAACTTCATCTCTTTCATTTCCAGACCATGACCTTAATTATTACCATCTTCCTTATCAATAATGGCTCTTTACCACTAAGTTATCCACCATCATTCAGTCCTTTACCCCTCCCGCATCAATGCGGATATAAAAAAATCCTCCCCGATAGCCACTACGTACTTCGCCAAACAAAATGATCTCACGCAGGATGCTATCTCCTACCACAACTCCATCCAGGCACTGCTCCTCTTATGCTACCCTCGGGAACAGGCTTTTTAATAAATACAATCCCAACCCTAACTGGTCTTCCATTCCTTGACAATAATGTACTTAAGACTTTATCATAAACCCTAAATCATATCAGCCATACATTTAGCCCCATCATAAAACAACTACCAAATCACATTCCAACAATATTTCCTACAGACGTAAGAGGAATAGCCATTAGAGCTAAACCTCTGTAAGCCAGAAGATCCAAGTCCAAATGTTTTAATTGGAACATATTAAATCAAACGTTCAGATTCACAATGAAATCAGCCGTAAACACCAAGATAAGCTTAATTAGAAGACAATCGCTAATCTGTATATAAACAATTAGGAGGAACGTTAAAACAAGCTGCCATCTAGCGGCGGTTAATATCCCTACGCCGGTTAGCGCCATCATAAAAGTGTCTATTATTTAGCCGGGCGGGCGCTAAACTCTATACAAACGTAATCGGTTGAGACTAACAACGTGATTATGCGTAATGACTAATTTGCTGTACAACGCTCTACGGGCACATATTGTTAAAAGGAATAATTGACTGCCACGTTACGCAAAAGATAACTTTATCGTTTGTTGTCGAAAAGGGGGCAACCCCAGAAGCAAACATAAAACAAAGTCGTGTTAGTTACACCATTTATAACTCAAGAACGGCTGATTTTTGATTTGTTGGATTTGTCTCAGTCCCGAATAACAGAATAACTATTAAATGTCGGAATAATTAGGATTGAAGAGAGGGGAGATGTAACGGGAACATATCGAGACGAAGGGGTATAATTAGGATTGAGGAGAGGGGAGATGTAACGGGAACATATCGAGTGAAAGGGGTATAATTAGGATTGAAGAGAGGGGAGATGTAACGAGAACATATCGAGTGGAAGGGGTATAATTAGGATTGAGGAGAGGGAAGATGTAACGGGAACATATCGAGCATGGTTATTGAATTTAAATTTATTTGGTTATTTTTTATATTTTCATTATTTTTGATGGCTTTTTTAATTTCTAAAATTTCTAAATTTAAATTTAGGTTTTTATTATTAATATGCAAAATTTAAATACCGTTTTCTTTATTAAATGTATGATTATTTTCAATTAAATGGTTGGTGAACTCCGAAAAATTGTATTAAAAAGTAAAGATTTATTGTATTTTCATGTCATTGTCTTCGATTTATTGAAATATTAAACATTTGACTTAAATCTCTGTATTGAAGTTTGTTTTAAATAAAACGATGTTTTTTTTAAGAACTATCCCAACTTTTGTCTTTATTTTGACAATGGCCAGTTTCACCAGGCTCGCTAGCATTGACAGAGTCTGTGAAAGTAGTTGAAAAAATTGACGTGCGTGCATGTTAAGATGTATGAATGTAGAGGAATCTACAGAGGTGTGTCAGGACATAGCAGTATGGCGTTCCATCCTCTCTGCCTACCCCTCTAGAAAAAGGCGAGATGGTTATTTAGGTAGTTAGTGAAAGTCGTTCTTAATAAAACATCGTTTTATTTATATATCCCTAATATAGTAAACCCTTTTTGTCTAACACATTATATTTTTGACGTTGTATTCCTATATACAATGCTACATTTAATATTTGAAACCAAACATTATATTCTGGCAACCTGTCAACAGTCAGCGAGTCAAATAATGTGTTTCTTCCAAAATGGAAACGGAATGATATCACCGAATATTTCGGTAAAAATAAATGCCGCGTCTTCCGTAATACGCGCTGTCAATCACCAAGAACAAGATTATCACATTCGAAAGCTCCTTTTTTAAATTTAAAAAATAATCTACGTTGCATTGTTTGTTTTTATAGAGAGGCGCATACGCAAATTGATGAGTGGATAATCGGCACTGCGCACAAACGCGTAATCGGTGGGTACTCAACCCTTTAAAAATCGTTTCAAATTAATTTACTAATTCTATATATTCAATTTAACAGACAAATTTTAATACGCACTTACAATAAACTGTATCCAATACCTCAAACATCGTACCCATAATAGGATTTTTAAATAATCCTGCATGTGTTTCTAATATTTGAATTCGTAGATACTTTAAGGGGGTATTTTCTTTTCATCAGTATTATTAGGTCATATCTTACACGTATTTATCTAAAAAAAAATTGCCCTTTTCGCCTGAATCACCCCACGTGTCTACCTGTATACCTATTTATCGCATTCCAGAGGTGGTTCATGATCTTTTTATGACAAATATATCTAATTTTAAAAAATATCCTTATTTTTTTAATTAGATATATTTTTTTAAAATTTATTATTTTTGATGTTTTTATTATTTATTTTTTAATCAATTTTAATGTGTACTTTTCACTAAATGTATTTGAAAATGTGAATTCGTGTATAACACTGGCTTCCGAATTTTTTTTGGCCCACCACTTTCTTTTCGACCAAAAAAAATTTAATACTCACTTTTCTTAAAAATACGAGTACACACACTGACTATCGCTATTTATAGCAATAATGTAACCCATAGTTGTTCAACACTTGAGAAAGGTCCCATGTTATAATATACTTATTGACTATATATATTAGGTCCTTACATATGAAATTGGCGTTTTGTATGGGAGGAACATAAAGTTGAATTTTTTTTAATATAATATATTTATTTAATCAAAGTATGTACCATTGCTATCTATGCACTTTTGCCATCTCATAGGTAGTTCATCGATCCCTTTACTAAAAAAACCATTCGGACGGGAATCAATAAAATCTTTGAAGTCGGTTTGGACTGCCCCATCGGAGTTGAATTTGTTCCCTTGCAAGAAGTTATCCAAATTTCGAAAAAAATAGTAATCTGTTGGGGCAAGGTCCGGAGAGTACGGTGGATGTCTTAAACATTCCAATTGAAGCTCTTCTAATTTGGTAGCCGTCTGTTGTGCAGTGTGTGGTCTAGCGTTATCATGAAGCAGCAGTGGCCTAGAGCGATTAACCAGCCTCGGTTGTTTAGCAGCTAGCTTTTCCATCATGGTTTGCAGTTGCTGACAATAGACATCTGCCGTAATCGTCTGGCCAGATTTAAGAAAGCTGTAGTGAACGACACCAGCACTAGTCCACCAAACGCTCACAAGTAACTTTTTTGGAGTCAATTTTCGCTTGGGGCATGGTTTGGCTGGTTCGGCAGGGTTCAGCCATTGCGATGAGCGCTTCCGATTATCATACAGGATCCACTTTTCATCACAGGTAATGATTCGATTCAAAATCCCTTCATTATTGTGCCGGTTGAGTAATGCAACGCAGCAGTCAACGCGCGTTTGTTGATTTGCTTCACTCAATTCGTGAGGTACCCACCTTTCAAGCTCTTTCACCTTCCCAATTTGCTTCAAGTGGATTAAAACAGTTTTATCACTAACACCGCAGCCTGCAGCTAACTCGGACGTGGTTTGCGATGGATCCGCTTCCACAATAGCCTTCAATTCTTCATTATCAACTTTGGTCTGCGGCCCTCCATGGGGCTTGTTCTGCAGGTCGAAATTTCCAGAACGAAAACGTTGGAACCAAAAACGCACTGTGTTTTCTTTTGCGGCACCGTCGCCATACACATCATTAATCCTTCGAGCCGTTTCTGCAGCACTGGTGCCACGGTGGAACTCGTACTCGTAAATAACGCGATATTTCAAGTTTTCCATTTTGTAAACTGAGTGATGCAAAGAAAAAAAACAATTGAGGAAAAAACAAATGAATTATAATTTTCGAAACACAAATACTTGAGTAAATAGCTGTATAAATTTGAATTTGGAATTCCTAACCAAAGAGAAGATATTTGAGATCAAAGTTGCCAGTACGGCAAAACGCCAATTTCATATGTAAGGACCTAATATTTAGTATGAAGGATGTTCCTGACGCAATCGATCAACATTTAACAGGGCAGGATAATTTAGAAAGATGTATTTTAAACCTCGATCTAAACTCTGATGAGCTCTCAATTCACACGAAGTTTGCTGGAAGATTGATCCATGTCGAATGTGGGGCTACCAGCGTTTCGACTCAGAAAATCTGTCCATCGCAAATGAGATGCTGGTCGCTGATGTTGACTGCCTTGCATTCAGGCTCGCGATAATACTGAGTTCTAGTAAAAAAAAAACTCTTCATTGCATTCTTCAGCTTGACTCCATCCACTGCTGGACGTAAGCTTCTCCACCCCCACGCTATCTCTCTCAGTCTGTCGCCAGTATTCTTCAGGCCCTTCCCGCCGTCCGCACAACATCATCTGTATGTCTCCCGACACTTCTCCGGCCCAACCTTAGCCTCCATTCAGTAACCCTCAGCTCTATCTTCCATCATCCCGTCGACAGCCCACTGCTACTTCATCCTCGCAATGCGTATCCCTACATCGGTGACCCTGATTCGTCTTCTAATCTCCACGTTGGATATATGGTCTCTAAGCGAGGTTTACATGGCCCGTTGTGCGACTTTGATTTTGTGCATTGCTTCTTTAGTTAACGTCCATGTCTCGCATCCATAGGTCATCACAGGTAACACACACTGCTCCAGCACTTTTGTTTTTAAATTTTGTGGCATTTCCGACTTGAAGATGTTGCCCAGCCTTCCGAATTAGTTATTTCATTAGTTATTTTCAAATCGTTGAATTTAAGCACACCATACAAAGAAGCAATCTGACTAAGATTCATACTCACGAAATTAACATAATATTATACAAAAGATAATATTGGATACAAGATACAGATATAGAATCAAGATACAATGTTTCTTACAAATTCGTATTATTGAATATGGAGTAATGCATCATTGTTCAAGAAACAATATACATATAAAAAGTGTTATTTTGTTTAATCCAGCCGCCATTGGACCCCACCTTCACTCAGGTGTATTCCCTTCCGAAGGGATGAATGTTTACTTTGCTCCCCTCGCTAACCCTTTTCAAGATGCCATCCCGCAGTACCTACGCAAGACGTCGAATGATCGCCGGAAATAAATTCAAAGAAATTATTCTGGTTATTTATTTATCCGAGACGAAGAGGCTATTATCAATCTATACGAGACGTGTTGAGTGTGCGGCGGTGGTGAAAGAAAAGCCTAAGGAAATGCCATATTATTATAAAATCTTATTTTCTTAGAAGATGTTGTAAGGCAGATGATTGCATCATAAGTAAAATTAAAAAATGATCCCTGAGATGGTTTCAAATCAAATCAAATCAATTTATTATCTCAACAGACATTACAAACAATATTAATGTTTAAGGCATCTATTGAGAACAGGTAACATATAATTTATACAAACATAATACCAGAAAATAATATTTATATATACTGGATTACCAGAAATAATAATTATAGGAAACAAGAATTTATCAATGAAAGCGAAAACGGCCGTTCACAATGGAGTTCTGGTCCCATCCCTAATATCTGGAAGCGAAGCATGGAACTGGCAGAAGAAGGATGAGAGCAGAATAAATGCGATAGAGATGAGGTCCCTAAGACGTATGTGTGGTAGAACGATATACGACAGAATCTCAAATGCTGATATAAGAAAGGAATGTACAGCGGAAGAAGGTATTATGAATAAAATTATGAAAGGATCGCTGCGTTGGTTCGGATATATGGAGCGCATGGATGTAGAAAGAATGGTTAAGAAAGTATACGAGTACGTTAATTATGTAAATGGAGTACGGAATTGAGGCAGACCGAGGAAAACATGGCGTGACCAAATTAATCATTAAAGGTTGGTCGTGTTAGAAGTCGAAAGAATCAACGTGCGTGTATGACTCGCTGTATGAACGTGGAGGAATGAAATTTTAAATGTCAGAGAAATCGACGTGCATGAATGACACAATATGTAAATGTCGAGGAATCGATATGACGATGTCAGGAAAGAACAGTGTGGTGGTCCATACTTTATCCCTACCCCTTCTTTAATCAGGGGGTATTTCAAGAACTCGGCCGTGCTAGAGGGTGTTGGTCCTTTTATCCCTGATAGATTTCTCCGACAGCGACAGCACAGATTGTTTTACCAACCGGCCACCAGAACCAATCTGCCTCTGGTGATACCGGTGGGAAGAGCAATTAGTCTGCTGAACGCGGTCTCCTCGGAGATCGACGTCTTTTATATTAGTGAAGGTACGTTCAGGGGACAAATACTCTTGACTTTAGAAAGTATCTTGTCTTCCTAATGTCGAACCATCTCTATTGTTGTATTTTTATAATAGTTTACCAGTACTTAATGATGATTTGATTTGATTTGATTTGAAAAGACAGGGTAAAGATTAGTTAGTTAGAATTCCAAGTCGTTGAGAAGACTCGCCCTCCATACATGAGAGTTTTTAAATGCTTCTGTATGACAATTTAAGGCATTATGTAAACAGGGGCCTCTTGTTCTATTTCAATTGTATTTATTATAATTATTCATACCTCATGCATTATTGATTTGTTGTCATATAAAACATTTAATATTATAGCTGGATTACGCTAGTCTGTTTAGTTTTAACAGACACCATTGTATTATGTTGTCAACTTCATCTGGCACTAGAATAGCGCACATGTCATTCAGTGCATCCCACTATTAATTTATTAAACTATTATCCTCTGTCGTTCGCGACATTCAGCGGTACTCGGCAACAATAGTCTGTCATAAATGGCAGTGCAGGGCGGTGAACTTTTGTGAACCCTTAAAGGTTACAATAGATACAGTCTTACTACTCGTTCGATTCTTACGACACATTCTCATAAAACTTTTTATTACTATTTATTTTTATGGGTTTGGTGGCAGAGTGGCAACAACTATGACTGCTACACCGAAGATTCCGAGTTCGATTCCCGACAATGACAGTGTGAAAACAAACTCACGTTGTCTTTGGTCTGCTAGAATTCACGTAACAATAAAAATGGCTAAATAAAACGATTGTTTTTAACTTCTTCTTTCGGTGCCGTGTCAGGTCCCCCCCAACGTTGGCGATCACTGCAGCAAAGGCATATCTATCCTGCGCCACTTGGAACAGGTTCTGTTCTCTTGTTATTCCTGTCCACTCTTTGATGTTCCGCAGCCATTAGAGCTGCCTTCTACCAACCCCCGACGTCCCTCCACTTTACCCATTAATATCAGTTGAAGGAGGTGGTATTTTTCTCCCTTTAGCACATGACCCTAATATGAGACCTTTCTAACTAACTTTTTTTTTAACTACTTCAACTTTTGTCTTTATTTCGACAGTGATCGGTTTCGCCAGGCTCGCTGGCATCGACATACTGGCAGAGAACCAACGATGTCAGTGAGCCTGGCGAAACCGGTTGCTCATAATCCAGCTATAATATTTAATATTTTATCTGTAAAATTATCAATAATACATAAGGGAAGATGAAGGGCTTCTGTGTCCGAAACATGTTAGCGTTAATTTAATTTAAAAAATTAACAAAGTACTGTTTACAAAGAAGTAAACATTGTTCAATATACATGTAGAGTTTTTTATTGCCATTTTTCAAGCAACTATAGATTCAGTCCATGTTCGTAAACATGGGTTTCATCCTTAAAAACCGGAAAATACCGATCAACCTGAAACGAAAAATCTGTTCTGTCAGTTGGTACTTATGGTCTTGAAACTGTTACATTGTCCAAACAAAGTGCCGAGAAACTACGAGTGACCCATAGAGCCATGGAAAGAGCCATGTTAGGAATAAGCCTAAGAGACAGAGTCAGAAACGATACGATCAGAGAAAAAACAAAGGTCACTGACATCATCCACCGGGTGGGCAGGTCACGTAGCCAAAAGTTCAGATGAAAAATGGACAAGAAGACTGCTGACTTGAAGACCGTGGACGGCAAAGAGAAGTGCAGGGCGACCGCAACTACGGTGGAAGAATGATTATTATTATTATTACTATTTTGTTAAATCGCTCTTTACATCATGACAGCATGAGCCAAATCGATGTAAAGGGTATTATTATAGCTATCATAGTGATTCTCGTGACATGTGATAGGTAGCTAATCTATCGCCATTTTATAGTCACGTGAATTCTACACCAGACCAAATACAGTGTGACAATCACACCGCCCTCGCCGTGAATCGAACCCGGAACCTTCGGGGTGGCAGTCAATGAACTTACCACTCGGCCACGAAGGTCGTCAAGATCTGAACAGACACGTCGGAATAACCTGGATGCAGTCTGCACAAGACAGAGTGACATGGAAGCGAATGGAGGAGGCTTTTGTCCAGGAGTGGACGGGAATAGGCTGAGGAAGAAGAAGAAGAAGATAGATACAGATTTTTTTTTAGAATTAGGCATTTCACGATATTGTTCTCACAACTTCTATGTGGGGCTTTTATAATGGCGGGAGCTTTTCGATACAAATTGAGAAGTTGTGGGCTCGCAATGTATTGTGCTTATAATATTTATGGGACTTGAAGAGATTTAAACTTCGGGACGTCACTAACAAAAAGCCCTAGATATTCGCATAAGTGTATTTTTATGTCTCGACTGTGCGGGCGTTTTATACATCAAGAAATTGTCTGTGGATGTTCACATTGGGGAATAGACTACGATAAAAATGAGATAAAGGAAATATGTGAATATTTACAAAATTAAATTTTCAAAAAATTCTATCTATCTTACTATCACGCCGTTTCCCTGAGGGGTAGACAGAGAAGATGGACCGCCATACCGGACTGTCCTGACAAACCTATCTTGCTTCCTCCACATTCATACATCGTAACATGCACGTTCGTCGATTTTTCCGGCTTCGAATTTGGCCGCCTTTCAGTATTTGATTAATTTGGTCATGCCATTCCTTCCTTGGTCTTCCACGACTTCTCTTTCCACTCACGCTGCTCGTCCATTCGTTCCATGTGTCCAAACCATCTGAGGGATCCTTTTTTTGGTAAAAAACGTGATTGCCACCAAAGATTCCGAGTTCGATTACCTGCAATGACTGGGAATGGGAAACTACTAAATTAAAGACCCACGTGGCATCCCGAGAAGCAGTAAATATGTTCATAGACTTTTCTGCAAACCGGGTGGTGGTCTAGGGGATAGAACGCTTGGCTCCTGATCCAGGGGACATGGGTTCAAGCCTGGACACGACCAGATTCCTTCTTCATAATAATGAGCTATTTTCTGCTCACATTGAAGATTGTAAAATAAATTCTAATATCATTGATTAAAATCCTTGGTATTAGTCTTTTAAAAATAAAAATAAAAACCTTTGGATTAAAACTTACACAACTTTATTATCACCCGTTTCGTCAAAGTAAAAATAAATCTGTGGAAAGTTTTAACAAGTTTATTTTTTTATTAACATTATCTGTTTATAGTTTGATTCTGTCGAATAATACAGAAATATGATTTTTCCGTTCGTTAAATTCACATACCACCCATAAACGGCTCGTAATTTCTATGTCAGCTGTATACATCGATTTATTTATTTATTTTCTAGAAATGAACACACAATCCACCGTTATAGCTATAGTGGCCACAAGAACAGGTAAAAAATAAGAGTACTTAAATTTTATGAGTCATTAGTAGCTACTTTCATAATAAGAACCATTTGAATACTATATTATACTCATATTTCACTGTTAGCGAGTTGGTTCTTTGGAAGAATTCGTTCAAATGAATTTTATTATCGTAAGAAGTAATCACAGTTCTTCTTCTTGAATATTGTCCTTTCGGGAGTACCAGCCCGAAGGCTATTGCTCCTTCACATGTTGGAACATTTCTTTCTTGGATGATGGGATTGAATATTGTTGGATAATGAGTTTGGATATTGTTGGATAATGAGGTTGGATATTGTTGGATAATAAGGTTGGATATTGTTGGATGAGTTTAGATATTGTTGGATAAGGAGGTTGGATATTGTAGGATAGTGAGGTTGGATATTGTTGGATAATGAGGTTGGATATTGTTGGATAATGAGGTTGGATATTGTTAGATTGTGAGGGGAGGGTTTCTTGGAGGATGTAGTGGGTTGTATCCGACGTTTGGATCTGACTACCTGGGTAGGGATGAGTGTGGAGGGATCGGGGATGACCTTGGAAAGGGGCCGAGATCCTGGGTGGAGACCGAGGGACGAAGACAAAGAGTGGCTTTAAGTGGGGGCTGACTGGTCCTGGATACGGAACCAAGTAGGACAAGAGTGGCCTTGGGCGGGGACAAATATGGCAATGGGGTTAAGATACAGGATGGGATAAGGATGGTGGAAAGGAAAGGGTTGGGGCATGAGGCGTTGGAGGAACACCAAAAGACTCTGAGATGGCAGCGGGTCGGGAAGATGGTAGCAACGGCCAAATGGAGAATGAGCGATTACGATGGTCAGGGACTGTGGCAGAGGCACCGGAAGTAAAAGCCAAGAGTTTGTAATTTTAGTTGGCTGGCTGACGGGAAGGGTGCAGAGCGATGTACAATATGGATATGAGAGTGTGCACCAATAAAAAAAAAACAATAAACCGCCCATTATGATGCATATGTTTGTATACGGAGGTGTTTTTAATCTTAAAAGATAGCCAAAATGCATAAATTTATATTATTTTGTTAGAAACTTCAAATAACAGCCGCCTATGGGTGCCATTTTGAAAGAACTGAGTTATCACAGTCTAGCTTGTAACTATTGTGACAGCCATTGTTCATTTGTGTGAACCCAGTGTATTTTTGTGAATGTATACTTATACTTGTATACGAATCCTGGATTTTCACCCATGGTGGGTGGTTATATACAACTTCCAAAATTTATCATGCATGATCATAATAACAAAGGTGGAATGGGGAATGTTGTAATTACATAAAGCGTGCGCTTAACCCAACCAATGACAAGTCATAAGTCCTGTAAACACCTTGATCATCCATATTCAGTTTTCAGTTTGCGTCTTCGTCTCTATTGAGATACAACCAATGAATTTTAGTTACACATTAATGAATTTTAGTTACACATTAATGTATTTTAGTTACACATTATTACTTTAACAGTGCACGAAGTGTGAATTTAGTGACGTTAACGATTACCAATGCCGTCTCGAAATCACTGTTTATCACGCCGAAATGCTGAATTAAATGTGGGGCCGATCTGATGTCAAAATTTTGTAAAAAATATCGCGACTTTTTTCGAAACAATTAATTAACTTCTCATTATTCTTTTAATAGATCTGACGATCTGTGACACAGAAATCATGTCACGTCGTATGATGAGGTCCAGCTGTCTTTCCATATCTAAGACGGTCTTCCAGGTGGGCGGTGTCCGGAGGGGATTTCATATTTCATAAGTGGCTGTATATGCAAGTCTGTCACCATCCATTCGGGCTACATGGTCCCTCCAGTATCTTCTTCTGGATCTACTCCACTGAACGATACCCTCCATTTCGCAAGTTTTTCTTATGTCTACGTTGCGGACACGATCTCCGAGAGTTTTTCCAGTAATTGATCTTAGGACCTTCATCTCCGATGTTCTTAGTAGTCTCTTGGTTCAAAATTATTAATTATTAACCACCCTACATTTGGGACATTTTCCGAAAAACTTTAATTTTTTTAACTTACGAAACGTCAAATACTCGGCGGCACACTTCGCCTGCCCCTTGTAAAACTGTCAAATTTATGAAGACTTATACTCGAGTGTTGTTGGCACACGCGCATATCCCTAACAGTTTGTACATTTAAGGTACATTACTTTTTCTCAAGCGCGTACGTAATACGGGATAGCGCTGAATGATACAGTCACAGTGAACGTATCACGTACGTTCAAATACGTAGGGTGGTTAAAAAAATACTTCATCCATTTACCCCCAATGGATACACTCATAAATATCAGATAAAACAAAGTTCAACCCTCCTCGTAAACATTATGTTATATTGTTTTAATCTAAGATTTTCAAGTATTTAAATTTATATTACAACGGAAAACAAATTGTTTCGAATTTTTAAAAGTAGAATATTCAATTCGTAAATTTCTGGTATTCAATTTTCTCATACTAAGTAGATTCGAATGTACTCGTATGTAGGTACCGCTCGTACATCCCAGTTTCCAGCCATCAGTCAGTGCGAATGTAATGAATGTGCCCATCAGAGGATTTGATGTGAGCGCTGCAAATGACGTCACCGATAAATCAACGTTTACACGCGTAACAGATGATCACCCGTAAATGTATTTGGGGACGTAAATGTTGGATGGTGTAAACCGATCTTTGCTTTGCTGAAACTGTCGTGGTTGTTAATTTTATTAATGCTACCCCTACCATCGCGCCATGTTTCTTAAAATAGATATAGCAGCTATCTTCAAGGGTATAGTGAAGGGCGACTTTTCAGTAATGGGAAAACATTTTTTCAAACCCGTGTGGTAGTAGATACAATAAACTAACTAACCATCACGTCGTCTCCCCGATGGGGTAGACAGAAAGAATGGACTGCCACACTTTTCTTTCCTGACATATTTCTCTCGATTCCTCGACATTCATACATCGTGTCGATTTCTCTGACTCCTCACGTGACCGACATTCAATATTTGATTTATTTTATCGTGCCACGTTTTCTTCGCTCTCTTTCTATTTCTAATTCCATTTACATCGTTAAAATATTCTTTTTTAACATTCTTTCTTTATTCATTCTTTCCATGTGTCCAAACCATCTAAAGCCTTTCATTATTTTGTTCATAACACCATCATTCGCACCGCATTCACTTCTTGTATTTTCATACACAGAGTAACACACATTCGTCTAAGAGATCTCATTTCTTCTGCATTTATTCTACTTTCATCCTTTGTTTGCCAGTTCCATGCTTCGCTTCCATACATAAGGGTCGGTATAAGAACACCAATAAATTAAGTAGAAATGATATCTCTTAGACTAATGTGTAGAAAATCTGTGTATGATAGAGTGTCGAATAAAAATAATAAAAAGTGAATGCAGTGCGAATGATTAACAAAATAATGAAAGAATCATTTAGATGATTTGGACACATGGAAAGAATGAATGAAGAAAGAATGGTAAAAAAAAGTATATTTTAACGATGTAGATGGAACTACAAAAAAATAGATGAAGACCGAGGATAACGTGGCATGATCAAATAAATCAAATATTGAATGTCGGCCACGTGAGGAGTCGGAGAAATCGACGCGCGTGCATGACACGATGTATGAATATTGAGGAAGCGAGAGAAATATGTCGGCAAAGAAAAGTGTGGCAGTCAAGTATTTCTGCCTACCTTTTCGGGGAGACGGCATGATGGTTAGTTAGTTATTTATTTTAATACGCATAAAAGAGCTTCCACGCTTATCTCCAATACATATATTTGTACAATATCATATCTGATAGGATGCGTGCATTTCAAATTCCGACTAATCTATGATAATATTTAGCAGGCACAAACACGGAGGGCTGAGTCAATATTATATATCAGTTTCTTCCGTTTATCTAAACAGCGTTGATTATGTACCCTTCCGTAGCAAATTAATAATTAATGGTTTTAATACGACGCAAAATTCTCTATTTTTTTATTATTTTATTTTTTTATTATTATTGAGGGTAACAAACAGCAAATACAGTATATGAATATAAACACACAGAGACAACAAAACAAGGCCAATTACATGCTACCACAAATTTTATATAACAACTGACATAAGGTTAAATATATAAGATGAATAAAGTAACACTTTGATAAGTTAAAGAGAAAACTAGTAGTACTAGTAATAATGAATAATTAAAGATGAAATATAAATCAAAAATGTAAAAAAAAGACAAGAAAGAAAAAATAGAGTAACTAGTTTCATTCGCCCCGAAGGGTTGCTCCAAACATTTTTTTATCACTTTCATTAAGATGGAACACATCGATGTATATAATTGTGCATTAGAACACAAACAAAATGGTCTCACGCAGGATGCTATCTCCTACCACAACTCCATCCAGGCACTGCTCCTCTTATCTTCCCCTCGGAAACATACTTCTTTGATAAATACAATCCCAACCCTAACTGGTCTTCCATTTCTTGACAATAATGTAAGACTTTATCATAAACCTTAAATCCCCCCTCGCCTTCTTTCAGAGGGACGCTCCGGGCCATACATTTAGCCCCATCATAAAACAACTACCAAATCACATTGTTTCCAACAATGTTTCCTACAGACGTAAGAGGAATAGCCATTAGAGCTGGGCCTCTGTAAGCTAGAAGATCCAAATCCAAGTCCAAGACCAATGAAAACGGTAAGAACTGAACTCCATTTAAGAATTAATTTAACTGGATTTCACTATGGAGTTTTAGTACCAACCCTGATGTATGGACGTGAAACATGGGATTGGGAGAAGAAGGATTATAATTTATAATTATATTTTATATCATTGTATTTTATTATATATTATTGGTTTTAGATTTATTTTGTGGACGTTAGACGATCAATGTATACGCGGGAGATGCCTATTAGTGGCGATGAGGTTCACAACCCATCACACCGCGTCTCTCGCTCGGGCGAAATGGAAATGATGGAATGCCGCATCGGCTAAAGT
The DNA here is from genome assembly GCA_022606425.2 of Lepidostoma basale. Taxonomy (NCBI): domain Eukaryota; kingdom Metazoa; phylum Arthropoda; class Insecta; order Trichoptera; family Lepidostomatidae; genus Lepidostoma; species Lepidostoma basale. The sequence goes on from JAHDVF020000763.1 coordinate 2,789,411, forward strand.
ATGACAGTCCATTATTTCTGCCTACCCTTTCGGGGAGATGGCGCCGGTGTAATGGTTAGTTAGTTAGGATGATAGCAAAATAAATGCGGTTGAGATAAGATCGATGTACGACAGAATTTCAAATGATGATATAAAGAAGGAAAGTAGAGCTGAAGAATGTGTTATGAACAAAATTATGAAAGGATCACTAAATTCGTCTGGACATATGGAACGCACGGATGAAGTAAGAATGGTTCATAAAGTATACGTTAACGCTGTGAATGGAGTATGGAGTCATGGGAGACCGAGGAAAATTTGGCATGACCAAATTAATCAAATTTTAGATAAACTTAAGGCGTTAACACTTTGTTAAAGGTCGGCCGTGCTAGAAGTCGGAAGAATCGATGTGGGTGTATGAATGTGGAGGATCTCTAAAGACGTGTGTCAGGATCGAGTAGTGTGGCCGTCTATTCTCTCTGCCTACCCCTTCCGAAACGGCGTGATAGTTTGTTGTTTTTTAACTGGAATACCTTAAGTGTATTATACGATATTGCAACAACAACAACAAACCATCACGCCGTTTCCCTGTAGGGCTAGACAGAGAGAATGGACCGCCACACTACTCTACCCTAGCACACTACTCTAGCTTCCTCCACATTCATAAAGCGAGTCATACACGTTCGTCGATTCTTAATACTTCTCACATGACCAACCTTTAAAATTTAATAAATTTTGTCATCAAACACTTAATAATTTGTTAAAAATGTATAAAGTCAATTTTCGTTAATTACCATATTCTGCTCCATTTACTAGTATATATATACAGCAACGAGCTGAAGTTTCGTCTCATTTGATAATGGCTTACAAGGGCGAAACATGTCATTCCCATAAAATATAATAAAACTTCTAGAAAACTGACGTTTTCATTCGTATTAATCTTTTATAAAAGTACAAAAATATATTTTTTGAATCGCATTGAAAAAATTACATTAATGCGTACCCCTATTAGATTGCAAATGTAATATAAGGATATCTCCCCACATTCATCAAGCATAATGCCTTGTTAAGGAGAACTTTAATTACTTAGCAAAAAGACACGCGATTTATTTTCTTGCACTGACCCATTGACTCATTGCATTCGATATTAATAAGTCGGACGATTATGGTTAGAAAAACGAATAAGAGGCTATAAATAGAGGATAAGATAAGGATGGCACTACCAAATTAATCAAATATTAAAGGTTGGTCATGTCAGAAGCCGGAAGAATCAACGTGCGTAAATGACTCGATGTATGAATGTGGAGGAAGCTAGAGAGGTGTGCCAGGATAGAGTAGTGTGGCGGTCCATTCTCTCTGCCTACCCCTGCGGAGAAACGGCGTGATGGTTTGTTGTTGTTGTAAGATAAGGACGTACATTCGTGTATGCAAATATTCAAACAAATTTATTTGCATTGTATTTTCACAACACTTTATTATACTCATAACAGTAATGTTTCGTATGGTTCTCATCCTTCTTCGCTGTACAAATTTTATGTATGTGAAGAGTTTTATTGACTTAATAACTTACCATCACGAGGATGGATCGCGACATTGTTTTATCCTGACATAATTCTCGCACCTCTTCTACATTCACACATCGTGATATTTACGCTCGTCGATTGTTCCTACTTCGAACATGGCCGCCTTTCAGTAACTGATTAATTTGGTCATGCCATGTTTTCCTTGGCCTTCCTCGACTTGTTTTTCCATTTACACTACTTGAATATATATCTTTTTAGCCATTCTTCCCTCATCCATTTGTTCCATATGTCCAAACCATCTTAGTGACCCTTTCTTAATTTTATTTATCACGCATTCATCCGCCTAACATTCATTTCTTACCTTGAGATACCCATTTCTTCGAAACTGCAGAGAGTTGGTCCCAAGCATTCCCAAAAGAAATGCTGTGGGATAGAGCCACGGATAGCTACCATACTCTCTCATGTAGAGATACCTCAGATTTTTTTTCTGAACCCTCTCTAGAATAACGAAATATCTCGCCTCGTAAGGACTCCATATCACAGAACCACTTACGAGTCTGCTCCGAACCAATGCGTTGTAAAAAATTATATCCCTTGAAGATTAAAATCATTACATATTCTATCATACATTGTTTTCAAACATATTTTTCTCGGTGACCTCATTTCTACGGCATTTATCCTACTTTCCTCCTTCTTCTGCCAACTCTAAGCTTCGTTTCCATACATGAGGCTCGGCACTAGAATTCCGTTGTGCACTGTCATATTTGCTTCAGTCGATATATTTCTATTTGCGGTAATGACTTTGAGTGTGCCATTTGTTTTGTTTCCAGCTCTAACCCTTCTTCCGATATCTTTGTCCATTCTTCCATCTCTTGTAAGCATGCTTCCCAGATAAACAAATTCGCTTTATTATGTGTTGCAATATGTTTTTCAATTTGAATAAAAAATTTTTTTTTCAAAGACGCTTCACAATTTAGAGGGAGTATAATATTATTTTTAAAACCATGATGGTTAATATTATTCATGTGTTTCTGCTCATCTATCCACTGCTACTTGTATATTGAGAATAAATCACGGGTTATTTTGAGTCGCGTATGAAATTCTTGTTCAAAAATGCGTTAAGAAAATATCAAAATAATTGTCATATATTTCGTAACTTTCTACTCTATGCGATCGGTTGACACTTAGAATGTGGATGACTCTACAAAATTCAAATCAAATGAAATCAGTTTATTTCATCAATAGACATTACAAATTTTATTTTAAGGCATCTATTGAGAACAGGTAAAATAATATATTGTGCATAGTATACTACCAGAAACGCATGAGAGATGGTTCGACATTAGGGAGACAAGATACTCTCCAGAATTAAGAGTATTTACCTTCTGAACGTACTTTCACTAATATGAAGGACGTCGATCTCCGAGGAGACCGCGTTCAGCAGATTAATTGCTCGTTCCACCGGTGTCACCAGAGGCAGGTTGGTTCTGGCGGCCGGTAGGTAAAACAATCTATACTGTCGCTGTCGGAGATATCTATCAGGGACAAAAAGCCGAACACCCTCCAGCACGGCCGAGTTCTCGAAATATCCTTTGAGTAATCTAAAGAAATGGGTTATGAGATGCCCAACTCTTCGAAGCTGCAGAGAGTTGGCCCCAAGCATTCCAAAAGGAAATGCCGTGGGATAGAGCCACGGATAGCTACCTCATGTAGAGATAACTCAGATTTTTTTTAACCCTCTTCAGCATAACGGAATATCTCGCCTTGTGAGAACTTCATATCACAGAACCACCACTCCGAACCAATGCGTTGTAAAAATAACCAATGCGCCGAACCAATGCGTTCTGCATCATCCCAGAGTCAGAAACGATACGGCGAGAAAAAAAAACGAAGATCACTGACATCATTCATCGAGTGACGACTCTAAAGTGACAATGGGCTTGGATGAAAAATGGACAAGAAAACTGCTGACTTGGAGACTGTGGACGGTAAATAGATGTGCAGGGCGACCGCAACTACGGTAAAAGGATGACCTGAATACACATGGAAACGAATGGAGGAGCCCTTTGTCTAAGAGTGGACAAAAATAGGCTGAAGAATTCAGTTCAATTTTGCTTCTTTAATCACGTTTAGGATTTCAAAAAAATACTATTATATATGACACTATTCGAATTCAAAACTCTGGCGTGTTTATGCTTTTTTTTCAAAAATCTTACCTGTAAACGCGATAACTTTCTCTGGCCCTTCGTCCGTGCCCTCGACTTTAACCCCGGCAGGTAGTCATAACAGAAGGGTGACACCCCGCCAACGTTTGCAGACCAGCCGTCGCGACGCCAGCGCCGGCAGCGTCGGGGTGACGCCCCGGCGCCCTGCGTCCGCTAGGGGTGTCGTCAGCGGCAGCAATTGGCCCCTATAAGGGGTAAGGCTAATAGACAATGCAAGGTGCATTTTAAACTACCCTTAATTTATCCCTAAGGCGCCATACTTCAGTATAACAATTTTAACTTTAGTTGTCAAAGCATATTTACATATTTTGGAAATACCAACATGAAGTAAAGGTATTTTCTTATTATTGTTACTTTAAACAAATATGTAAAACTTCGTACAAAACATTTTATCTTGTTTTATAGATGTATAATTATATTTCATAGGCGTGACGTGTTTCATCCTTGTTTGGGAATTATCTAATAATGCATCTGCTCTTCAGTATATTTTTTAACGGACATTTTACGTTCCTGGTATTATATAATATATTTATTTTATTTTACCTGTTATCAATAGATGTCTTAAACTATAATAACTGTTTGGAATATCTTTTGAGAAAATTGAATTTCAATTTAATTTCATAATTGGCAGTGCATAATGGTGTTCTTCTACCGACCCTTATGTAAGGAAGCGAAGCATGGAACTGGCAAAAGAAGGATGAAAGTAGAATAAATGCAGAAGAAATTAGATCTCTTAGACGAATATGTGGATACTCTGTGTATGATAGAGTGTCGAATGAAAATATAATAAGTGAATGCGGTGCGAATTAAGGTGTTATGAACAAAATAATGAAAGGATCATTAAGATGGTTTGGACATATGGAAAGGATGAATGAAGAAAGAATGGTAAAAAAATTATATGTTAACGATGTAAATGGAACCAGAAATAGAGGAAGACCGAGGAAAACGTGGCACGATCAAATAAATCAAATATTGAATATCGGCCATGTGAGGAGTCAGAGAAATCGACGCGCGTGCATGACATGATGTACGAATGTTGAGGAAGCGAGAGAAATATGTCAGGAAAGAAAAGTGTGGCAGTCCATTATTTTTGCCTACCCCTTCGGGGAGACGGCGTGATGGTTAGTTAGTTAGTTAGTTAGTTAGAATTGAATTTCAAATTATCTTTGAAAAAGAATCGAAGTATTCCTCTCTCGATCTCTTGTATTCATAATATTCTCGTATTATTTCTTGACGATATTCTGTTTTATTTTTGCCTATTTTTATGGTTACAAATGCAAGCTTTAGAATTATCAGCTACTGATTAAGATTACCCCTATAGAAGAAACTATGATTAATAAGCTTTTGCTCTTAACACACTTTATGCGGGTAGTTTGTGGGGAGCGCCAACGTACAGTGGACGAAAACACGGTTCCGAATATCGAATACAAAACAAATTCAAATGTATTTCGATCGCCCGGGGTATCTCAATTTGGAATTCAATAACGATATTGAACATCACAGGGTTTTTTTTTTACTTTAGAAAAAAAATACCCACCGTTTCTGAAAAACAGCGACTGTTTGCGCTTCTTATCTTTACACGTTGGTCTATTTTTAGTCCAACAATCAATATCGAAGATGAGCAATTATTTCCAGAAAGGTTAATGTTATCTTTTACGTCTTCGTTTCACAACATATTTTTCTTTTTATATATGATTTGATACATTGAACATTATAAGAATATACAAACTAACTAACTAACCATCACGCCGTATCCCCGAAGGGGTAGGCAGAAAGAATGGACTGCCACACTTTTCTTTTCTGACATAATTTTTCAATTCTTCAACATTCATACATTGTGTCATTTCTCTAACTCCTCACGTGGCCGACATTAAATATTTGATTTATTTGATCGTGCCACGTTTTCCTCGGTCTTCCTCTATTTCTAGTTCCATTTACGCCGTTAACGTATATATATTTTTTACCATTCATTCTTTCCATGTGTCCAAACCATCTTAATGATACTTTCATTATTTTGTTGATGACACCATCATTCGCACCGCATTCACTTCTTATATTTTCATTCGACACTCTATCATACACAGAGTATCCACACATTCGTCTAAGTGAATCTCATTTCTAATGCATTTATTCTACTCTCATCCTTATTTTGCCAGTTCCATGCTTCGCTTCCATACATAAATTTAAATGTATCGACTCAAAGGGTCATTAACACGACATAGAGAATAATTTGTAAAGCCATGATAAAACCAAACCAATTAAGCGTTGAGAAAATCCACATTCTATGATATGAAAACAAGACATGTTTATCTTGTTAAGACAATTGTGGAAACATTTGATAATATCCTATTAAGGTTAATATTTTTTAATATTTTTATTTAATATTTTATAACGTTTATGTGGCTCCATCACAGAATGTTGCGGATCTCATGGACTGACATGATCACCAACAATGAGGTGCTACATACTCGTAGATCCAGAGTAGGAAGAGAATTAATAGAGTAATTTTCCGTAACAAGAAAAACGGTCTGCTGAACCTCATCATGAAAGGGAAGATTGAGGGTAAGCGCGGTGTGGGAAGACCCCAGATGTCCTGGCTCGAAAACATCAAAGAGTTGAACGGAATTCTGAGGGTAGGGTAGTTGTTCCGGCTGCCACAGGACTGAGAGGCCTCCGCCAGTATGATAGTCGACGTCTGGGGGACCTGACATGGCACTCCGAGAAGAAGAAGAAGATCGTTTAATGTTTATCATATACATATACTAAAGTATGATCAAACCAAATTATTTTATCATCTCAAAAGACCTTACAAAAATATATACGGTTAAAGGCATATATTTGAGAACAGATAAAAAACCAAGAACACGTGAGAAATGGTTCCACTTTAAGAAGACAATATACTCTCTAATTCTCTATTATAGAACATCAAAATATTGCACGTTTTTTCTCAATACAACGTTGACTTATTCTTCTATCTGTGTCCTGTCAGGTCTCCCTAACGTTGAACATTACCCTTGAGTAGGCCTCCCCGTTCTGGGCAGCTCGGAACAGCTCATCCATGGTCCTCAGCCCTGTCCACTCTCGGATGTTCCTTAGCCAGGAAACCTGCCTTCTCCCAACACCTCGTCGACCCTCAATCTAAACGTTTAATATCAGATGTAACAGTGCGTATTTTTCGCCTCTCAGAACATGGCCCAAGTAGAACACCTTACGGACTTTGATGTTGGTCAGCAACTATCTGTCAACTCTGGCTCTATGGAGAACGTTTGTGTTGCTGACCATGTGAGTCCAGGAGATGCGTAACATCCTTCGGTGTATCACAACGTTGACTAATAAAATAATAAGACGATTTTTTTATTCGAACACCAACAACAGACCATCACGCCGTTTCAAGGAAAATAATACATTAAGTGTTATGTTCCACCCTCTCTGTCTGACATTCTGGAAAACTGTGCGATTTTTTATATGTTTTAGCCTATAGTTTAATTGTTTGACTTAAAAATTAAAGAAAAATTATGTAAATAAAATTCAACTTTATTTCAAATAAAAAACGTTAGAAGTCGGAAGAATCAACGTACGTGTATTACTCACTGTATGAATGTGGAGGAAGCAAGAGAGGTGTGTCGGGATAGAGTAGTCTTGCGGTCCATTCTCTCTGTCTACCCCGTTGAAGCGGCTTGATGGTTAGAACATAATATTTTAAGTGACATTTCAAAACGCACAATTTAATTAAGCGCCCCATTATATTAATCGCACTTTACAAGTTTACATACAAAATCATTTCTCGTATAATCGGGTAGGTACTAATATCCATTCACATTATGTATAATTATTTTTAGGGATGGTCACACCATAGCGAGACCGCGCCATCGCGTGACGGAGTGTATAGAGTGCGAACTCGGCCAGCGGACAATTAATTTCACTTTGTTATGTGACTCAATATTCGCCGGTGTTTTTCACGGAAGCGGAAATTACACTTTTTTTTTACCTCCCCTAAACCGTACTGTGTCCTTTTATTATCTTGTCTCATCGATCTAACTAGGAATATTTTTTTCTTGAAGGAAATAAAAATGAATATTACAAAGCATATTACTTTACACCAAAGATTCCCAACCTTTTTTGTACCACTGCTCCCCTTACAAAAAAAAAAGTTTCCAACGCTCCCTCTCCCATGACGTAATACCAAATATTTAAACTTTCGTATGAAGCACTTAATTTGTGTTGTGTCATTATTAAATAAAGTAATAATACACTTTTAGTATTTGTATCTAAACCACTTAATTTGGTAACACCAACCGGCTTCGCTCCCGCCGGAGCTTTGTCAGGGTGAGAGAGTAAACTAAACATAAAATCAGAGAACAGTATATGAAGAAAGAAATATAAAATGGAGGAGAGAAAGAGGGGTAGGAGAAAGTGTGCGCGAGGATGAATAGAATGTTAGAACGGTAAGTCATGATCATTAGGGAAACATTTGGAGAATTTCTAATTAATATTTTAGTGGCGGACAGGAAAGATCATTTTATTTTATTTGAATACTTACAATGGGGAACATGGCTAAAATGGGGCTATGGGAAAGATTAGTTTGCTTATTAATTAAGGGTGGATTATTGTTAAGGGCTTTCTTAATTTCTAATGCTTCCATGTTATCTGGATAAATTATTATCCAGATAACTTTGATAAATTACATGTTTCTATGTTACTTAGAGTATTCTCTCTTTTTCAAATCATCAAATGCGAAAAATTGTAAACAAAATATGCATGTTATTATATAATACATACGTATGTTCTAATATTTAATTAATCATTTTATTATACTATTTAAATATTGTACGTATACTGGCGAAAGGCGTTACTTTACTTAAGCATTTTATATACTAATCATTTGTCTCTTTAGCGATATTTTACTAATGGAAAAACATCGCTCTCCGAAGCCTTCATCCGAAGCCATCAGTTTGATTACTCCTTCGAAGTCATCATTAGAGGCAGTGGTTCTGCACGTTGGACGATTAGACGGTCTATTTTAAGGCTTTCGATGATACTTATAAGTACTTTATTGGATACTGCATTTGTATTTATAATAACTTTATCAAGAGCCGTATTATTATTCAATTATATCAGATGATCTGTTGTCTTGGAATTTGCTTGATTTTGCGATACGGAAGACCAGATATCATTTGGGTGGCCTAACAGGTGGACGTTGGCCTACAGGTATCCCATTTGCAGAAGTGTATGAGATTCAGTGAGTGTTCATATGGTTTACATTGCTCACCAGAATCGTCTCCATGTTCTGCTCCATCTCACGATGTTCTCAGTATTACATATATTATTATTAAAATTAAACGAAGTGATATGTGATTAAACGAGGAAATTCAATACAGCAATGCCACTCAGCTCTCCTGATATATACGAGGAGGATGACGTGTCAGATTTCTTGTAAATTCAGAGGTGCCACAAGGTTCGAATCTAGACCCACTGTTCACTATCTTCGTAAATGATTTTGCCAAGGTGATAAGCTTCTCGCATTTCTTTTGTTTGCTGATAGTCTGAAATTATTTCTAGAAATTTGCAATCTTGACAACTATCTACGCTTCCCATTCAATGTCTCCAAGTCCGTTATGCTATCTTTTACAAGAGAATTGAGAACCAGCACATGTATCTACGGTAAGAGATGGCGTGTCAGGGTGTACCCACATCGATACATCATCAGAATAATTATACGCCAGTGCAAACAGCGAGAGGGCCATTGGTCGGAGAATGTTAATGTCTAACGGCCGTAAATCCAGTGGTCTTCGATTCCCAGAAAATAACGGCGAACTAATGTGATTAGGAAATGTGGATTCGGCAAATCACGCCATTCCGCGACCGCTCCCAGATGATGGCGCCCCCTCCTGAAGGAATTGCGAGGGGAAACTGCCTAATGGCCTCACGATGGTAAAGCACAACCGACAAACGTTTCCGAATGTTAAGGAAACAACATTAAAATTACGCTACTAACATAATAAATCTCTATAAACTGTCGTTTTCTATGTTGATAAATTTAGGATATTCATTTCTTATATATTCGCCATAACTTTGTGTTGCGGATTCATTGAACAATGTTTATTTTTTTTAACTTTGTACACAATACCAACTTTATTTAAAAATCAAAATTAAAAAGAATTAACGTCAATCCCAATAATTGATTTATTTCCTTTATTGTAAGATTAATACCTGGACCCCAGTAAGAACTTAAAATTTTTATTTTAAATTTATTCAAAAATTTGTTATAGCAAAAGGATAAACGTTCCGAAATAAATCATTTTAATATCTGTCAAAACTGACCACATTCAAACATTTAAAAAATATTTTTTTGTTTTAATATATTATTATATAATGTTTATATCACTATATTTATATCACTGATGATGGGTTTCTGTGTCCGAAACATGTTTGTTTTTATTTATTTTTAGTTTTAAATAAAGTTGGTATTGTATACAAATTTTAAAAAATAAACATTATTTAAGATATTAACACGGGAATTTCATAATGACGATTCTTTTATGAATTAAAAACACTGTTTTTCGAATTTTGAGCTAATTTTTCTGGACGTGTTTCGAGAGGGGAGAACAATATAAGTTTATCATATAACATAACGATGTTTTAATTCATTAAAATTGTGTTTTTTTTAATGTTAGATACATAATATTACTCCCTTTTTGACTTCTACAACTCTATCCCTCGCCACTCTGTGCCATTGACCTGCCACTCTTCATGTCATCAGACCATCTTGCTTGTAGTCTACCCGGGTTATTGTGGCCGGTTCTCAGTCGCCAATCCAGGGTACGTCTGATCCACCGATCATCCGTTGTCCTCGCTATATGGCTGTCCAAATTCAAGTTTAAAATGTTTGTGTGTGTTTTAATTGTTGTGCAATATAGGTATGTACACGCACTGGACCGGTTGTTAAGAAGAAGCGTATACGCGTTGTTTACAATCGATAATAACACAATATTGCTGTAGAAAAGATGGTGTTTCAATACCTTGTGGTTACCTTGGATTCTAAGCTGACATGGAGGCCACACATTACAAATAAAGTCAAAGCCGCGTCAAGAGCAATCTCAGCCCTCTACCCAATGTTAGCTAGAAACAGTAAACTAAGCACCGACAATAAACTCCTGATATACAAAACGCTCACAAGGTCGATCTTCACTTATGCAGCCCCAATCTGGGGCTTTGCAACTTCGATTCACATACGAAAACTCAAAATAAGGCTATCCGTTTATCGCTTGATGCGCCTTCATGGACCAGGATCACACAACTGCACCTAGAATCGGGAATCCCGATAATAGATGAATTTATTCTGAAACTTGCCGAACGTTTTTACAAAGGACTCCCTTCACATCCTAACCCCACAATAAAATACCTCTCAAATTACGACCCAAACACCTTCATTCTCCTTCAGTGGAACACTCCGGGCCACACAAATCATGCCCCCGCATAAACCGTCAACCCACCAAATCACCTTCTAACAATGTTCCCATCAGACGTAAGATGGATAGCCAAATGAGCTGAACCTCTTTAAGCCAGAAGATCCAAATCCAAGTCCATAATCATATCAAAAACCACTGAATCGATTATCATTTCAGTATCCATTATCAAATTAATTTATACATTGGAAAATTTGAAATTTCAATTGTTGATTTTAAAGTTTACGGCATCAATTTCAGCCAATCCTACCCTGTTTTTTCTCCATTATCTAGTCATATATCGTTTTACACGCGGTATTACGTGTACATTAAATATTATGTAACTGTTTTTTTTTCTATTGTTTTTTCTATAACATCAATTGTTGATAACATTCACCATTTGAAAATGACACTTTCTGTTAAATTCGTTGGTTTTCAGGTTGCGAAAATTTGTCCCAATTTCTTCATTATCCGAAATCATAAAATATACGTTTTACGGAATTTATTTAAATGATCTTTCCATAGAATATTCCCTTATGTATGGAAGTAAAACGTAGAACTGGCAAAAATGGATTAAAGTAGAATATGATCTCTTAGACGAATGTGTATTAAAACTGTACATCTTCTTCTTCTTCTCTCTGTGTCCTGTCAGGTCTCCCTAACGTTGACTATCACCAAGTGATGACCTGGGGAAAAATATCTAGAATGGTATCCCCTTGCCTTCTCTGGAGGATTTTCTGTCGGGGTTACCTTCCCTTAGCTGGGTGTATCCAGTTTTATGGCGCTGGAAGCTCGCCATTCGTCCTCTCTCTATCTGCTATGGCAATAAGCGGGGTTCGCGGGGACGCTAGAGAGTTGGACTTGATAGTAGTGTTGCTGTTGTAAACGCAACATGGCGCCTTACGACATTTTGTAGAGGCATGTTTTCCAGCAAAACATACCCCATCGTAGCCCTACTACCCTTTTGAACCCAAAAACTGTACATTATAATGTCAAATGCGAAGTGAGAAAAAGGAGTGATCGCAGTGCAAATGAAAGTACGGTAAAACCTCGATATAACGGACCTCTATTTAACAAACTTCGGATATAACTGCCAAAAAATCCGGTCAAATGTAAAAAAATTAAAAACGTGTTTTTAATATTATACGTGCTTAAATTCAAGTGTCGCCGCATGTAAAGAATTTTTAGCGGCCACGATAATCACATCATACATCTCGTACTAGACTTTGAGACATAAAGCCGAGGATGGAAGTGAAGATAGCGAAGAAGAAGAAACAACACTGACAAAAATGAAGTTATCAGTGGTAAGATCACATCTCGACGATCTAATAACATTTATTGACCATTCATCAGATAACAAAGTAGCATTTTCGTAATTTTAAAGAGTTGATTATAAAAAAAAACAGCAAACTTCAAAAGTACAAACAAAACTTGATTCCTTTTTCAAAGCAGGATTACCGAAAGCAAGCGCGTCGATATCAAACAGCAACTTCACTTCACGACGAGTGTCCGAAGACAATAAATAGATTTTTTTGTTGTTTTGTATTGTTTATTTATATCTAAATATTGTGTATATATTTAAAAAAAAAAGCTTTAGGATTTATTTTAAACCTATTTTTATAAAACGGACTTTTGGCTTAGAGATCTCTTAGACGAATGTGTGTAAGATAGTGTGTCGAATGAAAATATAAGAAGTGAATGCGGTGCAAATGATGGTGTTATGAACAAAATAATGAAAGGATCATTAAGATGGTTCGGACACATGGAAAGAACGAATGAAGAAATAATGGAAAAAATATATATTAACGATATTAATGGAACTAGAAATAGAGGAAGACCGAGGAAAACGTGACACGATCAAATAAATCAAATATTAAATGTAGACCACGTGAGGAGTCAGAAATCGACGCGCGTACATGACACATTGTATGAATGTTGAGGAGCGAGAGAAATATGTCGGGAAAGAAAAATGTGGCAGTCCATTTTTTCTGCCTACCCCTTCGGAGAGACAGCGTGATGGTTAGTTAGTTAGACTTTTGGCTTTAACGGACACCCTCTCCCCCCCAATTAGTCCGTTATATCAACGTTTTCCTGTATTATGAATAAAATAATGAAAGAGACATTTATATGGTTTGGACACAGTTAGAATGATATAGAAAGTATATGTAAACGAAACAAGAATTGTGGGGAAGGACGTGTGCATGACACGACGTATGCATGTTGAGGAATCGTGAGAAGAATGTCAGGAAAGAACAGTGTGGCGGTCTATTCACTCTGCTTACCCCGTCAGAGAGAGGGCGTGATGGTTAGTTAGCTTTTTTTTAGAATATGTACATATTTTTTTTACATAGCTATTTTTAATCATTCCAACCGGTTTTGCTCCAACTGGAGCTTTTTCGGGGTGACCGGTTGGTAGTTATAAAAACAAAATGAAGTGGTGTATAAATAAAATACAAAAAAATATTTTTAAATGTCGCATTACAAATTTAGTACTTCATACGAAAGTATGTCGTAAAAATGTTTATTTCAGAAGTTTACGCTCCGTTATAGACTTTTAAATGCTTTTGTGCAAACAAACTGTGTTACAAAATATTTTTTACATGATAATATTCGAAAATAAAAGAGACTAAATTCAATGTTATTCTTAAAATTAAATTATAATAAAAATTATATAAGAGATTCTTCATACAGATATAAGAGAAAATAAAAAGAAGAGTATTTTTTTTAATTATGTATACTCACACACTAACATGCCGTTTCCCCGGAAGGATAGGCAGACAGAATAAACCGCTATACTACTCTAGCCTGACACGCCTGTCTAGATTTCTCCACATTCAAACAGCGAGTCGTACATGCACGTCGATTCTTCCAATTTCTAACATAACCGACCTTTAAAATTTGATTAATCTGGTCATGCCATGTTTTCCTCTGTCTACATCGTTCGTAAACGATTCACATCAACTACCATGAACTTTCGTAATCATTATTTATTTATCCATGTGTTCCATATGTCCAAACCAACGCAGTGATCCTTTCATAATTTTGTTCATAATAATTTCTTCCGTTCGACATTGCTTCCTGATATCAGATTTACCAAATGCATGTCTAAGGGATCTCATCTCTACCACATGTATTCTGCTCTCATCCTTCTTCTGCTAGTTCCTTCGCATCACATCAATACATAAGAGTTGGCTCCAGAATTCCATTGTGACTAATTATCCGTATACGTAAAATTGATTTATTTCGATGTTTTTTATTCAGTCTGAAGGATAAATAACCCCTAATTGGAACCCCCAGAACCTTTAACTTTTTTGATATCGAGTATTTTTTCCTATGACATGACGTAACGATTATAGAAGTAATTCTTTACAATTATCACTTTTTATACAAACATAATACAAACATAATACCAGGAAATAATATTTATATATACTGGATTACCAGAAATAATAATTATTGGAAACAAGAATTTATCAATGGAAGCAAAAACGGCCGTTCACAATGGAGTTTTGGTCCCAATCCTAATGTATGGAAGCGAAGCATGGAACTGGCAGAAGAAGGATAAGAGCAGAATAAATGCGGTAGGGATGAGGTTTCTAAGACGTATGTGTAGTAGAACGATATACGACAGAATCTCAAATGCTGATATAAGAAAGGAATGTAGAGCGGAAGAAGGTATTATAAACAAAATTACGAAAGGATCGCTGTGTTGGTTCAGACATATGGAGGGCATGGATGGAGAAATAATGATTAAGAAAGTATACGTTAATGATGTAAATTGAGTATGGAGTCGAGGCAGACCGAGGAAAACATGGCATGATCAAATTAATCAAATTTTAAAGGTTGGACATGTTAGAAGTCGGAAGAATCAACTTGCGTGTATGAATGTGGAAGAAGCTAGAGAGGTGTGCCAGGATAGAGTAGTGTGGCGGTCCATTCTCTCTGCCTACCCTTACGGAAAAACAGCGTGATGGTTTGTTGTTGTTGTATACCTAATAGCTTTTTGTTAATTCACTAGATTTTTTATGGGGTTTTCTCTTATCTTCCTTCTTCTGATTCCACCTATTTTAATTTCGTGCAGTGGTCACCTTTGGATCCGAGGATACATTCGCCATTATAAAGGCGAAGATACCTACGCAAAATCGATCGGCGGCTGATTTCACTTTTAAATTCGCCCTGGAGATGTGGCAACGTCTGTATTCGAAAACCCCAAAAAAGGGAAACATGCCAACATCGCTTTCTATTTTCCCGCCCTGTCAAATCAAATGATGAAATATGTTTCTATGGTTTCTGTCCGTATCGGAGTTCTTTGTTATGTGTCTTACTCTGAAGTAATTCACACAAAAATATATATTCTTCTGCACTAGCAGATGCGTTTTATTTTCTCAGCCTAATGTATATTTATTCAAAATAAATATAATTATTAACACCTTGAGTGTAATAAATATGTGTTACTTCAAGTATTATTATATTAAATGAATTTTTTTTTGCTTTCAATCTGGATATGTAATAAAATGTTTTTTTTTTTAACTACTTGCTCCCTGGCATCAACAGACTGGTACCACTATTACAAACTGAGTCCTTTATATACAAACAGATCAGGGGTGGTAAACATAATTCTATACAAAAAAATATTATAATCATTGTGTAAAATTTACTGAATTTAAATATTGGTATTAAAGTTGTTTAAGAGGATTCGTATTCAATATAATGAATTAAATTTTTATTATAGCTGATATATTTATATATAACGTTTAAAAAGTTGATTATTATGTTTTTAATATTACTGAATTTTAATAATATGTAATATGTCCCATATTTGGGTCATGTGCTAAGGGGAGAAAAATACCACTTCCTTCGACTGATATTAATGGATAAAGTGGAAGGACGTCGGGGAGTTGGTAAAAGGCAGCTGTCCCAGCTGGGGAACATCAAATAGTGGACAGGAATAACAAGAGTTCAGAACATGTTCCAAGTGGCGCAGAATAGAGATGCCTTTGTTGCAGTGATTGCCAACGTTGATGGGTCCTGACATGACACCGAAAGAAGAAGAAGATATTATATTACTTGGTCCATTAGGTTTGCGTCGCCTTATTTGTTTTTTCCATCCATCCGTCCTTGTTTGAGCTGCAAAGGTCTGGAATCATAACAAAACAATTTTTCGGTAGTAAATAATTCTACAAATATTTATCATTTGTTTATATTGGGTACCAGGCTTGTGCTTAGAGGTGTCGATGGTGTATTTAGCCTTCATCCAGTTCATGACATTGTTGAATTGAGCGGTACTTTTGCGCTGGACTTTTTCCCAATCGTTTCCTCGTGTACTAAAGATGAATATTATGAAACTAATATCCTCAAACATTTTCATTTTGTCGCGGGAGATGCCTTTTGGTGGCGATGAGGTTCGCAACCCATCACACCGCGTCTCTCGCGATGGCGAAAAGAGAAGGATGGAGTGCCGCATCGATTAAAGTGTGGCAGTCCATTCTTTCTGCCTACCCTTTCGGGGAGACGGCGTGATGGTTAGTTAGTTAGAGTAAGCAAACAATAATTATCAGCAAACAGCAAACAATAACATCATTTTATTTAATTATTATTTAAAATGAACTTCCAACAAAAGAATCCAGTAAAATCATTTAATTAATTCAATATTTCAAATAAAAAAAGTTTATCACATTTTCACATACCAAAAACAACAACAAATCATCACGCCATTTCGCCGAAAGGTTAGGCAGAGAGCATGGACCGCCACACTACTCTGTCCTGACACACCTCTCTAGCATCCTCCATATTCATACAGCGAGTCATACACGCACGTCGATTCTTCCGACTTGTAACACCTACAGTTGTTTGTAACACCTGATGATGCCAACGTTCGTTGCCGAAGCAGCGGTCGCGACAATTTCATATAATTGGAACAAATAAATTATGATATTAGTGTTCCCAATTAAACAGTTAATATTTATTTATTATTTATTGAAATACATGTCCACGGCTGCCTCCCTTGACTTCCTCAACGCTCCCCATTTATTTATAAGGATTAATTGTATCTCAATGGAGACGAAGATGTAAATTGTTTTCTGGGAACAGAATATGGTGGCCGAGGCGCTTACAGGACTTATGACCTGTCATTGGTTGGGTTTAGCGATCGCTTTATGTTTAACAACATTCTCCATTCCGCCCTTCTTACTACCACCACGTCTGACAAATTTTTGGAAGTTATGCTAGGATGCTGCGCCTATCTTAACATTTTATTTTATTTCACTCTACACTAGCGTCATCTATTAAGATTGGGAGTATTAAGCAGAAAATCTTTATTAATGCACTGTGAAGGGCTCTGCAAATCATACAGTACTAGATTACGCCTAGAGATGTCTCTCCAATTTTTATGCCTTTAACTTGGACCAGTTATTTTTCACAATATTTTTAATGTATACAAATTCTTGTAAACAAATGCGGATAAATTTTGCAATTTATCCGCAATTGGTCAAATCCAGTATTTATCTACAAGAATTTGTATACATTCAAAATGTTGCTCCTTATTTATCTCTGGACCCGCTACCGCCCTCTTAGAAACCTTCAGCGCCCTTTGGGGGCGGTATCGCCCCCGTTGGGAACCTAAGATCTAATCCCATTCGAACACACTACACGAAAATTCGGTTTTCTTTTTCAGGAATGTTGAAAATATTATCGCTTATATAGAGTGTTTTGGACCAGCTTATCCGATAATTTTCCAATTCCGAGCAAATAGTATTACATTCTCATTTTTCTTTAGGATTTCCTGCGATTGATTTTCCCCGTAAATGTATCGGCACATGAGCACATCTCAAACCCTATACATACATACATTTAATGTAACATACATGTTTTAGTAACGTCTTCAAAAGTATTTTACATTGATAAAATACTCGGTTTTCTAGAAATTATATTATATAATACTATAGTTAAAAACTTAAGTATGAAAGCGAAAGATGGATCTAGCAAAATGAAGATGAAAGTAGAATGAATGCAGTAGAAATGAGATATCTTAGACGAATGTGTAGAAAATCTGTGTATGATAGAGTGTCGAATGAAAATATAAGAAGTGATTGCGGTGCAAATGATAGTCTTATGAACAAAATAATGAAAGGATCATTAAGATGGTTAGGACACGTGGAAAGAAAGAATGAATAAAGAATGGTAAAAAAAGGATATGTCAACGATGTAAATGGAACTAGAAATAGAGGAAAACTTGGTAGAACAAATAAATCAAATATTGAATGTCGGCCACGTGAGGAATCGGAGAAATCGAGGCGCGAGCATGACACGATGTATGAATGTTGAGGAAGCGAGAGAAATATGTCAGGAAAGAAAAGTGTGGCAGTCCATTCTTTCTGAGACGGCGTGATGGTTAGTTAGTTAGTTAGTTTTTCATTAAGATGGTTTGGACACATGGAAAGAATGAATGAATTAAGAATGGTAAAAAAAGTTTACGTTAACGATGTAAATGGAACTAGAAATAGAGGAAGACCGAGGAAAACATGGCACGATCAAATAAATCAAATATTTAATGTCGGCCACGCGAGGAGTCGGATAAATCGACGCGCGTGCATGACACGATGTATGAATGTTGAGAAATCGAGGGAAATAAGTCAGAAAACGGCGTGCTAGTTAGTTAATTAAAATTCTTTTTAATTGCAAAAACAACGCTGTTTATGTTTCAGTTTAATTTATTAAATATCTTTATATGTATAAATATGTATACATATGTATAAATATCTTTATATTTACAATAAAAATACTAACTACGTCATGTTTCACACCTTAACTTTCAAAAAGTGTATACTAAAGTTTTTTATTAATTTTTAACTAACTAACTAACCATCACGCCGTCTCGCCGAAGGGGTAGGCAGAAAGAATGGACTGCCACACCTTTCTTTTCTGACATATTTCTCTCGCTTCCTCAACATTCATACATCGTTTCATGCACGCGCGTCGATTTCTCTGACTCCTCACATGGCCAACATTCAATATTTGATTTATTTGATCGTGCCACGTTTTCCTCGGTCTTCCTCTATTTCTGGTACCATTTACATCATTAACATATAATTTTTTTACCATTCTTTCTTCATTCATTTTTTCCATATGTCCAAACCATCTTAATGATCCTTTCATTATTTTGTTCATGACACCATCATCCGCACCGCATTCACTTCTTATATTTTCATTCGACACTCTATCATACACACTCCATCATAATTACTCTTATCGTTTGGGTATTCACGAATTCGCTATAACTTTAATATTGTATAATAAATATAACTCTTGTATATTATTCCTCCCCTTATCAGAAGAAAATTTCTTCATAAGTAGAGAAAGACAACAAAAAAAAATGCTCGTATAACGATAAGAGTTATTTATTTTTATTGATATAAATTACACAAAAAATGAATTAATGTTAAAATACGTTTCAAAATATATGCGAGCATTTTTTTGTTGTCTTTCTCTTCTTATGAAGAATTTTTCTTCTGATAAGGGGAGGAATAATATACAAGAGTTATATTTATTATACAATATTAAAGTTATAGCGAATTCGTGAATACCCAAACGATAAGAGTAACAAAGAAATACTGTTGTACACATCAAAAATGTTTTTCATTTTAATAATTATATTAAGACATGAGTGAAACTGTCCAAACTATAAGGTTATAACAGAAAGTGTTGAATATAGCAATGGTAGTAGATGATTGACATCAATACGGTCTATATTTCATATACTCGTATGTTAGGTACTTTTGATCGAAGACCAACAATCTATGGTCTGCCGGAAGTCATAGAGAAAAAACATTATTTAAATTATAGAATTGGACGGTCGCGACTTGCAAGAAAATATTCAAATATTTTCACTATGCCAGATCAATAATTTCGTAATTTAGGGTAGGCACAATTGATTTGGCGCCAAGTGGAACAGATTTGTAATGTTTCGACATTTGTTACGAGATATTCATTATTGTATTCTGTAAAGTTCGACCCAATAAAGATGACCATTAGCTTAATTGCTGATTTAACCTTTACTTTACCAAAGTCTAAAGTTATGGTATTTGAAAGGGAATAATGTATGACGGTTTGTGACATTAGTGCGAACGGTGAGAAATTAGGCAAGTTACCGAATTTGTGTATTTGGGAAGCTTGTTTACAAGAGATGGAAAAATGGATAAAGATATCGGAAGAAGGGTTGGAGCTGGAAACAAAATAAAGAATGCACTCAAAGTCATTACCGCAATAAAAATATATCGACTGAAGCACAAATGACAGTTCACAATGAAGTTCTAGTGCCGACCGTTAATTATGGAAGTGAAGCTTGGAGTTGGCAGAAGAAGGATGAAAGCAGGATAAATGCCGTTGAAATGAGGTCACTAAGAAGAATGTGCGGAAAAACAATGTATGATAGAATATCTAATGATGAAGTAAGAAAGGAATGTAAAGCGGATGAATGCTTGGTAAATAAAATTAAGAAAGGGTCACTTAGATGGTTTGGACACATGGAACGAAAGGATGAGGGAAGAATGGTTAAATATATATATACATGTAGCGTGAATGGAAAAAAATCGAGGAAGGTAAAGGAGGACATGGCATGACCAAATTATACAATTACTGAAAGGCCGCCATACTCGAAGTAAATCAAATCAAATCAAATCAAATCAAATCAGTTTATTAAATTAATAGACATTACAAACAGGAAAATGTTTAAGGCATCTATTAAGTACAGGTAAAATATCACAAAAATATTACAACAAAGTACCAGGAACGCATTAGAGATGGTTCGACATTAGGAAGACAAGATACTTTCTAAAGTCAATAGTATTTGCCCCCTGAACGTACTTTCACTAACATGAAAGACGTTGATCTCCGAGGAGACCGCGTTCAGCAGACTAATTGCTCTTCCCACCGGTGTCACCAGAGACAGATTGGTTCTGGCGGCCGGTAGGTAAAACAATCTGTGCTGTCGCTGTCGGAGATATCTATCGGGGACAAAAAGACGAACATCCTCCAGTACGGCCGAGTTCTCGAAGTATCCCCTAATTAATCTGAAGAAATGGGTTATTAGATGTCCATCTCTTCGAAGCTGTAAATAATTGGTTCCGAGCATTCCCAGAAGAAATGCCGTGGGATAGAGCCACGGATAGCTACCATACTCCCTCATGTAGAGATACCTCAAAAAAAAATTCTGAACCCTCTCCAGCATAACGGAATATCTCGCCTCGTGAGGACTCCATATCACAGAACCACTTTCGAGCCTGCTCCGAACCAATGCGTTGTATAGGACTCTGAGCACATTGGGATCCCTGAAAACCCTTCCGGTCCGGACGATGAACCCCAACATCCTCAGTGCAATGCCACAAATCCTCTCGATATGTGCACGAAAAGTCAGCCTACTCTCATAGATGATTCCGAGATCCTTCATCGTAGATACAATTAGGAACAATCGACGAGCGTGCATGTCACAAATGTAGAAGAGGCGCAAGAGTTATGTCAGGATAGAACAATGTGGCGATCCATCCTCTCTGCCTGCCCCTCCGGGGAAACGGCGTGATGGTTAGTTAGTTCGTTAGTTATCTGTATCAACAAAAACTAATGGAATTAATTCCGTCAATATCAACATTAATAAATAAATCTATAAGGAAAGGTTTGAATTGGGCAAATTGTATGTTATTATGTACAGTCATTGCGATAAACCTCCCTCTACACTCTCGGTAAAGATCAAGGGGCGACCCAGATATTTAGTGGACTATAACGGACGTCTTGTGGAATTAAGATTTTCGTTTTACAAGATTCTCTGTAGAATAACTCGATTTTTTAAAGCTTTTTTAGTACTAACGAGTTTCGAAGAGATATTTCAATTATGAAATAAGTCTTTTTTTTCCGAAACACTATGATACTTCAACATTATTCATTGTTAAATTTACAACACTGCTATAATATCACATATTTTTATTATACACTTTTTGAGAATATCGCTACAGCTGTTTCGCCAAGCGATGTTGGCATCATCAGATGTTACAAACAGCTGTTGTTTGTTGTCAACGAGTTTAGGATTGCATGGAATTAAGATTATATTGCCGATAAAATAAAGTGCCGGGAAACTACGAGTGACCCAAAGAGCCATGGAAAGAGCCATGTTAGGAATGAGCCTAAGAGACGATACGGTGAGAGAAAAAAACAAAGGTCACTGACATCATCCACCGGGTGGCGACTCGAAAATGGCAATGGGCAGGTCACGTAGCCAGAATCTCAGATGAAAAGTGGACAAGAAGTCTGCTGACTTGGAGACCGTGGACGGCAAAGAAATGTGCAGGGCGACCGCAACTACGGTGGAAGGATGATCTGAACAGACACGTCAGAATAACCTGGATGCAGTCTGCACAGGACAGAGTGACATGGAAGCGAATGGAGGAGGCCTTTGTCCAGAAGTGGACGGGAATAGGCTGAGGAAGAAGAAGAGAAAAAAATTACATTGTGAAGACAAGATGCTCTCCAAAATCAAGAGTATTTTACTTTCACTCATATGAAAGACATCGACCTCCGAGGAGACCGCGTTATTATTGTTATTATTTTGTTGAATAGTTCTTTACATCATTACAGCGCGAGCCAAATCGATGTAAATGGCACGAGTAAAGCTATTATATTGATTCTCATGATACAGTAGCTAATTTATCGCCGTTTTATTGTCTCATGAATTCTATTTTTTTCTTCTATGTTCGCCTTGACTTTGTGTTGTGGATTCATATTTGAATAAATATAATTTTACTTTGTATAACAACACTTTTTATTTTCACTGAACTCAGACATGTTTCGGTTACAACTAACCTTTATCAATGTATACAATCTTAACCATCAAATAAAACAGAGCGGTCACTTATATAACTAAATGGAGATCGAGTTATGTATAAAAGTGGAAGGGGTGTAATTAGGATTGAGGAGAGGGGAGATGTAACGGGATCATATCGAGCATGGGAATTGAATTTGAACACAATGTGACAACCACACTGTCATCGCCGGGAAACGAAAACGTGACCTTCGGTATGGCGTCGTGACTGTTGCCACAAAGCTCGTCTTATAGGATGTGATTATTTTTTGTAAGATTACGTTCTTGAATTCAGCAAACATGATAACGGTGCGTAATAAAGACGAGAAGGTATACTTGTAATAATCCAGCATTTTCATACATTCTTTTATGTCCTCCGATATTATCGCTCAGACAAGGGAAGCGTTCTCTGTATGAGACAAAAAGAATTCTTCGTAAGTTGCTTCCTCGGGCGCTTTGTTCGAGCTTTCGATTCGCCCCCTCGCGCCGCGGTCGGCAAATATCAGCTAGGCTTCGCCGAGAAAGGTTACGCGCTAGGGCAGTGGTCGGATAACAGCGGCTCACGGGCCAAATGGTAAAGTATTTAAGTGTGGCACTCTGCGCAAGGGCATGTTTCAAATACATTTTATTTATATTTTGTACTTGGGCTAATGAGTAAGAATAAAAATTATTATTTTATTTAAAGTTATTATCATCATCAGCCGTCTGTAATCCACTGCTGATTGTAGGTCTCTCCCAAAACACGCCACCGCCCCCTATCCATTGCCGCTTCCATCCATCCATGTCCAGCAGTTTAGATCGTCGGTCCAGCGGGCAGGGGGACGTCCAACTCTGCGGAATCCTGTACGCGGTTTCCACTCCAGAAGCCGTCTCCCCAATCGGCCGTCGGTTCTCCGACAGATATGGCCAGCCCATCGCCACTTCAGCCCGCCCATCCTCAGAGCCACTTGGTTTGTTGTCAAATAAATTCGCGTTGGGCGACCGTCATTTTTAGTTTTTAGTTACAGTCATTTTAGTAAGAGTAGGTAGACCAATTATCCTTGCGCAGCCGTGACCATCTCGCCGTTCCGCCAAATATTTCCACCCAACCCCGAAGGATTGGGTGGAAATATTTGACGTTCATACATCGAGTCATGCACACACGTCGATTTCTCCGACTCCTCACGTGGCCGACGCACAGTGGACGAAATGACCAAAAAACGCGAATTAAGTGCTTTTTGAAAATTTCATTAATTGGCTTTTTTTATTTTTTTTTAGTGTAGCATTATAGCCAGTCTAAACTTTGTGTTTCTTGGATTTTGTCAAAAGCTCGTAACGGCAAGTTGGCAACGTCGCAAAATGGGCCTACGCTGGAAGTTGAGCAGGACATTTTTTAGTTCGCTTCTGCGCCCGAGCAATGACGGTTGTGTATTTAGTGTTTTTTTGAAGAAATTTACAAAATAAATATATGGCCGATGTTTCTCAAGGTATTTTCTATTCAATTTATAAAACTATGCTGATTTATCATATACGCGTGAGATATAAACTAACATAAAGTAAACCTCGAATTTTGTCATTTTTTGAGTTTTAAACTCATATTTCAATTGGAGATTAGAAACGAAGCATTCGTTGCACCCATTTGACAATAAATACATCTTATAGACTGTAGTTTATACTTTAATGCAATATATAAATACTTCTCCTCTTTTGTCCTTTTTTGATACTCTTGTTGTTTTTAGGGAGGGCTGTTTGCGTTTCACGCAAAGAATTATTTGAAAAATTAAGAGAACGAAGAGCATTAAATGCTAATTGTGGGAAAGCAATTGTGTTTTTAATAACATATATCGTACACAAATACCACGTAGTAGCAAATTAAAATATTTCCAGAACCAAATTATGCAAGATTATTAAAAAATTTTCAATACAATTAATGAAGAGTTGGAAAAAAGTCGCAGTTACGTTGTGAAGTTCGAAGAAGAAAATTTAGCGTGGTGAGAAGAAAAAATAGTGTTTTCGAAATCTTAAGGCAGGCCAACAAAATCATTTACAGAAAGCGGTGTCAGACTAGACAGAAAAAAAAGATCTGCTGCAGAATCGCAGTACTGATGAACTACGATTAGCAACTGAAATGAGTTTACGTAGCGCAGGGAAAAATGATGCTGCAAAACTCATTAAACAAATAACATTTTCACCACGTCGAGCATCAAGGATACGTGAAGCTTTCATCGTATACACCAGAGGAGCCTTTAGCGCTTATCGTCAGCTCAAAATTGACCAAAGATCAACACAAAGGCTTAAGAAAGGAAGCAAAACTCAGGTGTCCGGAAACTTTTTATCCGTCTTACGATTAAATATAAAACAAAAGTGCTTCCCTAAAAAAGAAGCAATCATAGTAACTGATCGATTGATGGAAGTAAAACTCTTATCCCTTGTCGATCATGCGGCTACTAAATTATCAGACCCTGTAATTTCTTCTATTAGACCATTGCCTATGTTTTAAGTTTACTAAAATTTCCGTCCAATGAATTTAAGTGATGATTCTGATGATAACGAAGACTCTTTGAACACTTAGGTTTTGTATCATTTTTCTATGTGTG